>VZZY01020710.1:0-11149 GCA_013400335.1 Eurystomus gularis
ATAGGACTAGAGGAAATGGCATCGACTTATGTTGGGGGAGCTTTAGGTTAGACATTAGGAAAAACTTCTACACTGAAAAGATTATCAAAGACTGGAACAGTTTGCCCGGGGAATTGATTAAATCATCATCCCTGGATGCATTTAAAAGCCATCCAGATATCATGCTCAAGTATATAGTGTAGTAGTGGTCTTGGTAGAGTTATGTAATAGTTGGACTTTGATCTTCAAGGTTTTTTCCAACAGCGATTCTGTGTTAACCTTGTGTACCATGTTGGAGGTGCAGAAAGTAAAAGGCTGCACCTGCAGGGAGGAATAGACAGGAGAGGTGACCCTAAACTGACCAACAAAATTTTCCATATACATCATATTCAGGACAAAGCTAAGTGATCACAAGGATCAAGTCCACTCCTTCAGCACCCAGTGTCCAAGGAGGACTCTGTTGGTTCTGCCTTTGATCCCAATCCATGCCAATTCCTGAGCTCAGTTCTGGAATCCAGCTCCTGAATCTGGTCCTCATCTGCCACTGAGTCCAGTCTGGGACTTCCCCAGTGCCAGCCCACCGCATCAATGGTGATGTAATTGCCATCAGGGGGCTGGGTTCAATACTGGTTTGAGATATATTTGTATATCTTTCATTTTATTTTCGTTATTTTCACTAAAGCTATTTTGGTTTTCTTTTGCAATCCATAAGTCTGTTTCCCTTATTCTCTTTCTCTTCCCCTTTGGGAAGGGAGGAGGGTTAATAGAGAGTGTCTGTCATATGCCTAGTGGCTGGCCCAGCCGTAACCCTTGGCACTGCATAAACTGTTGTCTGTCCCCAGTGGGAAAGTCTGCATGCAAATGCTGTGCAAGATAGTGTGGAAAATTGGCTGGGCAGTGTGCAAGGTTACTGTCATGCCCAGGCAAGATAGAACCAAATAAGGAAGAATTCAAGCCTTCTCTCCTGAAGTGCTCACTGTGAGGAGTGAGGTTCAGAGAGGAGGCAGGGTTTGAAAATGTGCCACCTGGTCTGGCCAAGGACTGGTGGGTGACTGCTGGCAAGAGGGATGCATCCCAAATCCCTGCTACATTGCACCAGCAACAGCATTGGGCAACTCACTGGTAATCAGTGGTGCTTTGCAGGGTGGGTGACTTCTTGGTTTGTGCTGGCTTGCTGTTGGGGTGGGAGAGAAAGACCAGACCCTTCCTAACTCACCTCCACAGGGTCCATAGAGTGACTTCATGAAATGGTCTGCCCTCTGTGTACTCTGACCTCTGTGTTGAACCAGTGGTGCCAAGCTCTCCCCTCCCATCCTGCACCATGCAGCAAGGGCAGGTGAGCATCCTATAAGAGTTTGGAGGTGTATCAGAAATGCATCAGAAGAAACACAGCCTCTGGAAAGTGGTCTGGAGCTCCCACAAGAAAAGATTTATTGCACATCTTTCTTCCAGCTGGGCTGGAGTCACTGTATGAATATTTTCTTTCTCTCTCTCTCTCCCTTTAGACATCTGACAGTTTGACTTCTGCCTGGAGCCTGGGAGCCTAGAGGTCGGTAAAATGTAATCAAGAAGTAATTACCCTTTCAGAAATAATTCAGCTCAAGTTTGGATACAATTTTAGACAGAGGCTTGAGGGCAACAGAGAATTTTTATTATGTTGGAGTATTCTGGCTCTGCCTTCAGCAGTGTATGCGAGGCTGTGTTTCAGCTTGCTCATTAGAGCAGAAATAAGTCGGCTCTCAGGAGTGTATGGGAACCCGTATTTGTAACAAAGTTGCATTAAAAATCAGGTTCATTAACCTTCTCTGCAGTGCTGCCGTCTTTAAAGAGAACAATTTGAGTTTCCAAGCCCTTGTTACTTTACATGAACCCTTCATTTTCAGCAAAAGCATTTTCCTCTTTCATACTCATGTTTCATCAAAAAGCTATTTTCTGTTGCAGAAATGGAGAACTGAGGTCAACGGTGGTACTCACACAATCAAAACAGGGCCCAGCTATTGTACCACCACAGTCTAGTACCAACCATGGTGCTAAGCCTACTTCTATGGAACCTTGTGTGGGAGAAGGGAACCTTCCCCTGCACTGGCAGGAGACTGGGCTGGGCATAAAGCTGCAGAGAATCATAGTTCAGATAGCAGCTGTATCATAATCCAGTCCCCAGCTTGTCCAAGGGAGTAAATTGTCCTTCACTCTGGGCTAGAGGGTAAATTCACAGCCTTGTCCACAGCAAGCCCAAAAAAGGAGATAAAGGAAACCAGATGTGTGATTTCCTGAGTCTCTGACATAAACCTCATATACAGAGGGGTTGCTGCTGGAGGCACTCATTATAGTATATCACTGTTGAGAACAATTACGTTTCTTCTTGATATAGGCAAAATTCT
This sequence comes from Eurystomus gularis, assembly GCA_013400335.1. Lineage (NCBI taxonomy): Eukaryota > Metazoa > Chordata > Aves > Coraciiformes > Coraciidae > Eurystomus > Eurystomus gularis. The sequence continues at coordinate 2,361 of VZZY01020710.1, forward strand.
ATTGCAGCACAGAGGATACCACATAATGTGATGTACTGAAGCAGGAGTTGTGTGACAGTTGCACCGGTGCAGCAGACTGGGGGAAAAGCAAGGAGGAACGGTTCAGACATGGCACTCTGCAGACATCACCATCAAACCCTCAACATGGGTCTATAAACCGTGCCATGGGTCAGCACACATCTTTTCCAGCTGCTCCATCAGCTCTCCTCTCAGGCCATTGTCTTAAGCCTAGCACATACTGTGCTTCCGCAGGACAGCTATTAGCAGGAGTGCTTGCTTCATTGAGATGTCAACTGCAAAGCTAATGGCATCTTGCTCCCCAGGTACTTTGAAGTGGATGTGATGTTTTTCCACAGTACTTATTATGTCTTAATTAGGTTGTAAACTTAGTGGTCAGCCCTTCAGCCTGGATCTGCACCACTCCCAGCAGGACACTAGGTCTAGGATTGGTACATGTGCTTTGGGGAACTGGGTGGTGGTTTCTCAGATAGCCTCCCTCCAGGTCCTACAGTCATCCATTTGTGAACCAGTTCAAGCCCCATCCTTCAGTCCAGGTTATGGGTCTGGAGCAGAGGAGTCTGTCTGCAAAACAGCAGAGCAAGCAAGAATATGCCTGATTTTAAGCATGTCACAAGTACCTGTGGTGCTGACAACGGGACTGCTCCCCCCTTCTGCTTCTTGGAGAGCTAGCTGTGGCTCCATATGCTTGCATCTGCCTGAGTCCTTGGCACAACACTTCAGAAATTCTCCAGAGCCAGCCCATTAAGCCAGGTGTTTGCAGAATGCATGTACAAGCTAGGCAGAAGCCCTGTGGCTAAGGCTGACCAAAGGGTACCAAAGCAGGCATTGCTTCCTCACTCCTGGTGGCATGCTCCCATTCACCGCAGTGTGAAAGAGGAGCTGGGAACATAACAAGCCCCAGGACATACATGATGAACTTGTCTACTTTCCCCCTTCACTCTCCCCTGCTCTCCCTTTATTTTACATGGCTTTGATGGGGCCCCAGGTCTGGGCTGGGCTTTCAGCCCGCTGCCAAATCTGAACTAACAGTACCCAAACTAGTGCCACTGCCACTTTGCAACAGTGAAATAGAAAATGTCCTTTTCCTGAAGCTTGCATAGCTGTCTGTCCTCTCCTTGCTGTTGCCAGCTGTGTAAGGACGAGGGGCAGCTCACTGCACTTCAGCAGCCTGGACCACAGAATCTCCTCAAGGCCTCATGCTGCAGGATGGTCCTGAGACCTCCTGACTCCTTGGCATAGTTGAGGCCTCATTACTACTAGCCTTGTCTGGCCCATAGGGTTCAGCTGGTGGCAACAATTCTACAGATTTTGCCTTCCCATTGTTTGCATGCAGCCAGCTCATAGTGCTTTGCAATCCAGCATGCAATCATTTTAATGGCTACAATCAGGTTGTTTGACATACCAAGCAGCTTCAAGGTAAAAAAGCTGACATGTTCCAATGTATCCCTGCAAGCTGATGTACCATAGCTTTCCTCCCCATGTTTCACTGGGGCACACCAGCCACCAGCAGTGGCAACTTGCTCCCTGCTGCTGCTTTACCTACATACAGTTAGACAGCTTGCAGTCTTTCCTCAGGCCAGACCCACACTAATGGCAAAGGACTAAATCCTGAGGGCTCTTCCTAGAGATTTTAATTTTGCTTCCTACATTCCTTTTTGGACAAGGAATTATAGCAAAATAGATTTTTGCAAACTTCAGCTATAGTCAACAGGAGTTCATCTGACTAAAGACTTTTGCTTTCAAGACAAGCCAAAGATAATTATGAATGCTTTGTATTGAGCATAAACTCTTCATCATGTTGGGAATTTTCCAGCTCTGCTAGTAATGGGATCTACAAAAGAGCAAAGATAGGCAGATAGACAATTTTTTAAAAAGAAGGCGTAATTCACTAGACACCCCCCAATTATTTGAAGATACCATCTTGGGCCTAGTCAAAGAATCATCTAAACAGAGAAATGCATTATGGATTACTTGTTTTCCTCGGATTTAACTCAGTGGTGCTATAAATAATTCACTGTGTGCTTCCAAAGTGTATTTGTCAAAATTTATGTGTGAATTACATGTGCTTGTAGTTTTGCGACACATATGCCCCTATGGTACAGTGCAACTCCACAATGACCCTACTTGACAGCAAGCATTCTCATGCATTTCCAGGGCCCCTTGTGCTGTGGTTCTTCACAACACTTCTATTATACAGGCTAAGACATGCAATTCTGTGGTTTTTTGGGTGTTATTCAGGAGGGACCAAAATGTACACTTCTATAATGGAATGAAGCAGCCATATGAGGGTTTTGCTTCTAGGCTGTGTTTGCAGACTGTCAGAATTGTCCTTACAGTGTGGACTTACTGTAAATTAATTCATCATTATAAATACTCTCCTTGGAGATGATGTTTTGCTGCCCTTGTTTCTTTGGCTTCCTGAATCTTTGGAGTGATTCTGACCCTTGTACCTTCTTCCTTAAATGTTAACAGTTGGTCTGCGTTAACTACGGCCCAATAACAAAGTGATCATGGGTAGTTTCAGCATATCTTGAACATTTCATATACTTCAGCATGATGGATTAGCCACCTGAGACTTCTAATCAGAAGTATATGGTTTGGATTCGCTATGCCAGGTAACAAATCAGAACAAAAAACATCTGTACAGGAGAGAAAAGGTGAACAATTATAACATAATATTAGCAGAATAATCAATGAAAGAGGATGTTTCACAGTAGCCAATTTGGACAACCTATGGATCATTGAGTTTTAGCCTGGAAAATCTGTAGGAAGTAGAGTCAGCTTTGACACCCATGACCTCTGTGTCTTTAGCCATTGCTAGCTTCTTATTGCTGTGGTATAAGTAACAGAACTCTTTGGTAACACATTGTTGTACCAATATTTTGCTAGAGGTGATTAGTCAGCCACATATACTCTCTAAGAGAATGATTTTCACCAGACATGTTTAAATAATATTAGCATCTATTGTAAAATGAGGCAGTAAATAAAAATAGATTAGGAGCACTGCTGAAAGGAAAAGAAGAACCTTATGTTATAAAAAGTCAATTCTCCACATGCTTAAATCCCTACCTTTTAAAGACCCTATGTGGTTAAATCTAAGGGCTTGTTTGAATTACTTCTGAATATGAGTAAAAGTGTGCAAAGCAGTTTATTGTGGACATTATTAGTGGACATCATCTCCAGAGACTACTGAAAAACTGTAAATATTGTCTATCTGGGCAATATGCTGTTATGGATTATAAATTAACCAAGGATATGGCCAGATGATTATAAATGATCAAATTGCTGCTTGCCTCATCTTAGCCTATCCTAGTTGTGAAGCTAAACTTGTTATTTAAACCATGAACATGTTCGAAGCTCCAGGGTTTTTTTCCCCACAAGAAGTGAAAAAGCAGTATGTTGGAAGGGTCTCCATCCCCCATGGGGAGACAGCCTTTGGCTGGGGACCCAGGGGGCAGTTCAGCAGAACAAAATAGAAAGCTCTGACCATGGGGAGAGAGGATATCCATTGGCTTCAGCAGAAGTACTGGGAGCAGCTAAAAAAGAGAAGAGAAGGAAGGCAGCACTATACCATGGGAAGAGCCACAGGGCTTTGCAGGAGATTTTGTGTTGGGTGTGAATTTGCTCTGGTTTAAAAACACACCTTCAGCCCCTACTTCTGCATCAAGAACATTTCAGGAAGTGCAACATTTCAGATAGAGACCAAGCAGCCAATGCTAGATGGATTTCCCTACAGCATAAAACCCTGAGGCCTGTCATGTCTTCTGACAGAGCTGTGGCTCAGAGGAAACTAGGCACCCCACTGCCTGTGGTGCTGTGAAAGACCTTCAGATAGACCTTGCCAGTTACTGCACATGGGATTCAGACATGGTAAGAAGACCAATGAAGAACAAATGACCACACTTCATCTCACCTGTGATGGTCATCATGTCACTGAACTTCACCAGCAGTAGACAGGAGGTGAAACTCAACTTGCTTGACTCTAATTCTTTGAGTATTTTGCTAAACTAGTTTAAATTACCTCTTTTGTGCTGTGGGCTAGAAGACTGATATCTTGCTAGCTTTAAAATTAACTAAGTGCTCAGACATATCTCTCTGACTTTTTTATTAACGCTAACCACTTAAGAAGAAAACTTAGGAGTGTAGTCAATTCCTAATGCTTCTAGATAGCATCTGGTACTGATCATTGTCAAATACAAAATGCTAAACCATTTAGACCACTGTCTGATCTGGGTTTGATAATTTTTTATTTGCTTAAAGCCAAAAAGTCCAGATAAGCCTTTTCTAAGTATTTCCATATTATGATAGTTGAATAGTTCATGGAAAATTATTGGGTGGTGATCTTCCTTTTTAGTATTTGTACTATTGTCCAGCGGTGAATGATGGCTGATTGCCACTTCATCATTTGCTACAGCTTCCACTTTTACTACTCACTACTTCTGATTCATTGCTTGAGTTTACGTGTCAAGTCAGTGCAGAAACCAATCAGTTCACACATGGCAATGGCATCAGCTGACAGCAGCTGGAAGTAGGCATGCAAAAGCAGAGTTTACTGAAGTGTCCTATAGCTTGCAAGTTTGCTAAATGAACATGCAAGCTCTTATTTTGCAGCGAACTCTGTGTGGGTGTATCCATGTGCTCCCTTATTTCAGCAGGAGTTTCTGCTTTGGAGTTACGGAGGATTTCTTTTCAGAAATACTGGGCTTATAATTTTCACATTGTTCAAATCTCCCTGCAAAACTTCCCCTGTTCAATCTCTTTTACAGAAGCCATTTGCCTCGTTCCTGCCACTCCTTTGTCATGGTCATTTTTATACACTAAAATGCACTAAGCTCCTCATCAGGATGAACCATGCAAGAAGGAAGGATTTTTAACATTCTTCATTTTGAACATAGCTAACAAAATATAGGGATTAAATATAAATAATCAATTTCTTCTTTGTAAGACATGGTATATAAGCTGTTCTTCCAGATGTGCAACGACAAACATTTCACAAAATGATGTGCCTGAAAACAACTTGGTGTGATTTTGCAAATGCATTAAGTGGCAGCCTTTTTCAACCTGCTTTAACAGCAGACAAAACCAGAATGAAATTCTCTAGGTTTCGGCCAGTATTCCCCTATGGAATATTCCTTAGGGTCATTAAATATTTCACTATGATAGATATGTAGATTTTGAAAATATTCTTCATCTTAAAGCCACTCTGTGTTACCTTTTCTGCATGTTGCCATTGCCTGCAAAGCTAATGAGGTATAATTTTATTGAATGGCATCTCACTGCCTAAGGTCTGGTATTTCGATCTTTCCCTCATTTTGGCTCCTTCTTTGATGGTTTCATTTTAGCCAGATTAGCGAAAAAGATAAAGTTGCATTTCTACTACATAAGCCTTCTAGAGTCCCAGCCAATTGGCTGAAGGGCTGAGGATGTTGAAAATACATATCCAATTATGATCTGGCTGCGGTCCCTGTTTGGCTAATGTATCAAATATCAGTTCCAACTGAAAAAAGCACACCCTGTCACTAACGTTGTTTTATACACAGCACAGAGTGTACTCTTGAGAAACAGCCTTATCTTCCGATACACTGCAAAGCTTTGTCAAGAAGCAGAGAAGGATAATCTATCCAAAGTACAAACGTAGACATACATGAAAAGATTTATGCAAAGTTCTCCATCAAACTACATAATATACAGATGACCATATTTAAAACCATGATTACTTCCATACCAGCAATGTTTCAAGATATTCAGCAACATGTGCCCAGATATCACAGATCAGAATCAAAATCAACATCAAAAAGTGTTTTCCAATTGCAGAAAAGCCACTAACATACACATCTTTTATGCACCAGGGTACAAGGTAAGAGTTCAAGAATATAAAACTACAGACTGGCGAAACTGTGGTTAAGGTAAGGAAGCTGTCCAGGGCTTATGTATTGTTTTATTCCCCTACACCCAAGCCTTTCTGTTCTAAGCTGGGCTGCTGCACTGCATGCTGAAGAATAAAAGTCTTGTTGTCTCCCTTAAGATGCCATGACTGTTTACTTTTCTGTTGCCTTTCACCCTTTGTACTGCAAGATTTCTATAGTGCACTGGAGTTTTGTCTACGAGAAAGTCAATATTATTGTTTAGTTTTCCAGGATGAAAGACTGCTGGATAGAAAAGATCCTCCCCTTGATTTGTGGGTTTTGCTTAGTAAACGTTTATTTATTATTTTTATGCCTTGGAAAGGAGACAAGTACTGTGGTTACAAAAGATTCTTTTTTTCTTTGGTTGCTGGGGAAAAAAAATTATAAGCTGAGGCAGGAGAAACAAGAATATGTTAACATGTCCCAGTATTTTAGTCCCAAATCAGCCAGCTATAAATAAATGCGTTAAGTCTTCAGAGAGCTGGGCTCTGTAGTCATTTGTATATCTCATAAGCAAAGTTTGCTTTTGCAAACATCAGATCTTATGTACTTCTGTGTTTCATATCCATTAATACTTGAGTACACAAAGTACTTGTACTTCCCCTTTATTCCAGAATACATTTATGAGAAGTATAGCACATTAACAACAGAGAAGTACTTCCACCTAAAAAAAATCCCTTTCTGGCCCTAGTAATTCCTATGCATATGTTCATTCAGAAGTAAAAAAGAACATTGATCAATGTCAAGCAATGGCAATGTCTTCCTTACTCTTGAAAGGACGTGTTATCCACTTACACCCAAATATTTTGTCACCTCCAAGTGGTATTTAGGACACGTGCCTAAAAATTGTAGGCTTGCATCCTACGTGGATTTCCATGCATACAAAACCAGCTATGAATAATATACAGCCCTTTAAAAGTCCTGGCTTTTGAAAATCGGTCTCTAGGCAAGCTGGACCCTGGACAGCCCCTGGGCTGTAAGGCAGCAGCTGTTGTGGGTGCTGCTAAGAGGAGGGTGACCTGGGGTGAAGGGGCAGGCTGCAGGATCACTCCCAGAGGGACGCTGGAGGAGAGCAGGTTCTGGTTTAGTTTTTTTCTCATGATGTCTCCCAGGCATGCACTTGCACAACTGTTGGATCCTGGAGGCTTGCTTTCTTCCTTTTTGGTAGCCATTGGATAACCTCCAGCACACATGAAGGGAAATCCCAGAACCTGCCACCACCCAATCCCCTTTAGGCAGCCTCACACAAGAGAAGTGTCTGGAGAGCCTCTCAGATTTGCTTCTATCAACATTTCCCTGATTTCCCCTGATACATCTTTTTAGAGCCACTGCCAATCATTTCACTACCAGGAGTTAGGCCTGGCAAGGGCAAAGTTTTGTCCCTCTATAAGATTATAGGAGAGCTTAGCTAACTAGTTACAGTTTCAATTTGTCTTTCGCAAACTAGGCCTCTAGGGCCTGGCAAATGGCCTGGAAAAGTCTGTATAGACCTTGTGCTGTCAGCTCAGTTTTACAGATCTCATTTCAGTCTGGCAGATTTCAGGCTGCCCAGGGAGAAATTTGGCCAGTGACTTGTTAGTGCAGAGAACATTTTCCAAGTGGGAACAAAGCCAAGTTACCATGAACTTTACTAATGGAGTATGAAGCACATCGGCTGTAGATTGGGTGTGTTTTTCCAAAGGTGAAACCAAAATCCTGAGCATGGGAAAGGGAAATGTTGTGACAAACAGTGTAAGACCTAGACATGAATGTTTGGTCAGATTACTATTTTGTTGGTGGCATTTTGTGCCAGTATGAAGGAGGCTCCTGCACCTTTTTTTGCTTCTATTTCTCATCGAGTTGACCAGGGAGGGTGTCTGCAAGCCCCGAGTGGCGGGAGGGGTCTTGGGTAGCTGCTCATCAATTTACAGTTTGGTGGCTGATCCTGCTGGGGTGGGATGAGAATGAGCAGCAAAGGGCCAGTGCTGCCAGTGGCTGGGTACAGGTCTGACTCAGAGACTTCCAAAGCCGGGTCTCCAGTGAGCAGCAGCCTTCTCCACAGGTTAGAAGCTGTGCTCAGCTCTCCATGCCTGAAAGAGCAGGCAGTGCAACCTTGCCTCCATTCTGCATTTTTGTAGGCAGGTAATTTCACTTCCTTATGGTGATAAGCCATTGTACTTCCTTAGTTTTCCAGTGCACTGCTATAAATTTACAATGAATGTATCTGTGGTGGGTTGACCCTGGGCTTGATGCCAGGTGCACACCAAAGCTGCTCTATCACTGCCCTGATCAGCTGGACAGAGGAGAGAAAGTATAACAAAAGGCTTGTGGGTCAAGATAAGAACACGGAGATCACTCACCAATTACCGTTATGGGCAAAACAGACCCAATTAGGGGAAATTAGTATAATTTTGTTACCAATAAAATCAGAGTAGTATAATGAGAAATAAAACCAAAATCTTAAAACACCTTTATCCCACCCCTCCCTTCTTCTGGGGCTTAATTTTACTCCTAATTCTCTACCTCCTCCACCCACAGCAGTGCAGGGGGATGGGGAATGAGGGTTGTGGTCAGTTCATCACACGTCTCTGCTGCTTCTCCCTCCTCAGACGAAGGACTCAGACTCTTCCCCTGATCTAAGCATGAGGTCTCTCCTGCAGGAGATAGTTCTCTGCAAAATTCACCAATGTGAGTCCTTCCCACAGGCTACAGTTCTTCACAAACTGCTCCAGCATGGGTCCCTTCCATGGGATGCAGTCCTTCAGGAACAGACTGGTCCAGCATGGGTCCTCCACAGGGTGACAAGCCCTGCCAGCAAATCTGCTCCAGCATGGGCTTCTCACAGCGTCACAGCCTCCTTTGGGCATCCACCTGCTCCAATGT
>VZZY01020710.1:12068-53560 GCA_013400335.1 Eurystomus gularis
CGCGAAATTCCTTCCAGAAGTTGTAAAGAAAAAACCTGTTGCAACTCACTGTTACCTCCACTCTCACTTGTATTCTCTGAGAAATAATAATAGTCTTCTGTAAAAGCTCTGAACAAAGGAGGAGAAACAGTCACTGCAGTTGGATCATGTCATAGTCCTTTATTCCTGTGGATAACATTGTTGAAAATGTAATAGGAATGAGCCAAGAGGGTTCAACTGGACCGAAAGGGGATGTTATAGAAAGGCCTCTGAGACACTTGCACCGTATTTTAACGGTAAGATACAGAGAGTTCTGAAAATCTCCAGGATCATTTGCTAAGAAATTATATACATGACATAAGAATGATTATGGTTGGTTGAACAGTACTTCTGGAAAATTATCAGTTACAGTTACACTCTCCAGGGCACTTTATGACTGAGAAGGAGTCCCAGCATCCCCTCCAAAGGTCAAACCTACTCACTGAATCTCAGATAAGGCTATATTTATATATGTTCGTAAGGTATACAAAAGACATTTCTCCATCCACTTATTCAGGCTGAGGACACAAAGGAAGGTATTGTGATGTTATGCTGATCAAGACAACAGCATGCCTGAAAATTAGCAGTGTCTCTGATTCTGTCTGGTGTTCTAGGGTATATTTAAGCCCTGTGTACTATTTTCACATGCAATTTTATACATCTGAAGGCTATAATTAAATTTAAAAATAATGAAAAACTTATTTGAATTCAAATTAGATAGAAGACATGCCTTAGCCTCGAGCCTTTTCTTCCTGAATTTTCCTGCTTGTAGGTTTTTTTGCTGTTGTTGATGCTGCTTTAAAGAAAGAACAAAAAGACAGTGGGAAAACTCTTACATGTGTGTTTTAATTGTAGCATTTGCATTTCAGAAGGATTTGGATAGGACAATGATGGTGCCAGAGATGTGATGTCAGAGGCATAGGGAGAGAGTTTTTAACACTTTCCTGCCTTAAAGAAAGTCTCTGTGGAGATGGAGCCTCTGGCTGGGCATTCACCCAGGAGGTGGGAGAAAGTGTTTGACTCTTGACTTTGTCCCAGGCTCTTCATCTGAGTCCACTTGAGCCTGGTGCTACTCAGAGCAGGAGCCCAGCACTTAGCTGAAGACATCCTGCAGATAGGTAACTCAGCCAAGCTGGTTATTTAGGTCTCCTCTATCATTCAGGCATACAGATAGGCATCTCAGGAGTACAATTCAACTTATTTTAGGATATTTGTCCCAGAAAGAAGGAATGAATCATGCTCTTGAAGTACCTGTCTTTCTTCATTGCCTGTAGAGAGAGCCTAGATTACTAACTCTGATTAGATGCCTGATTTTAGGGGAAGGTGAAGTTTAACAAGGGATCCTACAATCAGGAGGAGATGCACAAGAAATGACAGGGATAAATGTTCATCACTAGTAAATAAGGAGGAAGTGAAGTGCTGCCCTATGCAAGTGATTTAGTATTGCAATGAATTGCCATCCTTTGAAGAGTCATTGAGCCTTCTGCACAGTATGCCAGGCTTGCAGTCTCCTGCTTCCATGAGTGCTCAGGGGCTTACGTACTTTGAGGGTTATGTTCACAGCAGCAGATAACAGGGATAAAAAAGGCTGAGACACAACCTTTCACCAGGAGAAGCCCCTGTGTTAAAAGGGATGCTGCAAAGGATGCTTCTGTTGCAGTCACCCATTACAAGACATGTCAAGTGACCTCATCGTCCTGCACACAGCCATCATGGTGGTGATGTAGTCACTTGAACTTTCATGCTTCGCATGAAAATCACAGAAGATCTGAACTCACAGGACACCCCTGGTACTGCAGTGGACCTGTTCTGGTATGAAGTGTTTTGAAATAAAAAGACCTATAGAACTGTCAGCATGAATTACTTCTCCTCTTGCTAAGGCTAACACATGGATATTGAAGGGTGGTTTAATGGCTCACCAGTTCTGTGTAACCTTTTCACCAGACTAGTAGGAATAAGATTTAAACCCTACAATGGAAGTGCATAATTCACATTCAGTTCTAGTGCTTGGTACAAGACCAGGCCTATGCTAGCTGCAGCAGTTGTATAGTAACAAGAACAATATTTCTGTCTGCATTGCTTCTAAAAGACAGTGAATATGTACAGTTAGTCTTCATTTATAAAGTTTTACAAGGCGTTGGGCGCTTTTGTTGTAACAGACTCCATGCCAGCATGCAACTTGTTCATTTTATGCTCTGAACATTACATTGCCCACATGAGCTTCATAGTTGGTGGACACTAGCAGCTGTTTTTCTTTAATCACCAGCTGGCATACTGAATGTACTCAGCTGTAATTCACTTTTCATTGCCAGCCATGAATACTGATATCGCTTTAGAAGCTGAGTTTGCATTCAGAGTGCTAATTTTTACTGGACCTTGTAGGAGGAGGGGAAAGAAATACCACTTATTTCAGACTGGCCCTGTATGAAGCTGCCCTTTGCAAAAGAATGATGAAAACAGTTTTATCTACTTTCACATAATGTTTGTATGGCAGTGCTGTAAGGGCTTCGAAATTAACTACAAACTTGTCACTCCTGGGTGCAATTTAATCAAAAACCCATAGTACATGTTTATTCAGAAAAGTTCTTCCAGGATAATTGTCACTATGTCTGAAAAATAACGTCAACATAGGTCACCTTTTCGCATGCTCTGTCCTGTCTTCTTAGCTTTTTCTTTTCCCTTCTTCTCTTGACCCGCTTCTCCTCCCTTTTCCATTAACACTTTTATCTTACTGATGCCAGGGCTGACATACAATGCTTCTCAGTGCCACCATTGCTCATATATTTGGTTTTTTGCTACAATGATTTTATGTGCTCCCAACACGCGTTAAACTCATGGTCTTGGCATATCAGTGCCTGCAGGAGCCTGAAAGAAGAGTGTTTCAAAGCACACATTGCAAGCTACCAAGTGACCTAGATACTTAAGAGTTTTAGGAAAAACCTTCAGGTCAAAGATGAACATTGTGTGTTGCAAAGATGAACATTGTATTTACAGTCTCTACAAGGCAAAAGGTTTCTATTTGCCTGATTGCGGGTTTCTGGCTTTGCATTGCAAGCCTGTGGAGTTGACATATGTGCACACTTTGCTTAGAGCTGCCCTGTATTCATGCCACGGTTGGAGGTTAGATCCTGTGACTTGGCAGACAGAAGTGGCATGTGGCTTTCCAAAGAAGGGGAGAGGATATTACCCCTCACACTAAACCAGGCTCCAGGGAAAGAGTAGCCCAAACTTCATACAGCAATAGGAAGAGGAACATCAAAGGCATCAAAGACCATGTGCATTCTTGGTATGTTTGGATCATGATAGATTTCATGTTTACCTCTTTTTAGAGTATTATTTAGATGCATCCCTGTTTTTTGTTTGCTGAATATTCATTGAACACAGTTGTCACAATACAACTTTCGGTTCCAAGATGGATAAATAAGCTCCAACAAAGAGAAAGTCATATTCAAATACTTCAAATAGGCTCTACACAAAATTGTATGTTTCAAATATGAAAAGTCTAAATAAGAGACCTGTTGAACCATAGTGTAGTCATTGCTTGGGATTAAGATGTGATTTATTGGGAAGGCACTAGGATTCCATTAGAATTACTTATTTGTTCTTGTGAATCTGAAAAGCGTGCAATATGCAAATGGTAATATTAAGCAACTACACGCCGATATGGATTTCTGTACAAGTGTCTATTTTGTATATGCTCCTGCACATAGGTAATTTAGGCCTGTCTGATAACATGAGAGAATTTAGATAACAGGAAATAAACTCATTTCCTCTTGTAATACCAAGAGGAATTAGATCCAAGAGCAATACCAAGCTGTAATATCAAGAGGAATTACAAGAATTACAACAGGCACTTTATGTTTCAGGACACTGTCTGTGTTAGAAAGATGCCGACTCAAAGGACAACAGTGTTTTCTTTCTTTTTTTTAAAGTTGAGTCCTTCCAGATGGATCAGATTATTTCACATACAACTTCTGTCTCAGAGGAGCTAGCTTCTAATGAACTGAGGTGAACTGATCCTGCTCGAAGCCTGAAGTAAGATTAGCCAAGCCAGATCACAGGGAAGTGCTATATGATTTTCATTATGCATCTTGTCTCATACTCTGCACGTTGGTGAACCATGTCCAAACCTGAAAGATAAAATGAATTGTAGCCTGCAGCTGCTAATGACTAGCCGGAGCAAGCAAAGCACAGTGTGAGATTTCCAGCCATTGAGGATTTGCAGGAACAAATGGAGGGTCCTTTTCACTAGTGTATGGTTGTGGAGAGTATTCAGGTTCAAACTAGGGAGCAGGTGGAGTTTTCCTGCAATACAGGTCATGAAACTGGTAGCAGTGAATTTCTCCAGCCTGATAAACAGCATATAAGCAGACAAGATACAGTTGAACTCCTCAAAGAAACTGGTGAATCCCAATATTTCACTTCTCCTGACTTTACTCCCCTGTCATCACCCACCAGTCCTTCTCTGTGATCTCCCTTAAGTCTCAGACATTGTAACTGAGAATAAAACAACATGCCTTGTCTAAATGTCATTAGCTGTTAACCATTGCATCCAGTAGACTACACTTAACAGCAGACAAGATGCAGATTTAATTATGACAAATATACCAAATCTTAATTCCTCCACAAACTAACCCAAACCTACCCCTTTACAGCTTTCATCTCACCAGCCTAAGAAAAAGGTTTAAAGCAGGGCATATAGAGAAAGTCTCATGAGAGTAGGAAGGACTTTCCCTGTGGTGAGCTTTCCTCCCAGAAAACTACAGAGCAGCACAAACTGGTAGCCAGAACCAGAGGTGAGTGTGTGAGGATAGTAAATGGAGAAGTGACATGGCTTCTGAGCATACTGGTTACTTAGGGATTCTTACACATTTCCAATGGTCTTTTTACTCTTAAAACATGCATGGAGGAGTACATACAGCTAAGCAAAACCACAAGCTTCCTGAATGCAGAATTGTTATTCTTAGAGTTTTCTATTTCTTCATACAACTGCAAGTCAGATTTCTTCTGCTTCTGCAGCACTTGAAATGATCTAACATGATCAGAACTGATTTCTGTGCCAAAACTGGTATAGTTTTGTTCACACATTGAGATGGTTTTAATTACTGAATCCCATTTCTCTCCAGGGTGAAGCAGTTCTTTAAACAGTAGAACTGCATACACAGAGTGACTGGAATGGGTCTCGAGAGGTCATTTAGTCCTTCCCATCAGCCCAAAAGGCAGAAGAACCTACACTTGCATCATTTCTGACAGATACTTGTCTAACCTGTTCTTGGAAATTTCTTACAGATGGTACATCATGACCTTCATAGGCAAAGCAGTGACCTATTTCCCTCTATCTACAGGTAGAGAAAAGAACCTAAACCTCTTTTGTTGCAGTTTAAGCTTTTCACTTCCTGCACTCTTTCTGATGGATCTGGAGAATGGTTTATTGGAGACTGTTGTGCAGTAATCATTTATAGAGTCACTGGAGATAGTAATCTTGTGTTATCTGCAGTGTAAAGCACCTCTACATGAAACTTTAACACTGCGTTTATCCCTAGTGATAACTTTCTTTCTTCTTTTCATTTCTAACAAGAATCATAGAGTCATAGAATGTTTCAGGCTGGAAGGGACCTCTAGAAGTCACCTAGTCCAACCTCTCTACACAAGTAGGGACATCTACCTAGGTCAGGTTACTCAGTGCCTCATCAAGCCTGACCTTGAATGACTCCAGGGATGGGGCCTCGACCACCTCTCTGGGCAGCCCGTTCCAGCACTCTATGACCCTCATGTTAAAGAACTTTTTCCTAATATCCAACCTAAATCTATCTTTTCCTAGCTTAAAACCATTACTCCTTGTCCTATCACTACAAACCCTTTTAGATAGACCTTCCCCTGCCTTCCTGTAGGCCCCCTTCAGGTACTGGAAAGTCAGTATAAGGTCCCCCCAGAGCCTTCTCTTCTCCAAGCTGAACAGCCCCGACTCTCTCAGCCTGTCTTCATATGAGAGATGCTCCATTCCCCTGATCATTTTGCTGGCTCTCCTCTGGACACGCTCCAATATGTCCACAACTTTCTTGTGCTGGGGGCTCCAGAACTGGACGCAATACTCCAGGTGAGGTCTCACCAGGGCAGAGTAGAGGGGCAGAATCACATCTCTTGATCTGCTGGCTACAGTTCTCTTGATGCAGCCCAGGATCATTGCCCTTTATCATAGGCAGTTTACAGAATTGTACCCACAAAAAGTATAGAAAATGTGCAGCGGGAAATTCACGAGGCACCAATACCATGAGATGTCCTTGACATAGGTCTGTCCCCTGATATCTGCCTAGGTAGAGCTTGGCCTGGAAAATTCCTTAAGGCACACTTGGCCGTGAGAAGGGTGAGGCTTGGCTGCTGCTTTAGCAGTAGAGGATTCCTGAAAGACCAGTCCTTTGACTCAACAAGTCAGATGATAATTATATTGCTGCTCGGGTTAATAGTGTGTCTATATGTGAAGAATTCTGTTCATTATCAAAAGACACAATCATAATGCTGATTATTACATGTTTATTATTAAATATACCATGAGGCATTTTATGGGAACTCCACAGTGAATGGAGTGCATAAGATCTCTTGAAGAAAAAATAGAAATGCACAGCACAAAGAAATTTTTTTGAGTTGTTAATAGAGATGTCTGCTCCTGAAATGCAGTCAGATGGCTGGGGCCAAGCTCTCTTCACACTCTAAAAGTAAAGGGTTGAGGAGCTCTATAAGTACTCATTTTGTCCCTCACCTTGGAAACAGAGCCAGACTCCACAAAAGAAAACAACACCCTTAAAAAATAACCTGCTTATTAAATGCAACTGGGAAATAGAGATGGTGTGTAAACAGCAATAAAGCAGAGCTGGGAAATGAGCTAAAAAAGTCTACTCTAACTGGAAATATAAATCAAATGTAATGTAACAAAGCTTCTCTGCAAGAATTTGTTTATGGCTGTAGGCTCCAGAGAGCCAAAGTCAGTGTGTGGTTGGCTCAGGGATACTCCATAGAAGTCCATCAGTCTGTTTTGGTGCCTTGCTGGGAGACTGGCCCAAGACTCACATGCTTGAGTCTTTCCATTCAAGGGGAAAGATAACAAGAGAAAAGTAGTTCAGCATGTAGCAGGAAGGCACAGAGCACAGAAGGGGGAAAAATAAAAAAGAAAAGTAAATAACTTCCGCTGATGTTTCCTTCATTTCTTCTGGATTTAAGAAAAAAAAACACTGACAGCAATGCCCACACCAGACCTAAATTTCAGCAGAGCTGTTTATCCACCAAAACCACCAGGGTCAGAACTTGAGTAATCTTCTCTCCTCATTTTTGCACCACCAATCTCTATTCTCAATTTTCTAGTGTCCTTGAAAGTTTGGGAATTTTAGTGGTCTGAGGTTCTGGTTTTTCTGACTATTTGTAGTCTTCCATGATTTTGAGTTACATACTGTAAAACAACCAAAACAGCAGAGGAAAGACCTGAAAACCCATCTCAGTCAGCACCAGTCCTTCTGCTGATCTCAGCTGCCGTACTGCTACTATCCAACTATCCCCTTTTGGCTAATGTAGTACCTTGCAGTTGTTGTAGGACTTACTCAGACTCTGTGTTTGGAGAAAGAGTAAAACCCCTGTTTCTTTATTGACCCCTCAAATAACCAGTGACCTCAAAGTATACAGCTGCTGAGAAGAACAAGACTCTTACATCTGTATGAAGAAAACAGAGTTTGGTGCAAGTGCCCCTTATTGGCATTTCCTGCTGGAAACAGCAGAAATAGCCGTGTACGTCTGTAACCCTTATATAGGAAAGGAGAACGACCAGTGCAAGGGACAGTGGAAGAAAGGGAAAAATCCCATCACACCAGGGCAAGGGAACCTGAAAAAGGAAAGCAGTGGGAGAGGCTGGACCTTTAAAAGAGCAACATTGGTGGAATTAAAAAACACACAGAAAATGAACATTGATTAGATTTCAGAAGTCGAAATACCTCATTTTGCTTCTGTGACAACCGTGCCTGTGTAAACCACAGACAAATAATAAGTACAGAGCAGCAAGCGACAAGTTGCCTTATATTTTTGGCTTCCAATTGTGATCATCACATAAGAGAGCACAGATTGCTGATGAAAACTGGAAAAACCCAACAGATTAACTCATGGGGTTGTCCTGGTTGAACTAGAGAATTTGGTTGGGAGCTGCCCCATGACAAGAATTGGTATCTGCATGCACAGGCATGCACAGATGTACCCACAACAGTGCTTTGCCAACCATAATCACTTTATTCAGTTGCAGTTGCTGCTGTTTCTTTTGTCTCTCCAGTCCTTTGCTGCAGTCAAAGCTGAGGTTGGAAAAAAAAGCTTTTAATGTCTCCAGATTGACTCATATTTCTCTGTAGAAAATAATGTTCACAATAATGGAGGATAAAACCTAGCCCTCTAGAGAGGTTAAACCAAACAATGTTACCTTGAAATCTCCATAGCAAAGTCTATATATCTTTGATGATGTCCTATGAAATTCACAGTTTTCTGTTCATTAACTTATTTCAAAGAAATTACTCATATTTGCAGTGTAGGGAGCTTTTTCCAGGTCACTTTACTGTCAGGGGAGGAGGAGCCATCACAGCCCTCACGATTTGCAGGTTTATCATCTCATTCTGTGAATACTTGGGCCTCTCCTTCAGCTCTACAGCATCTAGAGGCATCTTTTAAAGAACAGATACACTTTTTATTCGGAGGATATATTGTCTCAAGAGCATACCCTGAACGTTTTGCAAAGTTCATCTGAATGTTTTTTTAGATCTTCTCACAGCAGTAATTTATATAAAAACTCAAAATTATTTCTTTGCTTATGTCTAAATTAGACACAGGGAATCAAAGAAATCTAAAATCAAGCAATCGTTTGGACACAATGAGTGGGTGCAGCACGAGAGATGTCTGGAAGTTTGCTTCATACAGAGGATTCCCTACCTTCACTTCACCCAGCAGAACTCAGAGACTTAAAAGATAGGGAGAAATGATGACAAGTTCCTGACCAGGGCAGCAGGCACATTTCCTCCATGGCTACCTCACCCTCCCAGGTGCCCTTGCATAATAGGTATGAGAGTCTGCAAATTAGGGGATGAGAGGCTGGAGAGTAGCTCTGCAGAAGCAGACCTGGGGGTTTGGATTGATGGCAAATTGCATATGAGTCAACAATGTGTACTGGCAGCCAAAAGGGTCAGCCGTGTCCTGGGGTGCATCATCAGCACAGCATAGCCTGTTGGTCAAGGGAGATGACTGTCCCACTCTACACTGCACTGGTGCAGCCCCACCTCAAGTACTGTGTGCAGTATTGGGTGCCTCAACTAATGAAGGACATCGAACTATTAGAGTGCATTCAGAGGAGGGCAACCAAGATGGTGAAGAGTCTTGAGGACAAGACCTAGGAGGAGTGGCTGAGGTCCCTTTGTTTGCTCAGTTTGGAGAAGAGAAGGCTGATGGGTGACCTCATCACAGCCTACAACTTCCTGAAGTGTTGGGGGGGAGTGGGAGGTGATGATCTCCTCTCTCTGGTGACCAGCGATAGGGCATGGGGAGATGGACTGAAGCTGCACCATAGGAATTTCAGGCTGGACTTCAGGAAAAAGTTCTTCACTGAGTGGATGGCTGGTCCGTGGGACAGGCTCCCCAGGGAAGTGATCACAGCACCAACCCTGTCAGAGTTCAAGGAGTGTCTGGATGACATTCTTAGTCATATTGTTCTGTTTTAGGTAGTTCTGTGAGGAGCAGGGAGTTGGACTCAGTGATCCTTATGGGTCCCTTCCAGCTTGATATCGTCTATGATTCTGTGGGGTTTTTCAAGCAAAAGGATCTCAAAAATACTCAGTAGTGTATCAAAGCTCCATTAGTGAAGGGAAGGATGCAAGCTGAATTTGAAAGGCCTAGGATCTTCCCACTGTGGACAAGCCAAGCTCAATGATGTCTATGGAGGTAATAAAATGTGCTTGAACTTTTTAGACTTTACAAGTCTAAAAAGAGTGATAACCTATTTTCGTGAGTTGTCTGTACAGATGGATTTATTTTACGAGTAATGCACAGAAGAGGGACCCTTTTATTCCTCCTTCCAACTTGCTTTGAAATTGTCGTGTGTCAGAGCGGCGAATTACAGTGGATATTAGTCCAACCAAAGAGGTCACTTTATTTGTTATGAACAAGGAGGACATGGTGCTTGCAGGTAGTTTACACTGTCCTGAAGTACAGAGTTTTTCCTTAATTAATGAACTACAATGAGGGATTTATCATTTCTTGAAAGAAAAAAAAAGCCACTTTAACTTTATGGGAAATGATTTAAGATTGAGAAATAGATATTGTTTCCAAAGCTTATAGCTGTGGCTTAGTCTGGACTCCCTGTCTGTAGTAATATTAGAGCTCTGTTCACTGCTGGAAGGTTGCTGCTCCTTTGAGTCACGTGCTGGTCATACCTTTTGGACCTGTAAGTTATCTTTGAAATTCACTCTAAAATATATGCTCCAGGAACTTTGCTCAACAAATGTTATGGTTAAGCATGTTTCAGTAAGAAGTTATATTTAATGAAAGCAGTTGTTCACTTCCCCGAAGGCATCTGCTTAATTTCCTTTCAAATGGGCAGCCCAAAGCCAAAAAGGTTTTGGTCATTAGACAAAAAACCAACGTGTCAGATATTTTGCTCAGGAATCTTTTTCCCAGGCAAAATAGGTTCTGAGCAGCTTAAGTACAAATGCACTGTGTGCTCCAGCCCTGCCTCTGATTCAGAAAAGTCAATATGGATGGTGTATGAAAGTGTTTAAAAGCAAGATTAAACAGAGGCTCAGGTCACAAAAACTTGTTTTGCTCTTTAAAACACGTATTAATGGGAGCTCTTCTGTGGTGGCAAGGAAACGGGCAGTTACATTCACAGCATCTTCCATGCAGTTGCTTTAATCCTGTGCACAGAGAGAGCATGGGGTTTGTAGAAACCACCCCTCCTTGGGAAACTGTTTTGTGGCTACTACAGGACACAAGGAGCCTATCTTACAATGTCACTAGATCTGGCCATGGAGGTTACCCTGGCAGGAGTAATTCAAGGGATGCTTCTGACATCAAGAAGACCTGACGGGCTGAGTGGTGGCAGAAGAGGGCCTGGTGCTGGCAGCATGCTAGGCAGGTCTGGCTGGGGCACCATGCCCATCTCCCTGCTTCAAAATACTGCCCCTTTCCTTTGCAGGACACTGGCCCACAGCCCTCCAGGGGAAGCCACCCCAACAGCTGCCCTGGAGTACAGAGAAGAAATATAGAGACTGTAAGCCTCAGATTGTTGTCTCAAAAGTGGCCATGCTTCACTCCATATCATCTCAGAGCACCCATGTTTTCTCAGAAACCAAAGGTTTTGTACAGCACCATGTAACTGAGTGCATTGTTCAGAGGAATATTTTTCTGCCAAGAGCCTGCCTGATTAGAGTTGTGTAAGCAGCAGATGTGTGATGCTAACTCTGCTATAAAGATCAGGGCTGCTTCATGCTAACTAAATTTATTCGATGCCTTTACCTGACACAACCATTACCTAGAAGTTGGAGCTATTTAATGCTCTACTCAGTCGAATACCGGGCTCCACCTGCGTGGCTTCAGAATCATTCAAGGTTTGACTCTGTGCTGGCTAAAAGGGGATTTGCTCAAGGGTTCTTCCTTTCTGCCACATAGTGCTTGTGCTATGAGCAGCAATGAATTAAGTGATCCCTATTCTCTTCCTCTGCTATTTTGGAGGCCTCTGCCACACTTCCACTGTGCTGCTTCTTCTCCAGGCTGAAAAGACCTTCATTTAACCTCTCTTCATGTTCATTTAACCTCTCTTTACTCTCTGACCCTCACTCCTCATCTCTGACCACCTCAGTTCCTTCCTCTGTGCTGACTCCAAGCTAACCACAAATGAACACCCCCCTACCCCGATTTGTACTGCTGCATCCACCACTGCTGTTCTAATAATTTACCGGGTGCAAATATGGAGGCTGTGAGGCTGAGCCAAGTGGTGTGCCAGGAGAACAGGCTGCACCTTTGTGCTCAGCCCATCCCAGTTCAAATAAAGCTCTCTTCCAGAAGGGCCTGGGCCGCTGGGTGCACATATGGCTCTGAGCAGGCAGGACAGCTGGCTGGAAAGGGCCGTTGCTGAGGCATATGCTCTTTTGATATCCTTCCACGCTTTATGGGTCCAAGGCGATGCAGCACCACATCTGTGCTACAAAAGACCAGTACGTCTGTGATGTGCTGTGACACCCACAGCTGTGGGGAGTTGCAGGCAATGGGGCAGGATTAAGTCAGAAGGACCCCTCCAGGGCACCACCCATTTCACTCCTACCTTGGAGCCTGATCCAAGGCCCTGGTGCTGAGAGACCCTGGCTCTTGTGCTCAAGGGTTTCTCTCTATGGTTTTCCAGCCCCACTGTACTCCCTGTTGCTTGACTACAGGGTATGTATTTTCTATGTTTGGTCCATTTTTAAGGCAGACAAGGGCTAAAAGTCCTTGATGTGTGTCTCTGCTGCCATCCAGGGAGGTTCCAAGGCTGGCTGGATGCTCCTGACCAGGTGTCATCAACATTCATTCTATATTGCCTCCACCCCAGCAAGTTAGAGCCAAAGCTGAACTGGAGGGCAGCAGAAACACCCCCTAAGCCTCCTTGCACTATTACAAATCTAGATTTTAAGAGCTTTCTTTGTCCTGTGAACATTATGGGCTTGCTCAGCTTGCACTGTGTTTTCTCTTCTCTGTTTTTCATGACTTCTGACATGTACAACAGAATAGAGAAAATAAATTGCGCCTTTCAGAGCTGAAACATAGGAAGTCCTGTAATGTTTGTGAAGAAGAAACAATGCAAGTCAGCCTTACGTGTGTGCAATTTTCAAATTATTCACTGAAGTCTAAGCTACAAAGTTACTGAGATACAGAAGCACCGCAGATGTGGTCTCCTGCCCCCCTCTGAAGGCATCAGTATGCTGGCAGCTATAGTTAACTAATGAAAAACAGCATTTCAGTGTTGCTGGAAGATGCAAAAAAAGGTGGAGTCTAAGAAAAAAAATCCTGTACAAAACCAGTGTTGAGAAAGAAACACATTACTTGCCAGCTGCTTTTTCAAACTCACAATGTGATTCAGTAGCACACATTTTACAGATTTAAAAATTCGTATATTCAGCAAAGCACTGTCTAGAAAATAGGAGATTAAAAGCAAATTCCAGCAGAGGATCAGGATCCATATTCTATTTAAAGTGGCACTTTCATTGTTATTCATAGGAAATCACATGAGAATCAAGCTGGTATGAACACAATGACGTGCCAAGTGGCTTGACATTGTAATTCATAAATATATACATTATAAAAAAAAAAAGAAGCCCTACTGAACATCCAGGAAGTGTCTTTGTAGTTCTAAATACAAACACATTTATAAGCTGAAAATGTGTTTCAGATTGTATTACAAAGCAGGATTCCATATGGCAGCTGAGGTCCAGAGCTTGGATGACTCAGGAAATCGAGAAGATGAAAAGATCAGCACAGTTTATTGAACGGGCCTGACAGTTTCTAAAGCACCCTCAACTTCACAGCTTGAACAGGCAGACTTAATAACTGTCAGAGCTGGAGATACATTTTGCAGTAGCTGGAAGTTATGGCTACATTTTTCAGACTGGCTTTCTAGTAAATAAGCACATACTACATTCCAGCTCATATTAAGGTGGTTGTGTATGTAGGATTTTATACAGCAAAATAGGCAATAGGACATCTGACTGATTACAGCTGTAAAAGGTCTCTGTAGAAAGCAGGTAATAAAAAAGGCCAGAAAATGGGTATGAAACAAATCTCTTTATGAGACTTAGGAGGTTGGAAGCAACTTTTTGAACAGAGTTTTTTAGGTGATAGTAAACTCTCCTGCTCCATATATATGAAAAATAGGTAAACACAGCACTGCCCAAAGTGGAAATTACTTGTATTTACTCTTGACTACATTTCTACTTTGACAGTTGTTTTCCTGTCTTTGCTTGCAGAAGCAAAAACAACTTCTGTGCAAACCATCTGCAGCAATGGCACACGGAAGAGGCTGTGCCTGCCTCCAAATTCCCTCTGTGATGGGCTCTGGGATGTGGGACTTCATCCCTTAAAAGGCAGGTGCCTCATGGGGAGAGAAGATCTTCCTGGTGCTGCCCACCTCTGCCCATAGCGGCATCCCATCCTGTGCTGGCTGACAGACTGTCTTGCAGCTAGCTACTGGTGAATGAAAAGGCTTCAGGCTTTATTTCAGGGTATTGAGTGAAAAAAAACCTGAGGCTTCTAGTTCTGCTCATTGTTGTATATTTCTCTTTTTGGGGTGATTTGGAATAAATTTCTTTCAAAACTTAAGAATATAATACAAGGGACCTTTGTTCTCCCAAAGACGCTCTGATCTCAGCCTTCTCTTTCACAGTGGTCCCTATGCACAAAAGATCCTCCCCAGGCTGCTCTGTGTGGTTAAAAGGCAACCTTATTCCATATTAAAGCGTGATGATAGGATCTAAAAGCAATCAGCCTTTATAAATATATCTAACTGTAGCCAGGAAGAGGTGTCAGACTACCAAGTAAAACAGCAAACAAAGGTAGGTCTCTGAGAGGTGTGTTTGACTGCAGGCTTATTCATTGCTGTCCTCGGATTGCTAGTGAGCCATGACGAGGATCAGTCTGAACCTGAGTGAGGTCTTTGGGTATCTCTTCAGCATAACTATGGTTTGTGTTACCTTTCCCATGTCGTATCCAGGGCAAAGATTGGAAAAGGTCTCTGGAAGAGGCAAAGGTTTTCTCTGGCCATGTCTACAAGTCCTTATTTCCTACAGACAGTCAACACATGGCTCTTCTGCCTGCCCCATTCCGCAGCACCCTGCTACCCTGAGCCATGCTGGCTTTCTCCTCTGCTCAGCCCAAGTACAGTATGCCCTCCATGGCACTTGAGGGATGCTAACTAAGACATGGTGAGCTGTGCCTGGGGCCATTGCATTGAGCAATGGCATCGCTGGCCCCACACACAGTGCAGACAGCATGCCCCAGCTGTGGGAAGAGCTGCTCTCTGAGCCTCATGAGAGCTGCAGCAGCAGTTGGCGGCCAATCCCTTGCCACCCCACTCCAGAGTCAGGTTGCTATTTTCTGCACTACATGGGAATGGAGAGGGTGAGGTGGCCACGGGTGGTGGCATCAGCTCAGCATGCAAGCTTTGAGGGGAGAGCAGAAAATGCTTCAGCAAACAATTGGAACTCATATACAGATCAGCAGAACAAATGAAGAAACAAAAGAGCACAGACATAAGGACTTACACCCTCTCAGGGAGCCAAGAGATGAATGCAGCTGGGGAGGCAGAGGGAAAGCCTGAGAGCTTGTAGGATGCCTGAGCCAAAGCAAAGCAGAAAAAAAGGAGCTCTGGGAAGCCAGTAGCCTATCTCAAGCAGGGTCAGGTTCCTTATTCAAACCTCAGGGCATAAAGAGAGAGCTCTAGGGGAACTTGTTTGAGCTTTGATTTGTAACATACCAGAAAAACAGAACGTGTGGCCCTTGGTAAAGGGAGGGAGCGGCTAAGTGACTGTCCAAAACCCAACAGAGCCACGGCGTCTGCCCTGCCTTGTGTGAATCCATAGTGCTCCCCAGAAGCTCCCTCTGGCAAGATGATTAAGACCCGCATGGATGTGATGATGAGTGCTTGCATTTCTGCTTCACTGTTGGAAATCCAGATGGGGATGGCAATAGCTTGAGCTTTAAGGGCATTTTAAAATATCTGTATTTTTACAATGTGTACAAAGAGCTGTTGGTTTGAAAGCCCTTGACATTTTTACATTAAAACTAAGCTTTAAGATTCTGCCAAATATATGTCTCTGTGAGTTCGTAAGGTTTCTGATGCCAAAACACACAGGGAATTAATAGACTGTCACTGAAGAATCTAAAACTGAGTCTATCAGGAAGAAAGCAAAATGTACTTTGCTGCTTCTCATTTTCACAATAATTGCTTTATTTCATACTGTTCTTGTATTTTAGCTGGTGATCCACATATCCAAAACCCATTCTTTATTCTTTATACAGGTCCATAATAGTTACATGTACTACATCATCCTCTGCTTTTGAGTTTTCTTCCCAGCAAGCTCTGATTAGGAGATTTCCTTGTGAGTTTTCTTTTATACTGTTAAGCTTGGAAGCAAAGACTATCTTGGGTATGTAAACACTCATGGAAACATGCAGCCAGTAGAAGACAAAGGCAGAAGGAAGTCCTAAGCCCACAGTTACTGCAGTTACCACCCTCTGCGAGCCTTTTCCTCCTCCCTTGGCAGGATATTTACATAAAAAAGAAGGGCAGAANAAAGGAGCAGCAAAATGGAAGAAGTGGCTTGAAAGTAGCAGAGCTTTTGATAGAGTTAGAAAACTCAGACAGACATCTGCAGCCTGCAGCACTACAAAAGCTATCTTCCTACCTACAACTACATGTGTGCCTCTGTGAGTGTATAATGCCTGGGAATCACGGTGACTGTTTGCATCTCTTTCAATTTTCCATCTGGAGCAGCCCATTGAATGCTTTCCATACTTCTTCCAGCTCCACATTCTTACCTGGCGCTGGGGGACATGCTGTCACATCAGCTTTGGGAAAGGAAGAAAGAGGTGAGAGGAACCTTGTCCCAAATTTGGTATTGTCCCTTTGTATGTCATAGGTGGAGAAGGATATAATTTCAATGAGCTGCTCTTTTCACACACTTTTTGGTTTTCTCTTTTCTGTCTTGTTTTCTGGTTAAACCATGTCCAGATCTTTGGCTAAAGTGAATCCACAGAGCTCTCTGACTGTGGCAAAGCTATCAAAATGCCTATTTGTAACACCAGGCTCTTAATTACCACCTACTCCCGCTGTGTTTCTACAAGATACAGAGCTTGCACACAGCAGAGTCACAGTGCATGGGAAAGCACCACAGGGGATCCTGGCAGTCGTTGCAGTGGCTTTTGTTTAACTGCAGCTTCACCTGGAACATATAATTACAGTGTTCTGATACAACAATATATAGAGAATATTACATAACAACAGTGTGACAATGTGTAGGTAAAGCAACAATAGGGAAAAGACCATATGAGGAGTGAAAGGACTACATGCCAAGGTTGTGGGGTTTGATCAGACAAAGGCATGGACAATGTTTGGTCCTCTTCACCTGCTGCAAGTGCTTTCTCCTGCTCAGAACAGCTACAAAGTCACCTCCAGGACCTGCTGGTGTTCAGTTTCTCAATGTAGACTAAGTCAATGGCAACTGAGTCTGAAAATGACTACAGTGGTGAAGTAAGGGACATGCCTGTCTGCTCAGGGAGCACTGATGCCATGCTATACCCCCTGTCTGGTGACTGAAGGGTGGTGGGGTGGCCAGGGTGGGCACAAAGCATACAGGTGCTGGAAGCTGATGGACTCTGATCTGTTCAAGGAGGTGCCTTTTAGCCCGTAATGTCTGAGAAATTTGCAGTTAGTGGATGCCCTTTTTAGGTTTTGACCCAAGGGCTTTCTCCTCAACTGAAGATCAGAAAGTGCTCATTCATTTTCACTCCTCTTAGATTCAACAAGATGAATTTATTGCTCAAAGTCTGTGATGCAGATACAATCTGAAAAATTACATTATCACCATTCTTGTCTATTTTACAAGGGCAGAATTAGCTTCTAGTATGTTTAATTTAGTTTAGTTTTTTTGTTGCCTGTATACTGAATATAGCAAGGATCTTGGCCAGCTTTCCATTTTTCTTTCCATTTTCCTTTTAGCACACAGACAGTGCTCAGCAGGAAGCTGTGACCACTATAATCACTGCTACAGATGGAAGGGTGTCCCCAAAAAGGGATCAAAGAGAGAATTCCTGTCATGGCAACCATTAGTACAGGAAGTCTGGACAGCTGAGATGGAGTATTTTGAAACCAGATTAGGAAAGACATGCAGCTTTTGACGCTGATGCCGATGTCTGGGTGCTAATTACGAGCAGGAAGGACTAGCCCCAGTGTGCCAGCCACATCTAGGACACAGAGGGGTTCTCCTGGTTTCATCTGATCTGTGAAGGCATCTCTTGTCACAAGATTGGGTTCAGTTTTCAATTTCTAAAACATCCCAGGAAGGTCTTTCCTGAATCAGTGTTTTCCAGAATCTTTCTGGATAGCCAGAACATCTCTCCTCAGATTTACCTTCCCCTGTCATCATGAAAGAAATAGAAAACCCCAAAACCACCACAGCACAAACCTAACCTTCCCCTATGAGCGATGTTTATCTTGCTGTCTGAACAGCTGACTGTCTGTTAAGGTTTACATTAAGTCCATATATGAATCCACTTACTCAGGTCTTTGACTACAAAGTATCATGCTTGACAGTGTTCTCCCAGTTTCCTCTTTGCATCAAGGCTATTAAATTGAAATTATTCTTATCACAGACACCTTAAAGCCTGATCTTACCGAAAAGAGGACACATAGCCATAGCCTGAAATGGTAACTAGTAGGTAAAGTACTTCTCATAGAAATTATACCCTTTCAGTGTTCTGAAAGGTAGCACGAAATGAACACTGCCCACATATTTGCAGAAGACAGGCATCCAAATACCTATCCAAAGCCAGGTCAAAGGTGAATCTCACAAATCTAAATCCAAAGCCGGATTTGCACAGCTCTGAATTTAATTCACTGTACTAGCAAATGCTCTCAAGAGCTCAGACATCTTGAATGCACTGCTGTAGATTTGAACTCTAGGGCACCAGACTGCTTTTCCCACACAACTCTGCAGTGATAGTGACAGTAAATTTTAACTGTGTGATGAAGTTGTGCCTCTTTGTAAATTTTTGAACTATCAAGTTATTCTTTCTGAGGGAAAGGTTTTGAGATGCTGTTGATCAGAGTAATGGATTCACATTTATCTGGCTATGTAGTGATCTATAAAGGTGGTAGAGAGAGCTCAATAAAAGCCATCACAGCAAACCAGAAGGAGGGTGTGTCTAGCATGAGGGAAGTTTGGATAGACAAGGTACAGCACAGAAACCAAATATATGTGAAGCTTTTGCCAGACAGACAAACATTGGAAGAAAAATACTGTATGACTTATCCAGTTATCTTGTGTTCCTCCACTATTTAGTTAAGGGCTTTTGACTCCAATAGCTTCTGCTGCTGTTACAATGCTGCAAGAATTTATTGCATGATGAGATTGCTAGATGATTCTGGAAATTAGTAATGGGTTGTGGAACATTTCACCTTGTAGGTCACTGACTTAAATGCAGCTCATTGCTACCCAGCTATTAAACTTTGTCTTGAATATTCACAAGTGAAAATCAAAGATCTGGCAGTGCCATGTAGTACCAGTTACACTTTGCTGAGTCCACTGTTCCTCTAGCCATGTACAAAGGCAACAGGACCCTAATGAAGATGATTCCAGCTGCAGACAGAAGTGTGACATAGAGAGAAGGATCCTAGCATGCATTTTTGGCATGAGAAAGATGGGAAAAATATCATGTACGTATACTCTGGATTGCTCAACATCCAGAAAGTCCAGAGCTCAGATACTGAGGGATATTGCTATGGAGATCTATTGAAAAGTAATTGCTGTCTTTTGGAGTAGCACAGAAATGTCACCTTAGTTTTTTCCATTGAGTGCTCTATTCAGTAGGGATGGTCAAAATCATGTCTTCTTAAGCATGGCAGTTTTGGTACTTCATCTGGCCTGTTGGGGTTTTTTTTCATGCATCTGGTCAAATTATCAAACTTCTTAATGGAATTTTAAGTGCCAAAATAGCAAAATATTTTGTTGAAATTTTCCAAACTAAGTGAAATTATTCAGAAATTTGAGCCAAAACATCTCTGATTTCTTTTAAAATTTCTTTTATTCTGTAATCTCAAGAATGTGACCACTGACTTCTCCACATTATCACATATGGTCCTTCCTGAAGGCTTAAAACTGTCTTAACACAAGCCTGGCCACAGAAACAAGGCAGTGCAAGATGCACCTTGGCCCTTGCCATCACTTCACTCCCCAGGCATTCCCAAAAAACCACAAGAGCCATTCCAAGCCTTCCCTCCCCTTGCACTAATTCTAGCCACTGCAGGACAGGAGAGATACAGCTTTGTCTCTGGCCTTTGCTAGTTATTTCTGTAATAATGGGTGCTCAAGAAATTGGATCTACCTCACAACAGCCTTCAAAGTCAAGTACTCCTTTCTGATGAAATATTAAAGTTACCAGGACATTCCTGCTTAGATGGGAGCAGTTTCATTATCCATTTACAAGGCCTAAAATGATTTTATTGATCCAGTCTCAAGCACAGAGGACCCTTTTTGACATATTTACTTCCAGCTGGGGAGCATGCAAGAAAATGTTGCAAGAAAACCTGCCTTCTCTCTGCTCTGTGCGGGCAGGATCGGTGGCCTCCTGTGAAGGTGTTCTGATTGCAGAAAAAAATAGATTTATCATGAAAGTCAGATACTCTTTGCCCATGAACACTGAACTACTGAACATGTGGCATGCTGCTGAAGTCTTTATAAAACTGGATTATAAGGAGATAGAAATTTATGAAGAATAAGTCTATGAAAAAAAAAAGGAAAACAGGTTTCTATATGGCCTATATCTGATCATCTGACTGCTCCTCTTACAGATATTGTCCCACCCTTCCACTAGGATATACATATAATTGATCCTGAAAAAGTCTGGCATATTTATTGTGTGTTGCTAGAAGATAATGTGCTATATGAGTCATGGGAGACTGGATAATAAACCAGCAGATTCTCCTAGTATTGCTGGTCAACAGCTTACTGATACTGCAGATTATAATTAAGAACACTACTACTCCATTATGCAAGAAGCTTGCTTGAACTCCTGTTCCTCTAAGTGTGTTTCCTTGATAATTTCCAATTATATGTTCTTGATAACTGCCTAACTCCATTATTTTTCTTCAGTGAAGTATTTGTAATTTTCTTCTCTTCTTATCTTGAAGGGACCATGGAAATTTTCAACTGTCTTGGTTTTTATAAGGTGAAACTTTACTCTTTACAGAAAAAAATAGTTATAACTATGTCTTTGCTGTAACATTTGGATTTTTGTTCCTTCATTCACTTCAGGCTTCTCCCTCATTTGTTGATTTTGCTGCTCCCATACTTCAGGAGAACTACATTTCTTTAAATATTTGTACTAGGGTAAATATCTGAATCCAAACTGTAAGAGGAAGAAAACACAGAGAAATTAAAAGATGCAATAAATGCCTCCAAAGGGCAAGTGAACAGCCTTGACATACTCCAAGTACTGCAGTTTCTGTGTTTAGACGAGGCACCACATGTCCAGTCATTTGTAAACAGCACGGATTTTTCATCTGCAATCCAAAGGGCAAATAGATA
Source organism: Eurystomus gularis (assembly GCA_013400335.1). Lineage (NCBI taxonomy): Eukaryota > Metazoa > Chordata > Aves > Coraciiformes > Coraciidae > Eurystomus > Eurystomus gularis. Next base: position 33,428 of record VZZY01020710.1, read on the forward strand.
ACAGATGACAGGCCCTGAAATTTGGAATAATGAAAACTAACCACTAGCCAAGAGCCTCTATAAGGAGAAGATGATCACTTTCAGAGGACTTCTTGGTCGGGCTTTATTGATTAAAGTAACAATTTCATGGGGCTCCTGCAGACACTCTTCTTGACCAAACACAAGATTTAATAAAAATCCTCTCTTGGGAGCACAAACTGTCTACAATTCTATGGCTGCTGAGCACAGACAGCCTGATGGAGTTTGTGGTCATGCTCTCAAGCATCCTCATTCTGCAGAAAGGCTTCTTGGTCCGGGCAGGGTGAGGTCTCGTTTCACCACCATGTTTGTGGCCCTATTACTGTTTTTAGCAGGACATACTCATAGCAGGACAAAATGAAGCTGTGACAATGAGCACTGCTGTAAAAGAAATCAAACTCAGCACTGTGGATGCTGGCTCTTCAACTCCTATGACTTTTTGCCCCCACAGGTGTCACTGAGCAGAAGTGGGGATGTCCGCGAGGTCCTGGGATACTGTCCAGCTGTTGCAGAAGAGCCACAGGCTTAGTTCCCAAGGGCCATGGGAAGCAGGAAGGGACAGTGAAGTGAAGTGAAGCGAAGTGAAGCGAAGCAAAGCGAAGTAAAGCACTGGCAAGAGGTGGCTGTTGACAACATGGGTGAGGGGTGATTGAGCTCTAGGACAGAAGGACAGTTAACATAGGGATATCCTGCTGCGTGGTTGAGAGGGTATTTTCCCCTTTCCTAGTTCTCTGCTCACTTGTTCTCCCTATCATCTCATGCTAAATTTATTTCCATTAAGCTCACTCTTAGCTTCAGAACTGGGGTAAAGGAGGGTTCCAGACAGGAACTGGCAGCTCCCAGCTCCTCTGCATGGACACACACACTGGCCTTATGCCCCATGGAGCTGAGGAACATCACTGAAAGAGCATCTTCCTGTGTGTCACTTCTGATTTTGGTTGACATACATCAATGTCAAATCTTCACAGGTGCCTCTCTAAGTACCATCTGGACAGCCTGATATTTTTAACCAAAGCCCAAGGATTTCTATAACAAGACATCATAGGATCATACTAAAGAATTTTTATTTCCTTTATTTTTAGTATTCTTCAATAAACAATTCAGTCACAACATTGATGTCCTAAATAAGCATCAGATCACTGACTCATTGCCCCCAAAACATCCAGAAGTTCCTAAATCATGTCTTGAAGAACCAGTACCCCCAGGTATGATGGGGACAGCTGCATTAGAAATGCAGGTAGCTCTGAACAGGAGAGACAACACTGCCTGTGACCACCAACATCCATAACAGCCTGCAGACTGCACTGCAGATCAGTTTCTGCTTCAGTCTGTTGCACCTCAGGTTTTCACTAAATGATTCCAGAAACTATCCACTCTTTGACTGATTTGGAGTAATTTCACCGTTTCAAATCACCTCTGTGGTTATGCAAAAGAAAACAAGGTACAAAGTAGCACAAGTAGATGTTCAGTTCACCAAAGGATAATTTTAACAGTTAAACAACAGTGATTATTATGTTAAAAACTATATACTCAAGTCTGATTTGAATTATTCTTGACAGCAAGAATTTACAATATCTTCAGTCATACTTGAGGGATTTTCTTACCAGATTTCATAGAGAAACCAAAAATGATACAGTTATCAAGTTGCTTTTACTAGAAATAATCTCAAAACTCATGAGTTACTGTCTTCATGAATATTTGTTATGAAGTTCATATTTGAATATGATTAGATGTTAAATAGCAGTGTTCTGAAATACCATACTTGAGTAAGGAAAATTGTGATTTTATGACATCAAGTTTTAAAAGTTGCATTTGTCTTTTCCTTTTTTTAAGAAGGCAACTATAATATTATCCAGAATCAATGCCTTTCTACCATGTTGTCTAGCTGATTCTGTCTCTCAAAGAAGAGACTTTGGGGGAGAGATGTTGGGTTGTGAAGAACTGACCTAGTCTGCTTTGGAATGTGGGCATAATTCCATTAAAGCTTATTCTGCTTGTATTCCTATACCAAATTCATTTTCTTAGGTATAGCTGTGGCTAATAAATTGTATAAAAGAATCTAAGCCTTGTTTCTCAGTAATTCTTAGCATGGTTAATGGCTTCTACTATATTTATTGCTTTTTTTACTGTTATAGATCCCAAAGGTTCTGTTCAAGTAACAGTTTGGCTCTGGAGAAGTGAGCCACTAGGCACTTAATAATTTTTCCTGCAGATACAGAAGGTAACGCTCCTGATCAAGGTCTGAAAAGGCAATAGGAAACATGTGAATCATGAAGAATAGAAATGTCCCAAAACAGAGACATATATGATATTCAAAAAAGGACAATCTCTTTTTTAAGCTTAAATTTTATAAGTTAATAAGTATCAGTTTGCTCAAAAGCACCCTGGAGAACAAGAGGTAAGAGCTGCATGTGACAAGTTTTCAGAGTCTTCTCAAATAATGTAAGGGGAAAGACAAGAAAAGGAATGAATAAGTACAGACATTTTGAGGCAAATGGCCACCTCAGGGCTCTTTATATAAATAATGATAATGCAGGTCCTCAACTGCGATGGTGCTGCAGATCCTAGCCAGAGGGAGAGTATACTCCAAACAGAATGCAAGAGAAGAAAGACTCCAAGAGGAAAAAAGTATGTATGGTTTGAGTTTAAAAACAGAGCTCATTTACATTAAGAGATCAATCAGTGGGAAAATTCATTCTGCAGTGCTAGCCCATCAGTGAGCAAGCTAATTGAAAGCAGAGTAAGTAAGAGCATGGGTGGCCTCTTTCCTCTTTTATCTGCACGGCAAAGCTTGCAGCAGCTCTGAGATCTGCCTCTCTGCAAATGAAGTGCCTTCAGACAGGGCAACCATTTGACTGAGCCTGAGGAATTTTATCTGCGAGTGCATAGCATCTTTGAAACCAATTTGTCTGCTTCTGAGCAGGGCTCAGCAGCACACTGTAAAAGTGGCTGGGGTTTACAGCCACCCAACTACTCACTACCATGCAGGTCCAGTCCCCTGGCCATGTGGGGTAGGAGTCAGGCTGGAGCTGGAGCAGAGGTGGCTGCATCCAATGCATGGTGCTTCAAGGTCCCTAAATAAGCACGCTTACACAACATGCAAAATCGTTCCATCTTTCCCCTAGGTTTTTTTGGCAGGAACACTCACAGGAAATATCCTGTTAGTGAAGATAAAAGGCTTGATTTACTCTGTTCCTGATAATGCATAATTGCTTAATCGCAAGCACATAATTAAACTCCATTGGGAAGGTTACAGTGACAATGATTGCTGAGCAAAGATGAGTTCCCCTAGAGAGGCAATCTTTGCATCAGCTGGATTTTTTTTATAATGGGAACGAGGGGAAATGCACTAAAAAGCCTGAATGTTTCTCAAGAGCTTTGGAGACACGGGACAAGGGAGACTGGACACAACCAGAGCGGTACGGACAGAGAGAGAGTACAAAAGCTTTTAAATTAATCTCTTCACTGAGTTGCTGGTGGAAACAACCTCTCTGGACAAGCACCTTTTCTGCACTGAAGAGGCCACCAAGCTCAGCAAGCTCTAGTGAAGACTGCTCCGAGGCATCAAGCATCCTCCCAGCTCATACTGGCACCAGAGCCTACCTGGCCCCACAACCCCAAGGCTGCACAGGCCCTGTTGAAGGTTGTTTGTGCAGACAGCACAGGGCCACTAAGCCCAGCAGACAAGGCACCACCAGCGGGCAGGGGAACTATAGGGTACTTGTGTCTGATGCAGTAGATTCAGTGGGGAGCCACAGCTTCCCAATGCAAAGAGACCACAAGTTCCAATGATGCCCAGTCTGTCTCCCCGGTGTAAGAATCAGCCTGTAAGGAACAAGTAGAAAGCTGTTCCTCCGCATGATGGAAGGCAATTTTGCAAACTGGTGCATGAGTTATGACTCTTTTTATTGAAACCTGCTCCTCAGTCCTCTGGAAGTCATCGATAAAGGTACCTTTTAACTCTTTTGTTGTGTAAATTCTCTGTCACTGCCTCATTAGGCACTCACCACAAAGGAACAGTAGTTTGCTGTGATCCTCAGAGCCTTGTGTGTATGTCCACAACTCCAAGGCTTCCTTAATAACCTCATAAATGAATGAACACCTGTTCGTATCTGGAAGAGCACTGCACTGATTTTCATCAGTGATGATGAAGGAAGTCTAAGAAGTTAAAAAAAAAAAACCAAACCAACAACAGAAAACCTTCAGTACAAAAGAGCCGCTGTGTTCTTAACAGAGAGAAGGCAGTCAGTTCCAGTTTAGGGGAGCCATTCTGTAAGTGCAAGTAAAGAGCATCACTTTGCAGCCTGCAGAGCAAAAGAAGAAAAATCACTGCTTCAGAAAATAGTGCTTGCTTTGAGCTGGCAAGAAATATTTCAACAACAGGTTGTAGAGAATGTAACTTCAAAGTTTTGAAGTCAATGGATTTTTGGAAGCAGTTGCTGAAATTTGTATCCAAAAGTGATTTAACTTCCCCAGTAAGTGATGTGTACAAATGGCACACACCACTAAACCACATATGCATGCAGTGTATGAATTCCCACACTCTTGACTTCCTATTCCAGCTTTAACATTTTTTCCAGTGCAAAAATAAATGAATCAAGCTTGCAATAGGATGTGTGTATAAGTGCTACAGAAAAAAATAAAAGCAGCTGTTACTTGAAAATTACTGATCCTGGGGTAGTTTGTTTAGATACTTAATGCCCTCATAAATCCTGTACACCACTGTGGGTAACCAGCTAAAGGTAGAAGTCTTTAAGCCAAAGCTATTCCAGGTTTATTTGACTTTTTTGGTAATATGACCTTTTATAGTGACCCAGATGGTTATAAAATCATCAGGATCCATGGGGCAAACGGTTCTTCTGTGAACTGATTTCTTGTGGTATGCTAATTCATCCATTTAAAAAGTATTTTCATTGCTCCTGCCAAAGAAGAAAAGTTGTGGCCAAAAAAGAGAAAATGCAGGGACATGCTGGAGAATACATTGCCCAATATTTTTCTTTGCCCCAACTTGCTCTGTTAAGAAAGTGAGAATTACTGCAACCATATGGAAGCAGAATGTCAACAGCCTGTGGAATATAAAAGGTTTCTGCAGCAAAACAGAACTCCTCTCACTCAGCCTGAAGTACGGTTGAAGCATCTCACTCAAAGTCTTTAGGTGAGATCTTTCTTTTGAGAACTTGTCAGCATAATTATGGCAGGAACAAATTTACCAAAACAAATCTTCACTTAATGAATGTTGGTAGCTGTCATCTTTAAAATTGTTTAGGTACAATACAGGAAGAGAACGAGACAGAGAAATTTTACGTCCTGTTTAATACCCTAAAAATAACACCATCACCCCGCTAAATAAGAAGGGACATAAAGCAACACTTTAAAAACAAACTGTCATTTTTCTCTTGATACTATTTAGACTGAGTTCATCTGTACCTGTACAAGGAGGTTAAATTGCAGTGTAGGATGTAAAGGCTTGAGCCTCACCTCAGCTGGTGGAGGATTCTCTCTGTTACTTTTTTTCACCTTTTTTTTGTTTTCCTGAATAGCATCCTATCTTCCTCGCGCACATGAAAAGGTGCATGTGTCCAATCACCATGAAACAGGTAGACACCAGGAATGTAAAAGCCAGACTGAAAGCAGATCTAGAGGAAGCTGCATGTCACCTTCAGCATTTCTGCACTGGGAGAGTAGCATAGCCACCCAATGTGTTTCATTTCCACAACCATGTCATGAATCCTTCCTTTCAAGAGGAAAGGCAGTGCTAAGGGCAGATACAGGCTTGCAGCTGGGCACAGACACCAAATCTACCTGCAGCCTGCTGGGCATCTTTTTGACAACACCTCCACAGAGTAATCACAAACCATTCTGAGGTAACAAAACCCTCCAGGGAGAAAACGCAACAGCACTGCAGTCAGTTGCAATCACTTACCACGGCTAGAGTTTTGCTTCGATGAGGATGGGAACAGGACCTGAAGTATCATGGCACACTGAAATACCTCATGGTGGATGTCAGTGATGTAAATGCAATTAATACTTCTGCCTAGTTTGTAATGACTCTGCTCCTCTAATGCAGTGGAGTGGCTAGAAGAGCAACCTCTCTAATGGCATATAAACACTTTCCAAGTGGCTATCCTATTAAGGTTATGCAAGACCCAAGGCAGTCCTCTGCAATGTGATGTCAGCTCTGGCTCCTGGCCTGACACACAGTTACACAACAGGACAAGGCAAAGGGAGAAAATGGAGATGCTCTGGAGCTGTCAATTTTTTAAAACACAGTTTAAGAACATAGTTTCTATTACCATCACTGGCAAAATGTCAGGTGGGTAAATAGCAGTGGGGGAGAGTTAAGGTTGATCTAAGACAGGCTGGGTTTTTTCCTTTCCTTTATATTATTCTTTATTCTTCTTTTCTTGCATCTGTCCTGATTTTCCCTCTCTAACAGTCTTGGCAAGGAAGCAAAAGAAGCTCAGAAGTACATAGCTTACAACTGAGTAATGCTTTTCTGAAGGCAGGGAATCTCTTTTTTTTTTTTCAGTTTTTCATGTTTTTTCTTACTTTGTGCATGAGCTGTTAGCCTAGAAGCCCTCCTGATATTTAACATTCCTTCCACACTGGTTAATTCGTACTGGTTGCAAGAAGCACATGGTGGGGATTTGGGGCTGGCATTGGTGGAGATGTGCTCATTATCACAAGCAAGGAAGGGAAATGTCACTGTCATGTTTGTGAGTCATTGTATGCCTTTTTATGATGAAGAAAATATGCAGTAAAATGAGGCCTGTATGGTTAGGATCCTTGGAAGTAAATGCATTGAAACAGAATACATCAATTCAGAAAACTGGCTGTCTTCCTTTTTGCTCCAAGTTACTTCCTCAACATCTGCCTTAACTGTCCTTGGTAACAGAATTTTTCCTCAAGCTGTGCATTTTATACTTTGACAACTTGGTACAAATATTTTCTTGTCAGAACAGGGACACCGTTACGCTTGCAATCCAACTACCTATTCCGAACTGCATGTGTCTGAACTTGTGCTTGTCTATGAAAAAAACTAAGCTTTTCTATTCCCCCTCTAGTCCTCACAATTCACCAGGAACCAGCAGTATCATTCAGGCAAAACAGACCTCAGAGAAAAGTAGCTTGCTTTCTCAAAAAACTGGACTTCCCTGAAGCAATACAAATTCCTTGCATTAAAAAAAAAAAAAAAAAAAAAAATCCATTCCACATGAATGTTAATGCTATGTATATATGTGCCTTTGAAAGAAGCCCTTCACAAAATCTGTTTGCATCAGGGGATGCAACTGGTGGACTTCCATCTGAATGTTGCTATTGTTCTTGTCTTCATTACATTTCCTTTTCCAGTCAGTCTCAGATGTAACTTCCCAACCACAAGAAATTGTTTTGAGTTGTCAGCAGTCTAATTCATCTAGATTTTCTTTGTTTACAGGAAGATTGTAGTGTCCAATGAGAGGGAGGGATTTTATTGCCAGCTCTTAGTCACTGCGGGCAAAATGTAGGCGAGAGAGTAGATTTCCGCAGGTCAAGGTCCATAGGAGGTGAGAAAGTTTTGTTCACATTACTGGCTTTAGCCTAGCAATAACTGTGGCATTAAGCATCCAAGCTGTGCCTGGAAAGAGCAGGATTGAAGTCATCTGGTGCCAAACTTAGTCCCCATGTCCTCGGCCCCACTTGTATCCCATTTCTTCAAACTACATAAGCAGAAACCTCTGTCCAACTTGGAGAGGACACAGGTCACCTTGGCAAGCTATTCCAGCTTTTGTCTGTTCTCACAGTTTCCACTTCTAACCTACATCTCTTTTAGGCAGTCTAAGATGCACAGATTGTGGGAAAGGAGCTCTGCTGACATCAGTGAAGATTAAACATGCTTTGAAGATATGACCTAGTACTGTCAAAACTCAGTCCTTTCACTTCCCTCTTAATTTTTCTCTGTTCCTACTCTTAGTCTCTTGATAGATTCACAATGTTCCTTCCACTCACTTTAACATCTAAGCAGTGTGAAAGTGCTGACACTCACTCCTACATACCATTTAGCTCTCTTTCTCTGTTCATATTTCTAGAACTTTCAGATCTTCATCTTCACACATGCCAACTACAGCAATGTGCTAGGGATTTAAAATCCATATCAGACATATAAAGAAGTTTCTGAGATCATCTTCCAGTCTTGTCTTCCTAAGCAAATAAACCTTCTCTTTGCAACCCTCACCTGGTTTCCCAAGTTCAAATTTTCAGATTTTATTACCACTTACAGTGCAAGAGCTCAGCCAGTTCCTCTGTTATTTTGTGTATTCTCCCACCTCTGTAGTGTCATCAGTCTCCAGTGTCCATTTGACCTGTTTCCAAAAAGATACCTTTACGTCTTCTTCTCCATGTCCTTTTTAAATGCACAGCTTTCCAGAGGTGTTCTTTAAGGCTGTCCTTCTGCGTGGTCTCAGACCTTTCCTTAAAGCCCACTCTGACTGCAGATGTCTAATTGGAAGATACAAGGCACTAGTACCATTTTAAATTAACTTATCTGACAAACTTGAACAGAATTAAACCATAAATCACTGCCAAATTCCCGGCTGCATGTGTGCTAACTTTTGCAAGTATGACTTCCCTATCAGTGTTGCATTAATCTTCCCCCTGCTTCTTCTAATTCCTTTGCTCCCTCCTTTATTAGGTCTTGTCTTGAAATAGCAGCATGTGCCACGTAGGTAATAGCATTCACTGTTTGTTTGCACAGATGCTCATATTTCTGCATTGTTTCCTAGAAGTCCAGCATGGCCTAGGAGTTATCTAAAAAGCCCACACCTCAGCCTGCATCTTGTCATGACATCTCTGGGATGTTCTTGCTATGTGCTCCTAGATTCAACAGCTCAGAGAGTATGGCAAAGGTCTCTTAGTCATGGTTCAAATTTTGTGCACCATCAGTGGTGCACAGGCATACTCCTTGGGGAAAAGGCTGCCTTCTTTTTTTGTCCTGTGCGTAAGATACAGACATGATGAGCAAGTCTTCCTTAGGTTTGCCCTGAGGACAGCTGAGAGTGGGGTCTTGCGCCCTGACAAGGGGAGCTCTGAACCCTAGAATTTGCACTTGATAGATGTTCTTTCAGCCTAAGGCTTCCTACCGTGGAGGCCTGCTATGCAGACTGTTCACTTGATTGTTGTTTGATTGTTTACTTTGGACTTTGATTAAATAAAAATATATCAACACTTAGCACTTACATAAAACTGCTTACAGATAGCATTTTGTAAAATAGTTAAAAACAAAGAAATTAGAAGCTTGTCCAAAAATCTTGTTGTTAATAACCCATATGCTTTTCAAGTATTTTTAGGGTTTGTTGCTGATTTTACTGTTTATTTTTGTCCTAGCTATAGCTCTACATAGTCTTGCCTTGTCCATTATGCTCTGCATCTATTTTTACACCTATTGTGAATCTGCTGTAATCTGTACCCCTGCATGCCTTCGCTTGTTTTCCAGCTTCAATCTTTTCTGTACCTTCACCTGATATAATTAACCACTTTAGCAAAAGAAATTTGATACTGATACCCTGAAAATACCTAGACAAGTATTCTAACCCAGAGAAAATACCGGACTTGTTGAAAGGGCACCCACAGTGACAGTGCTGCTTCAGAGGGAATATCTGCCTTCAGGGACTGCTGGAATTACAAGAGATTACCAAATGAGCCAATGCTGGCAAGTGCCATGTAAGTATAGCAGATGTGCTCACTTATCTCCCTCAAAGGCACAGTCAGCCTCATGTTGCTTCCTCTATCCATCTGAAAAAGCACCTCTGCAAGGCAACCACGAGCAGCTAAACATCAATGAAAGCCAGGCTTGTCTAGTCCTTTCAGCTCTTGCAGGGAAGAAACATTCAGAAGGCTACTGAAAAACTAATGAAAGCACTTCTGCTTTGGGCTATGAGCAGAGAAACCTAGAATCAAAGCAAAAAAAAAGTCTTTCTGTTTTGTTCTCTGCCTGCAGAATCAGTGGGTATCTAGACAACAACATGTACTGGCAGCATGGCCTGAGTGCAAGCATGGCTTGGGGCAGAGCTGAGCCTGGCTGCCATGCCAAGCAGCCTCATGCATCAATGATCTCTGAGATCTGCTCCTCACAGGGAGCTGAAAGCCACAAAAATCTTCTCCTTCCCACCCTCCCCACATTTATGAAGAGCAGACCAGGTCCACCTAATTAAACAGGCTATCTTCCAGGAACATTAGTGTTTACCCTGAGAACAGGGAAAACTGGAACTGCCACAAAATACCTTGTTATTTGTAGCACTGCTGGCAAACCAATAACATGCATGCAAAAACAAAGCAAAATGTAAGCATTTTCGTGCCCCATCAGTGCACCTCAACATTATGGTAGCATTGGCATTTTCTCATCATGCTAGGAGAAAAGTACTGTGCAAGCAAACTAGGTTTGCCTCACTGTCAGTGGAAGTGTGTTATTACGAGAAGAATGTTTTCACCTGTTGATGTCAGCTTTATGAAACCCTGGCAAAAACCAAGAAATAAAGCTCTCTGTAGCCAGTACCTACTGTCAAACAATAATGCTTGACATGTTAGCACAGGTAGCCAGAGCATTATGAAAGAGCCTTATGTGCAGTTAGATGGATTTGGCTGAAATCAGGTGGTGTGTATGAGCTGCAAGTCACTTGCTGGTCAGGAGACACAAATAAAAGGAGTTTCATCCTCCATTTAGACAGTCATATATGAGTGAGCCAGGGTAAACTTGGTTATTTCAAACATACCTTTGAGTTTGGTCCACCACGTTCATTTACACTGGCTCTTTTCTCATGTTTTGTAGCAGGGCTTTGTTTGTGATGTATGACACTGAGAAAGTCAGAAAAGTGGGAGTAACACCTTGAAGTTCCTCTGCGGGCCCTTTTCTTAGAGCTTTCCATCCCCTGCTCTTCAATTGTACAGGTAATTTGTGCAGGGCTTTAAAGAAGCAATTACACTATTGTTTAGCAAAAGCACGGTGCCAGAAGTGATAAGCTAAGCAGTAACACCTCTTTATTCCTGTGAAATATGCATTTATGCCATTTCACATTTTTGACTTCTCATTGTCTATTTTTGCAGTGTTATGAAGCTTTGGAAACTGCACTGTAGCTTCTAAGGCCCATGTGCTACAGAAAGGTTTTGCAGTAAAATAAGTTTGCTTGGCAGCAGGTTCATTTTCCTATAAAATCAGTCAGAGTACTCACTCAAGCGAGACCAGTTCAAGAATGTCCTCACTCACTCTGCTGTTATACAGAGCATAACCTTATCGCTCCTTGCCCTGCAAACTGCCTTCATGCTTATCGCTCTTTTAGATTATGTCTTAGGCGAAGAACACACTTAATGGTTATTACCTGCAAAACTGGAGTCCCAGATCCTCTGTGGGATGAAGAAATGGACAGAATCCTCGCTGTAGGCTCTGTCGATTGCTGTGGCACGTGATGAGACTTAGAGCACTTGGTTTAGACCTTCTTCATAGTGGTTTTGAAAATGGTTCAAGAAAATGTGGTACAAATTTCCTATGGTTCTTTCATGGCTTATGCACGTGCATTTGTTTAAATTTTAAGAAAAATATTGAAGATATTAACCTCTTGAGTAATAGAAGTACAAAGTCATCTTTAGGTTAGGTCAAAGGTCCTCCAAAAGGATCACATTAGGAAACAAAAGGACAGGCAGGCACTGCCAAGGAGGTCAAAACAGGCAAAACAGAATAATCAACTTTATGTTCCTAAAGATTTTTATCCCAAGATATGCAAGTGCATCTGGTCTGTGATTGGGTATTGGAGTACTGCCTATGGACATGAGCAGATATACCTTGAAATGCATTAAAGAACAAGGACTAGTGAGAGTTTTTGAGTCTGGTACAGATCAGAGACCTAAAGCAGGGGACATTTTCATTTTCTCTTTTCTTGTCAGTCTATCTCTTTTTTTAACTCACACTTTCCATGGAAACTGAACCTTGCTGAGACAAGCACTGATAGAAATAAGCTTGATTTCATAGAAGACAGAATTATTATGCCAGCTCTGACTCTGACACCACAGCCCTTTTTTTTTGGAGGAAATGACAATGAATGGAAAGACTTGCTTACCCTTGTGAAGAGCTCTGCTGGTGCCCTTCATCGTTTCCTGGGAGGAGAAAGACCATTGTTTTTTACCTTTCTGATGCACTAGGATGAAAAGAGGCAGTTCAATATGATAAAGAACCCTGAACATAATAGCTGTGACATCTAGTGATAGCCTTCTGAGTAGTGGGACAAGAAAGTGAAGGAAGGAGCAACTGAGTTACCTCCAAAGATCTAGGGTGGTTTGAGAGCAACAAAAGAAGAAATCTTGTCAAACTAGATGCAAAGTTGTGAGGCCTGGGGAAAGAATCACGGAATCACAGAATGCTAGAGATTGGAAGTGACCTCGAAAGATCATCTAGTCCAATCCCCCTGCTGGAGCAGGATCTCCTAGATCAGGTCACACAGGAACATATCCAGGCAGGTTTTGAATGTCTCCAGAGAAGGAGACTCCACAGCCTGTTCCAGTGNGGAGAGGGCACTAGGAGGGGAAAAGGCTCTTTGCTGTGCGGAAGAAGTTTTGATGCTATAGATCTGTGACTTGCTTGAAGTATGGCCTTTCTATATCCTTCTGCTGGATTGCTGATCTTGAGCTTGAATGGGAGAATCTACTGCAAATCTTGACAACTTGCATTCACATTGCTCAGATAGTTTTATTTGCTTGGGCTGCAGCTTCTAATGCTTTAAGAGCTACTGCCTTCACTCCTGGAGCCAATGTTATTGCAGTGGTGGGAGAGGGCCACTCTGGTCTAGTGCATACAAAGAAAGAGGGTATTACTCATTGCCACTATGAAATAGAGATATTTTGGGGAAATTATTCATCAAGACTGTGAGCTACTCCGTTCCCCAGAGTGTTAGGGCAGGAAGTAATCCAAGGATGACAGAATAGTAGAATAATTTCTGGCCTTCGTTACTATCACAGAGTGTTTTGAAGAGGTGCAGAAGACAGTTAAAACCTGAGTGGATTTCCTTTATTGAACTGAACTGAAATGCTTATACAATATAGATAATATTCCTATCAAGCACTGATTTCCCTCCTCCCTGCCATCTTTCTTCACCACATTTCTTACTTGCTTATAAGAACATATTGTCCTTGTAAGAGGTCTCTGAACCTGGCAATGCCTAAGAAACATGTTGCTTAGTTATACAAGCAACAGGCATGAACACCAAAGCTGGCTAGATACATTACACACCCAATTTATCCAAAATGTAATTCAAGACAGGCCATTTATTCAGTTCAACTACATGTAAAGCAGAGTGACTGTGCAGGAATGTGCAAGATCAGGAATAAGGCCTTAAGTAGCGTTCATTCATGTTTGCACATGTCTTTTCCACTTCTAGGGAAGTACAATATGCAGGAGATTTTCTTGGTATACTGCTTTAAATTACTTCAACTTACTGTCTGCTAGATAAATACAATAAATCACAAGCTCATTTAAAGGCAGAGCAAGTCAATTTCTCGGATAAGCAAACCAGCCTCTGCAAAGTTATTTCCTTTTGGTTCAGTCTTGTTTGCCCATTGAAAAACCAAATTGTGTGGCATTTAATAAAAAAGCAGGATTAGGGGTGAATAGTACACCAGTTTAATATTTCTTCCATCATCTATAGAAGTGGCCAAAAGAAGCAGGTGTTGAGCTGTGTACTTGGCTACCCAAAGATAACTACGCTGTCCTTGGTTTATGTGTTAGCTCTTTTTCCATGTTGTCACCTCATTTCTGTCCTTACCTATGTTGTTTTAGCATGTACCAGCACATTGGTCTGTAGGGCAGGAACTGTCATTTGTAACCCTCTGGGAGATATTGATCTTGCATAGATTATAACAACCTCCATTAACTAAAAACAACCAAGGAAAAAGGGAGTTGATTCAACTGTGTGGCAAAGGATGTCCCTGAGCATGGAGGAATGGTCAAGTTAGCCACAGAAGTGGTTAGGTATGTCCAAGGATGCACCCAGACCAGAGCAGGAGAGAGAGACCCAGGCATAACAGGGAGCCCACTCGGTCCCTTTGCAAAGAGGCAGTGACAGTCCCTGTCTGTGCTGCCTGCCCAGTCATGGGGACTCACAGAGACAGGGGCCTCAGGACTGCCAAATACAACCCACAGGACTTCACAGCCTCTCTCAGCCTTTGCTGACAGGTACTATATCCTCTGCAACTGAAGGCTGATCATTAATGAGAATTAAGCTGTGCAGAAGGCATAAAACCCCACATTAGAAAGCTAGTTTATGATACCATTAGTTAGGCGATTGTTCAACATCCGAAAAAGACAGTCAATGTGGCATTTCCATTACCTGGTTTTATTATACTGAAGGATTTTATAGAGCATGTACTCCCTATGTAATATGGGAGTACATATGGTAAATATTTGTTGGTAAATATGACTTCTGGATGGCTTCTTCACCCTGAAAGGGTGCAATAAGTTTCAGGTTTCTGGAGATGAGTCTTGCATTCACAGCATATCAGGAAAGAGGGATTTTCACATAGGAGAGGAAAAGTCATCCTGAGCCTCATATGATTTTGGGAAAAAAAAACATCCCACCATTTCCCTTTAGCGTGAAGTTCCTTACTATGCTGAAACTCATATTCATTTCCACACTCCCAACAGGGTATCTTGCATACTTTCCTAAAGGCAGTGTGAGAGCCAAGGAACAAATCTTACCATCATCATCCACAAAAAAAAGGAAGTAGACAAAAAGTTACTGTGATGTTTGAGCCACCAGTGAGCTCAGTGGAACATTGCTGTTCTCCCAGGAGCAAGGACCACAGCCCAATAGCAACAGTAGTCATGCACAAAATACATGAAACTATTTAAATTATGTATATGTATATGTATTAGATGAATGCTACAAAACATGAACTACAGCTGAAGAGACTTAAAAACAGAGGAACAAACTATAAGGAAAGAAAACAGGGAAAGAAAAACTTTGAAAAGGGGAAAAAGGACCTCATTTATGCTATTTGAGCACTGTAAAAGTGTCTTGTTTTGCCACTTTGCTGGAGGGAGGAGGATAAGAAGGCAGGTATTATATTATTCAATTGATAACAGTTGCAAATGTGGAAGAGATTAGAAGAATGAGTCATTCCCATTCTCATGGTCAACTACCACAGTCTGCTGAGGCAGCTGACACCAGAAGTTTTGTCAGCGTAGTTTCATGATCCATAGTCCTTAGGGTGACACAAGTTATGAGCAATCAGACCTCAGCCCATCACGTGTAGGAGTTGGAAAGCGATATCCTTCCCTGGTCCAGTCGAGGGGCCAGGGTGACAATGGTGCCACTGCCCCACTGCTCTCCCTGTGCTAGGGCAGGAGAAATACCAGCCCCAGTGCAAAACCCCAGTGCTGCAAAGAAGTATGAGTGCCACTGTCCATCCTGATATTTTGGAAGAGTGGGATGGAAAACATGAGGAGAAACTTCTTTACTGTGAGGGTGACAAAGCACTGGAACAGACTGCCCAGACAGTTTGTGGAGTCTCCTTCTCTAGAGACTTTTAAGACCTGTCTGGACGCGTTCCTGTGTGACCTTGCCTAGATAAACCTGCTTTGGCAAGGGGGTTGGACTAGATGGTCTCTAGTCCAAACCAAAGGACCAACAAATGGATAGTACTTTCCAACCCCTACCATCCTGTTTAAAGAGAAGGAGCACAACCCTAACCTGGCTTTGAGCCTTCTCTTCCTAGATTTGGGTACTTTCAAGTTCATGTTTGATTTTTCCCAAAGCAAAAGGAGGGGAGGGATGGGCAGGAACCAGGATTTGTCTTCTAATATTTTGCCTTCCATCAGTAAATACAGAAGCTTTTGGGCCAGTTTCTCAACAGGAACAGGAATCAAGACAGACATCTCAAAATATTTCCCTGTGGTCACTCTGGAATTTACAGTGGTCATGGCTGAAAGAGCACAGAGGTAATTTCACCTCTCAGAAGAAACCTAGCCATGACTTCACTGTAACTTTCATGAAGGAGCAGTTCCACTTGGTCATGTCTATTCAAGAGCAGCTGCTTACAGCACACTTCTTCCTTCCCTGGACTCTGAGGTTGTTGCTAGCTCGCAGCCCAGCAGCTAGACACAGAGGCTTGGCTTCTCTTTCTGCAGCTGTCCTGGACCACAAGAATTAAATACTGGATAACACAGACAATGCAAAGGGAGTATTTGCAAGTACACAGTATCTTTAACAGCTAGGAAGTCTGACTCTCCTTTGGCAGCTTTAACTCCTTGCACAGAGAGTTTCATCATGGGTGCTTTTGCACTGAGGACCTTTGAAGTGAAAGATAGTAATGCTTCTGACCAAGTTGTATTGCAACACCATCTCCTTTAAACAGCCACAAGCCATTATTGTTCACATGACTCTGTTTTATTCTGATGAGGCATTACCCCTGTACTCCTCTTGCACATTTTGGCAGGGATGGGACCTGTTAATTAGCCAGACATTGCATTTTTAGTGGAAGTCTGCACAAAGTCCTGCTTTTCTAAATCTGACCTGTTGAGTGATTCATGAGATCCATATTAATGCATGGCACAGTACAGCTCTATTGGTTAGCATCCTAAATCTGACAGATGGCTCAGTAAAAAGATAAGCAGCAGGAGAAAATTCACTCTCAAAAATAGCATTGTGGCAGCAGCATCCATTGCCTGAAGTTCACAACATAAAGCTACCATGCTATGGCATTTTTGAGTACACTGCACTCTCAACCAGGATGCAGGGGAAGATCAAATTTAGAAAAGAAGGTCTTTAAATAGAAGTTCAGTTCAAAAATAAAGTGTACTCTTGGAAGTTATGTTCCTGTAATAAATTTAGAAACAAGCGTAGAATAAAAAATTTACTAGCATTCTCAGGTGACAGGCAGTGTAGTCAGGTGGACATCCCTGAATATGACATGCTGTTTCAAAAACAGACTTCCAGGAAAAACAGAGGCAGGACCATGTCTTCTTCTTCTGTTTATTATACAGTGCTAAGAACATTGGAGATGTGTGAAAAACTATAAATCTTCATATGTAAGCCATCTGGCTTGAATGGCATGACAGCTCATATCAATAGTTTTGTGTACTTGCTGGTTGCCTCCTGGTTTCCAAGTGATAAGTATCTCTGTGGCCAGATTTTCAAACCTCTGCTTCCAGCAAGGCACAAGAATAAGTGCCTGTTCAGATGTGCTTTGCCCGTAACAGCTTCTAGTCTGACACGCCAGGACAGATTATTAAAAGCATTTGGCAAAAATATTCCATCAATAGCCTGAAGAGAACTGGGTGAGATATTGTGGCCCAAACTTTTATAATAGCAAATGTACAATATTCCCAACATTTAAATTTAATTTCAAAGAAGCTAACTTAATTATATCAGAATCCAGGAAAGAAGGAATTGAGCATGGAAAGAGAAATAAAAAAGGGTGATTGTATTTGTTTTGCCTGCAGAAGGGATTTATTTTTCTCTTGACTGATATTTTACTGGGAAATTCCATCCAATGTTTTGTTTAATTTTGAAAAATATTCACAATCAAAATGCAATATTGTGTGAAATATTACCAAAGTATTAGCTCTTGTAAGTTTAAGCTGCAGCAAAAATATTGTCTGCAATCTTTCACCTTCTTGAAAAAATATTGGAAAAATATTGGGAAAATGTATTTGTTGTGGACATAGGCTGACTCTTTTTTCCCAGTTGTTGGAAGAACTACCACAAACCAGAATATCAGTTGTTCACCCAGCTTGAATATTAGTTTATTTGTTGTGGGTTTTTTAAAACCTATTTCCACTTTTAGATGAGTTTATGATGAGACAAAGAAAATTTAGTACACGTGTTTCCCTGAAAATACAATTCACTGGATGAGCTGGGGAGAAAGAACTTCCCACCCTTGCAGGTCATTATCTCTTTCAGGAAACATGAGGACAGTCTCAATTTTACACAGATAATGAAAGTATAAAGGAGGCACTACTTAAAGATGTCCTGTTCTTCCTGATGCATTTAAAGAATTTACTTAAGGAAAAGAGATAGTGTAGGTTTCTATATTATGCAACAAGATATAAGACATTGCATTAATTATATTCCTTATTGGTGACTTTTCCACCAGTTCATCTCAATGATTGTTCAGACTATTTTTTTACAGTTTAAAAAATATATATTCTCATTCCCACATACATTCTCTTTTCAGGAAGAGTAATAATGGAATTAAGTTTGTTTTGGCAACAGAAATGTGATGTTGAATATAGAAAAAAATATTCTGTGCTGCATTATAATCATTAAATTTCTGTCAAATCTAATAATACTTCTGACAATTATCTAACTAGATGAATCTGGCCTCAGTGCACCTTTAATTTTGTCGTAGATAGATTACTCTTCAGGTAATCTACACTGGACTCTTGATTATTTTAGTTCTGCACTGACAGGAAAGAAAAATTAGTATTTGAAAAAAAAAAAAACAATTAGCAAAATCTCCTCATGGGATGTCCGGGGATCCAGCTCTAAGTCAAAAATCTGGAAACCAAGAAGCTGATGAAAATCTGGCTCTGTCAGCACAACATTGAGCCTGGGCTCCCAGCCTACTGGCAGGGGGGTATGGGAGACCTGCCAGTCAGTAACTTTGGATTCCTGGAAAAAATTCAGTTAGAAATTGTCAAAAAGCTAACAGTTTCAAAATTACTACTTTTCAAACATCTTTAAAAAAAAAAAATCTGGATTTCTTTTGAAATTAAATTTTCTGGTGATTTGTGCAGTTTCTTGCATGGTATTCCAGCTTTCAATTACCATCATCATTCTGCTATTTGTGCTTTTCTTCCCCATTTACTGGGAACAGAGGCAATTTTCTATCCCACAGGGACAGTTCTTTTGTGAGCATAAACACCTGCTGGGTTCTGAAGTAGTCAGGTAAGACAGGACTGGAGTGCCAGTGCTGCTACAGGTCATCTCTGGTAATTACAGGTCTGTGAGTGTCACTTCAGTGCCTGGTAAAATTATAGAGAGGTTATTCTGGGAGCTACTGAAAAACACTTCAGAGGCAATGCAGTCATTGGTAATAGCCAGCATGGGTTCACAAGGCAACAGTTCTGCCTAACCAATTTAATTCCCTTTTATGACAAGGTCACCCATCTAGTTGACCAAGGGAAGCCAGTAGATATGGTGGGTTTGGATTTTAGCAAAGCTTTTGATACTGTCTCTCACAGTATCCTGCTGGATAGTATTTTCAGTGAGCAATTGGCTGATGGGTCAGGCTCAAAAGGTTATATAATAAATAGGGCTACTTCAGGCTGATGGTCAGTCACCAGTGGGGTTACACAGGGTTTGATTTTAGGGCCACTGATCTTTAATGATTTTGTAAATGATCTGGACACAGGAATGAAATGTATATTAAGTTTGTTGACAGTACAAGTGCTGGATACTGCACCTGGGACAGGGTAATCCTGGTTATACACATAAATTTGGGGATGAGAGACAAAAGGGCCAGCCATGTCCTAGAGTCCATCAACAGTACAGCACAGCTGGCTGGTCAAGGGAGACGACTGTCCCACTCTACACTGCACTGGTGCAGCCCCACCTTAAGGATTGTGTGCAGTTTTCAGTGCTTCAACCGATGAAGGACATCAAACTATCAGAGTGCATCCAGAGGAGGGTGACCAAGATGGTGCAGTGTCTCGAGGGCAAGACTTAGGAGTAGTGGCTGAGGTCCCTTGGTTTGCTCAGCTTGGAGAAGAGAAGGCTGAGGGGTGACCTCACTGCAGGCTACAACTTCCTGAAGGGGTGTGGGGGACACTGCAGGCTACAACTTCCTGAAGGGGTGTGGGGGAGCAGGAGGTGCTGATCTCCCCTCTCTGGTGACCAGCGATGGGGCATGGGGAGATGGGCTGAAGCCATGCGATGGGACGTTCAGATTGGATTTTGGGAAAAAGCTCTTCACTGAGTGGATGGTGGGTCACTGGGACAAACTCCCTAGGGAAGTTGTCATGGCAAGACAGGAGCAGGGATTTGGACTCAATGATCCTTATGGGTCCCTTCCAACCTGAGATATTCTATGATTCTATTGTCTCGTCTCATAAAATCTCATCTCATCTATAGTAAAAGCATATACTGCATCACAATT
>VZZY01020714.1:0-14005 GCA_013400335.1 Eurystomus gularis
ACTTGGCTATGTGGAACTCCATATGATTGCCCTTGGCCCATTGATTCAGCCTGTCCAGATCCCTCTAGAGAGCCTTTCTATCCTCAAACATGTCAATACTCCTGCCCAGCTTGGTGTCATCTACAAACTTACTGAGGGTACATGACTAAAACAATAAATCACCTGGTTGTCCTGTATGTGCTGTGTGACGATGCTCAAGGTGATCTGTTCTATAACCTTCCTTGACACCAAGGTCAGGCTGACAGGCCTGTAGTTCCCTGGATTCTTCTTCAGCCCTTCTTGTAGAAGAGTATCACATTTTGCTAACTTCCAGTCAACTGGGACCTCCCTGGTTAGCCAGGACTGCTGATAAATGATGGAAAGTAGCTTGGTGAGCACTTTTGCCAGCTCCTTCCGTACCCTTGGATCAATCCCATCTGGCTCCATAGACATGTATGTCAATACATATGCATAAACATGTTCTCACACATATATATACACCTGTATACATATATTTCCATGTATAACAACTACAGTTTTAGTAAGAACCATCCCAGGCTTATCTTCAAGACTCATTATTGGTTTGAGTTTCCAGAATATAGTGAGCTGAGTATATCCCTTCCCACCCAAATTTCTGGAAAATTAAGTCAATAAAGCTCTTCTACACGGAGTTTCCCAAGCTCCTCCTCTTAGTGTCTGGAAGAATATTTAATCTGCACAAGGCAATGTTGAAAACTTGTGGGCAGTTGTTTGGGGTTCTGCAGAGTGCTATAAGAAGCAAAAAACTTGTTTAGTTTTTAAAATGAAATTTCTTTTTAGGAGCTGGTCATTAACACCTGTCCTGTGACTCCGAAAATAAGGATTGCTGTGCACACTTTCTGTTCTGTTGCAGGACTCTGGTTTTGCATTTGTACATGGAAAGGAGAGAAGTCATGACTCAGTGACACATCTATTGTTTCACATGCTATAAGAACACAGGACAAAAATGCTGTCTGTATTCAGTAGCATTTACAGTCCAGTTTAACACACATGGCTAGATAACTACTTCCTAGATAACTGGAGTAGTGACACAAGGAAAAGAGATTACTATCATGACAGATAAGTGATACCAGTGAAAAAAGATCCTTGTCTGATGTCAAGTGTTTCGTGGGCACCATGGAGACTATTAAAGAAGATTTTGTATTTTAGTATTGCAAAAGATAAGACACACAGAAAAAAGATATTTTAAAAACCCAAACAAACAAACCTAATCTTTATAGGAAGCTTCTTCAAAATACTTAAGAAAAGTAATTAATTTCACCATAGCAAGCCAATCAGATATGTGAGTTGACAGCTTAATAGTACTGAATAGTCTGTAGGTGGTACTGAGAAAGACTATGGAGATTCCTGAAAGAGGAGGAAAATAGCTCTGCAAAAGAGAAGGGGACCAAATAAGAGATCCTGAGAAATAACAGATTCTGGACAAGATATTACAGATGGATACAGAAGGTTACTTCACATCTGTCAAATGAGAACAAAATTAACACAGGGAAAGATGTTGCCAAGTATCCATCATACTGCCTCTATGCATTTTCAAACTCCGAGATAAATATGAGATATTTATCTGTATTTCATGCAAGAGTGTGCTCACCAGAATGACTTCTGATTCTCAGAAGGGTTCCACAAGGTAAGGCATGCACAAGGACCATTACCTCTGAGCTGCTCAAATGTAGCAGAGCAGCAGTGTATTCCCCTGAAATTGTTTGTCATGCATTAAGCTTTTAACAAAATGTAGACATTATATGTCCCTTAAGGAAATGAGAGCTCAAGGTCACACATAAGTTACAGGACTAAGAGACAGAGTGATGTTCTCAAAAGTAATTAAGAGTAGCTACAGCAGGTCTTCCTTTTTTAGAGTAAAATACACTTTTATTTTTTAGATTAAGCACAGGGGAAAATAATTGAAACATCATTTCAGAATAACCAAAATATTTTTGCTTTACAAATTTCTAAGTGAGACTTTATACGGGAATCGAGGTGCTAAAACTCCAGGGCCAAGCATATGCTCCCAGGTTATACAAAGCTGAAGGACACTTTCCCTAAGGTTGGGTTTGGCTGTCTATGCTATCAGCTCCCTGGAACCATCCTGGCCTTGCTGTGGTCTGGGTGAATCAGCATGCTGCCAAACAGTTACTGGGCACAGTTCAGGAGTTAGGATGGATAAAAGACATGTACCAGACCCTCTTGCGGAGAAGGAGCTGAAAGTTATACTTACAGAAAGGTTTATGCCTGTTTTGACCTTGGTACTAGAGCACCTTTAGTTTACTAGCAGGTCTTTATTCACAGAGGCCTAATAGAGGAAGGACAAGGTAAAACCATCTCTCTGTTCATCCCAGTTTCCTGAGCCATGCTCATGAGCAGGGAGCTCCAGCTCTGGATTTTCAAGTTTCTCAGCTCCGTGGCAAACCCCATGAAGCCTGTGAGAAACCCTGGCCCCACATCTACCACCACAGCTATCTGCCTGACAGCCACTTTCCAGTCTGACATAGAAATACAAGACCTGGGGAGTAACACTGGCTCCAGAAGACTGGTAGGCAGGGTTATTTTGAAAGTTTCTGTGTTTTAGTGATTCTGAGAGCTTTTTGTTCCTTCTATTAGGAATGAGACTACTTTATGATCCCTCTTTATTTGCCCAACAATAACAAAACTAATATGCAAAAATTCTGAGGTTAGGGCCCAAATACTAATAAGGCATTTTGCAGACAGCTGTCCATTGGTCATGCCATTATTGACAAAGTTAACATGGATTTTGACACTCTGCAGTGCTGAAAAAAAATAAAGAAAATAAAAGAAAGGAAAAGAAAAAATTCCAAAAGCCATGGCATTTATACAAATCAAATACAAAAAAAGACATCAAAAATCTTTACATCTATATAATTATCATATCAGATAAACTTCTATTTGAACTTCTGGTACAAAGCACATACACATACACAGAGAAAGCACGCTGAAAAAATGGGCATTTTTCAGAGACTTAGGATGAAATAAGGCTCATTGTATAAGTAACGCATTCTCAAGAAAAGAAGCACGTGTGAATGAAAACATGATAGAATAATAAAAAAGAACAAGTGCAAGACATGACACTTCATTTCAGGAGGACCTGGGAGATCAATACCTTAGTCTGCGTAATATTATTCACATCTATTCAGAAAGTATGACCTGAAGAATGAGTTGATATGCATCACATTTTCTTTCAGGTAACTGGGATGTAATGAAAAACCTGTAGACAAGATCATTGTTTTTTTTCTTCTATGAAAAATGTGGTATTAAGATGAAATTTATCTGAAACTTAACTTCAACAAAGTTACAGTTGGGGTTAATTCATGCCTGTGCATTTACTTATTTAAACTGTCATACATCTTCTTTTAAAATTCCTTCATTCTGCTTTGCAAGTTGAAAAAGGATTACATTATACAGGGACAACGTGATTATTTCAGTTACTGTGTTCTTGTGCATTTTGAAAAGTAGAATCCCAAATATTGTCTTTCCTGTTTTACTGGTTAAGCACTTAGATTGCCACAGGGCCGGACTGAAATTGTTCAGGACATGATGAGACTCTGGATTTCTGTGAGCTTTATCAGACAGTCAGAATTCATGCAAGGCAGCCAATATATTAGAATGAAATGTCAATTACAACACTCTTCACTGTTACAAGTTTCCAAGGATGACTGGGAAGTAAATGCATGATGGTTGGAAAAATTACTTTCTAGTTTAGCTGTAATACTGGCAACTGGCAAAGGGAGAAATCTTATTTTCTGTTCAATCTATTTATGGGTCTGCACATCTGTGCAAAGCTCAGACAAGACACGCTTCTTTAACTAGGCCAAGGTGTCCAGTCAATTTCTACAGTAACATGCCTTGCTACTATTTTCAATACAATGTCTTTCCATGTAAGAATTGCTTCTAGTAAAAAGAGAGCAAGGCCTCTAACATTCATTTCTCTTCCACAAATTGTTTCCACAATATTTATTCTCCCATTGAATTAACATTATCTTGACTAGAAATTAGAACTTCTTTCTATTTTAATGAGATCTTTGCAAAGACAAGGTGTTAAACTGGAATGACCTTACTAAAACATCTCTTAATTCTTGATGGCAGCAAATGAAATGTGAGTGGACACAGAACAAATTGCTTCATTAGTGATATAGTCTATAATACCTAAGGAACTGTAACCCACATTTCCAATTCATGGACCATTTCATCTCTTCGCTTAACTCCCACAATGAAATTGCACTAGCCGTGTTAGCTAACAATATACTTACTTGTCACATTATGAGGATATGCCATTTAGCAGCTTATAATGGATATTACAAATTGTGTAAAATATTGCCTTCGCTTCCAAACACAGAAAGATCAACATATCTTAAAAATATTATGTGGCTGAGTATATTTTAAAAATAGTATGTGACTGAGAACATATGAGAAGGTTGTCGCAGGTGAAAATATTGACACAGTTATGATTTAGTAGCTATTTAAGATTTATTGATGGTGAGAGGTAGATCAAGAGGTTGACTTTTAGCAACACTTAATCATTAAGCAATTTAAAATTAACAAGGTGATTCAGCAAAATAAGTTATAATAAAAATAGCAACATAATTACAGATTCAGTAATAACCAGATACACGTTAACCTACTACAAGGTATCCTTAATCTATATATATATGTGTGTATGCAGATACATAGATATAACCACAAAGCATACAAACACACATACAGAGTTATTTGGATCCAGTGGAACATATATACATCCACACTTGTGAAAGCAAATGTGTATATTCAAGCAAATAGATAAAAAAAGATGTGGATGAAAGACAGGCTAGCCTATAGTTAAAATTTCATTCTTCTCGAGTTTAGAGTAAATACTCACAATGCTTCAGAATTCTCAACCAACAATAACTGAGTCTTGAGAAGTCTGAATTCATCCTGGCCCTTTGTGAAGTTTGTGCCTAAGAGATGTCTCACTCAGGGAAGATACTGGACACAGCCCAATGAAATCCAGGAGAGTTCAAAGGGTCTCACTTTAGGATCGTTATTTAGGGTCTGAAATAATTGACTCTCATTAAGATATTTTTTCACTGGCCCACCTGGGATGTAGAAACATTCTGTTATTTTCTGCCAGTTGCATGGACCCAGAACTTGTTGACTTTCAAATTTTGATATTGCCCCCCTGTTGGCCATGACTCTGATGTAATAGGCTAACAGGAGGTACCTAATTCCCAGTTTATAGGGACAGGAGTGCAAGGTTTTGGAAAGAGGGGGCCCAGCACACCAAGGAGACACCTTAATATTCTCATTTGCTGTCTTTTGCACGCCATGCCTGACTTACCCTAGGTTGGTTTGTGGCCTAGGAAATGGGAGAGAGGAATTGCATCATGTCTCAGGTGGGCTTTGAGTGATGGGGACCGTACCGTGCCACATCAACATCTGGATTTCCACTGAGAAATCCCTGTGTTTGCCAAGTATTCTATTCAAAAGTGTAATTATTCACATCGGCAGTAGGGCATCACGGGTCTCATGAAAAATAAATGTCAATGATCAATAAACTTATTAGCTATAAATATCATCTAATCATTGGAAAAGAAGTAATATTTGGGTTCAGAGCCTGCTATTTACATAATTGCTGTTGAAGTGTGAAAATTGTAATAGCAAAGCTCTTCCTGGGAGATATTTTGTTCAGCAATTTTGACAATTAGATATATTTATGTGTGTGTGGCACTATGTAGCTTTGTATAATTAACTTTCTTTTAAATGTAATTATTAAATGAAATACTTCATGGCTCACCACAACCACAAAGGCAAGCACGTAGAAAATAGAAAATGACAGGTTTAAGCTCACTTTGGAGCTTCAGTTCAGCATTCTTGCTCTTATAATAAGTTCTTAAATAAAATTGTGTAGAAAATAGTGACAAATCCAGAAAAGATAGTTAGTTTTCATCTCAACTACAAATCATATTTGCTTTCATTACTGCTGTGTTTTTAATTCAGCATCCAGGCTGTGCACTGAATAAAGGAGATATAAAAATATAATGAGAACAATTAATAGATTAACAGCACATATATATACAAAGGTTGAAATAAGATGATATACTTAATCTCAGCTGTGGGAAATATCTCTTAAAAGAAGAGAAAGGAAAAGAAAGCTTAAAAAAACCCCAAACTTCCTTGCAAATAAGCCAATAATTCCATATTTCAGCATGACATTGGATGTCAATAGATTTTAATTCAGATCTCTTAAACCAGCAGCCTAGACCAAGAGCTTTTGACAAAAAGCATAGCCAATGAACGTAAGTTATTCTTTGTATATATCAACTACCAGGGAAGGGAGGGCAGGGGGAAAGGACAGACAAAATATCTTTGAAACTGCTTAACCATCCCACCGTCCCATCTGAAGCATATAAATCTCAGGTCTTACAGTGATGAATCCAGAAGGACCAGCAAAACCACAAGAAAGACCTTAAACACCTATCCCCCAGCTCTGCTGCCCCAGTACCAAAGACATGGTTTCAGCTGCAGTACTTCAGCAAGGCTGGTGAGGCTTAGGAACTTGCTCTACACCTAAGCATGCAGAAAATTCAACAGCAGGCTTTTTGATTACATGCTTCACTGTATATGAACCTGTGGCTTTTCAGAGTCTAATAATTTGTTCCAAACTAACTGTATTTTCATGAGCATAGAAAAAAAGCACCTTGACAATTGTAGTGCTCCTAAGCCCGAAGGCACTAGAGTACTTCAAAGAAACAAATTGTAATACTCTTTTTAAAAGAAAAATGTTTTTCTTCTCCTAAATTAATTTTCATTTTAAATGACTGAGACATTTTTACTGAAGCATTAAAATAAAATAGCTACTCAAGACGTGGAAAAATTTACACTTAAATTATCAGTGTTTGGGGAAGTTATAATAGACTTATAATGAAAAATAGTATACGCCAAACTTTACCCATAATAATAAGCGTCATTTCCACTATCCAAGCTCAAGATAGGAGTCATCTTATGAGCTTATTGTCCTCTTTGCACTCAATAGTTCCTTTCAGTCAAAACCAGGTATTGTTGAGGGATAGTTTGCCCTAGTTTGCGGGACTGCAGCTTGCTGTGGTAAGGTAATTAAAGGTTTGCCTTGTTCTACACACTCTGCAGTCCTCCAGGACTAGCCCAGGCATCTTTCTGTCCTCAAACACTCCCACATGCCACCACACCACATATTGGGACATGAAGCACATACTCTTACCCACTCTCCATAAAAACCTTATAAGCCAATTGTGTCATCTCTCTTTGTGTATTTCAAAACAAAATGTCATTTGTGGTGTTTTAGCCTCAGCTGGCACCTGAGGACCACGTGGCTGCTCCTGCTGCCCTCCCACCCTTGGAAGGGAAGAGGAGAGGGAAGAAAATTTTATGATTCCAAATACAACCCCAGTGGGTTGAGATAAGGAGAATTTAATACAGCACAAGGAACAGTCAGAGGAACAACAGCAGCAATAACAGTGAGGAGACACTGTGCAAAACAAGAGATATAAAGTGTACAGACCATGAGCAGAGGTGAGCATGAAAACCCAGGGTTCAGACTTTGAGGTCCCAGCACTGTGGGCATGACGTCAGCATGGTATCAAATAGCCCATTGGCTGGTTTGGGTGTCTATGGCTTCCTCCCTACTCCTGGTGAAAATTAACCCTATCCTAGCCAAACCAGAACCTCATTAAAGACCTTTTAGGTCATAAGGCCACAGAAGAGAGCTGGATCAGGTGATATGCAACATTGTCCAGCCCATTGCAGAGGTAGGTTGCACTGAAAGGTGAGTCATCCTGTACCACACAAGACTAGGAGGCAAGGAGATCAGTCCCTGAGCAGAAGCTTTAGTAGCATTGGCATAGCCAGAATCAAGCCGACATTGATTTAGAGAATGAAAGGATAGTGAAAATACTCATTTTTCATTCTATCATGTCTATGTACATTGATTCAGTAAGCAAACATTTTAAAGCGGCTCTCATCCCTTACAACAGTGCTGTTAGTGAGGTCAAAAGTAGCATAAGTAATAAAAGTTGGCAGAAAAAATGTAGATGAGTAATCACACAAAAATCTATACACCTCCACGCAATCTCATTTGAAAACACTGTGGACAATTTCTTGCAATGGACATCCCTCTCTCTCTTTACTGGGGTAATAAACCTTGGAGACTAAATGAAGGAAAAAAGGAAATGAGCCATTTACTTCTATTAACTATTCTAACCTGACATGCATGGAATTATATAATAATTACTATTGAAAGGTAGAACATAGCATTTAGATAGGGCAAAAATGGTCAGGCAATATAAAACTACTTCTGTTAATTTCAAAGTAGACTGTAATGTCTTAGCACTGCCAATTTTAAGAAACTTGCCAAGTCACTGAGGAAGCTGAATCAACAAAAATGAATTTGTGATTCATTAGAATTAAGTCATAATATTACATTCTTTCAAACACAGACATACTGAGGTTTTTTAAAGGTTATTAAATATATTCTTCTGTGTATATTTGAGTGTCACTTTAATCTTGTCAACACTATTAGAGAACAGAGGTTTCTACTATAGCTCATGAAGATATCAAAGTATAAGATTAGTTTATATTGTGAAGGCCAAAAGTCAGAAAGGTTAAATCCAAAATGTCCCTATTTGCTGTTGACTGCATGTCCCATTTCTACCACTGCTACTCAAGCTGCCAATAAACACTGTAAGATCTAGATCTGCCATACAAATTCAAGCAATCAAAAATTTTAAAATTTAGAGGCATCATGTAAAGTGCCTCAATCCACTCGAATAAAAGAGGGTCTACTCACTGCAGGATGTCAGAGTTTGGCCCTAACTAGACATCAGGTTGCTAAAGGTGGTTTCAGATAATAACCCTATCTCTCTGCAAGGTTATAAAAACCCTGTTAAATGTCAAACTGATCACAAGGTACAAAAAGAAATTAACAAATATAAAAGTCAGAATCGAGTATGCAGAGGAGAAAATATCCAATAAATGAAAAATTACCCAAGACTTATAGGCCTTGACTCATTTCTCTAACAGCTGCAAAAATGTCAACAGCTGTAAAATATAAAAAGCCAGTGGTGATTTCATTAACAGTATTCTGTTACACTGCAAAGAGGATTGTGCTGGCATACACTTGAAGGACAGACATTCCCTTTAAAATTCAAATACATGAACTGGAACTTTTCCTCAGATTCAACCTACCTGCTGTTACCTACACAAGTAAAACTGGCCAACTGGAGATCATTAATTTGTAGTCTCTCCGAATCTTTTTCTCAGTGAGTGGAGCACAGCATGCTGGAGCACATTCTGCTCACAGCAAGAGCATTAGAGTCCAGGGACTGGAGTAATGATTGTTGATTATGCTAATTCTGCACTTACAGTACCAGTTGAAAAACACCCCCACACCACTGCAGGCTGAGAACTACTGTATGTGTGTCCTTGAGCTTTTTGTTTTCCAAATGTTAGTGCCTCTGTTCAATAATTTATCCTGCCTTTAAAGCAGCCTCTGAAAAATGGAAAGCAAATACCCTGGCTGTGAAAGGCAAAAAATAACACTGTGCTTAAAATGCTAAATGAGGACTCAGCAAATCTGAGTTCAATATTTAGCTCTTCTCACAGAAGCCCTGACTGACCCTGGGCAAACCAATAGAAGAAGTGTGAGAAAAGCACTTCACATGGCCTGAGGAAACAGTCTGGTTTACTTTATAGCAAGTTGCCGAAGCAAAGAGGTTGTCTATTACCCACAGGTATGGCATTCATACGCCAGGACATCAGCGGGGACTTCTGGATGCTACTTTAATACAGCTTCACACTATATCAAAGGTCAAGTAATATTTTGGGATTCAATACATTTAGCATTGCAATGCATAGGCTGCCTGAATGCAGTAGAAATCTCACAATTGTCCATGCACATAGTGAAGAAGTGGCTGAGACGTGGGACTGACTGCAGTGCTCTGGCCACACCTTTCCCTTACCAAGGAGCTCTCCTGTGTGAGACCAAAAATCCAATATGCTGATAGAGGTTAAAGTAATCAAAAAAGTTGAATGCCTGAAGAACCAGAATGCTAGCACAACCTGGAAGGATTTCTAATAGCTAAGATCTCATTAAAAGATAGTGTTTGCATGTATAGCCAGACAATAGTGAGATAGGCCTCATAGGTTGTGATTGACAGTGCACCTGCACTCTCCATCCACTAGAGACCTATATGTCTATGGTTCAGTGACTAGGGACATGACACTGCTTAATTTTAAACTGCAGAAACACAGCACAATACTACAGTTTCCTTCTCTTGTTTTTCTTCCAGCACAGGTGACCTTATTCCATCAGGAAATTGACAATGAATGCAACTGCTTCAGCTACTGTTATTGAAGTCAATTTCTGCCAAAAAACTCCCTGTGTCCTCCTAGGCAGCAACAACTGTTGAATGTCATCCTAGATCTCTATTAAATATTGTGAAAGTCAAGAGTCTGTAGTAGCAGTTTGATAGGCAGAAGGTAGATTTCATTATTCTCTGTTTTGTGTGATATGTCAAAAGAGGATAAAGACGTCATTAAAAAAAACCCCAAACCTGTATCTAGATTTTCTATTCTAGTTGCCAAATTTAGGCAGCGAGGCTGCACTATACTGTCTGTACTTGAAGTGAGCCTGGCAATCCTAAATAGTAAATGATGTTAAATTCTTGTCTTTTGGTCTTAGACCTCCAAATATTCCTGAGAGTTACTTTGGCACCTACTATAAATGATCTGAATAAAACCTCAAGTTAAACTTAAGAGCTTTCTTTCCCAGGTGCCCAGAAATAGTATAATGTAAACCTCCAAAGAGATGAGAGTAAACACCCCTAGCAATTCTAGAGCATGTTCTCCAACCGATGAATAGAACCTCAAAATATGAACACTGCTTTAAGATGAAACCAAACTGTTTCATAATTATTCAGGAAAAGACACCAAAGGCATGGGGAAGGATATTCCATGTTCCAGGTGAGTGTTGGTTGCCACTATCAAACCTTTGACTACACTTGAATGGACACATGCTCCTCTTCCTTTGTCTTCATCCCCTCTCTACATTTATTACTGAGACTTCAAAAGAGAGAAAATGAATAATTAAATAGTTTAATTACAGGAAAACACATAGATTTGTCATACCCTTAATTGCTAAAACTGAAAAAATGTCTTTCTATTAAATTCCACAGATATAGGATCCAGCACTGCTAATAACTGAATCACTTTATAAACTATCTGAACTTCACTTTGAAGTAAGTTTTCTTTTGCCTTTTACCTCCATTTGAGAAATACCTACGGTATTAGTAATAAAACCTATGGCAGTAAGAATGCAAAAAGCAAACTCTACAAAAGCCAAGATTCTTCTCTTTACTGAAGATTACAAAAGCAAATAGGATCATCAAGAAGACATTTTACATCCTGTCATTAACCTTTCCATAACTGATAGACAGGTGAAGGATGAGGTACAGGCTACCTAACTTAGTCACCCTGCTTTGCAATTATGTCATTATCCCTTTAAAGTAGAGCGGGTCATTTCCTGGCATGATCTGCAGTGAAAAACAGAGGACACCTTATGTACCAGACTTAAGTGTTAAGTTAAGATCACTATTACTCCATTTAGTTGCATTTCTTGCCCCAAAGCATCTGAAGTGACTCAAACAGTTAAATAAAGAATTTGCACTCAAATCCTTTAATAAAGAATCTGCAAAGGGAGGATACATGTCACACAAATGCAAAAAGAGTCAAGTGTTTAGTTACTGTCCTTTTTCCTGCCAAAGTTAAGGCTCATCTATTCCACTTCATCACTTTTACCTGACAGGAGACAAAGTTTGTTCCATTTCAGTTCAGATACTGAATCACAGCTGAAAATCAGTTAATCTAAGGGAAACAGGCCTTCCCCTTCCTTCCCTAAAAAAAGGCTAATCTGGCCTTTAATATCTCTGGAGTTGTGAAGGAGTATCCCACAATAGACATCCCAGTGTCACACTCTTACTCACACTATCACTGCCTTTTCTTCGCATAATCTTTTAATGTTAATGTTAAAAATTGATACCTACATATATGAATATATATCTCTACACATATGCACATGTATTCATAGGCTTGACTACTCATTATTATAGCATCATTTGTAAATGTGACAACTTTCAGGGACATTACAAGAGCTTTCTCCCTCCAGCTGAGCAACTAAACCCTGAAATCCTCTTAAATCTATTCCTTCCATGCAACTAAAAAATTAGAGAAGAGCACTAGAAAATGTAATGGAACACATTTCATTAAGTCATAAGGTACCTGCAGTGCAAGTTAACAAAGAATACGGTAATCCAGTCTTGAGATATGTGAGATAATTTTCACTCTAAAACCTTTGCTTAGATTCAAGCCTGGTACATTTTTGTCTTTGGCAATTTCAAGTAATTCCCACAAACTACACAAAGTGCCTGCCAGTACATGACCTTTACAGATATTAGAGTGACAGAGAAGTAATAATTGCCTTGCTATTTTCTTTCCCAGTCTCTTAGCTAAAATAGAATCAAAATTTTGTAATCTCTTTCAAATAGGCAGTAAGTCTCCAATATCCAGTATTCTCTAAATCTTTATTTTTACCAAAGGAATAAAGCCTTTATATAGTAAAGATCCTAATGAGTGAAAACTCAAGACATCGTTGAAAGCCCTTGAAAACACCGCAGAAAGGGGATCAATGAATCTCTGATAAAATTCTTCAGCCGTCCTCCCAGCCCCAGGGGAAGTTCCCTTTCTTATGGATAGAAAAGCTATGTAAATATCCATCTTTTCTGCTAGTCTCTCAAGCAAGTCCTGTTTCTCATCCACCGAAGCCTGAAAACCTGTAGTTCTTTTTTTTTTTTTTTTTTTAAATTTATTCCTGAAAGAGCTTGCTTGTAGCTTTTCTGAACTACCCTCAATGTGCCAGCAGGATCCCTACAGGCCTGCCTCCAACTATGGTGGCATAGCCCTACTGTGTCCCCCTACATTCTCCTTGCTTTATATCCTTGAAATAAAGAGAAGCCTACCCAGCCTTTCATCAAATGGCTTTGTAAACCTAGCTTTCACCTTCATTTGCTATTAAATTTCCCTTGAATTCCACATGTTCTGTATGTCTCAGCTAGCTCTGGAGATTACTCAAACAACTAAATACTATGTATGTTCCCCAAAAGAAATGTGGAAAGGCCACCAGGCTCTCCTTAGCCCATTTCTACTTTCCAGCTGGGAAGCATAAAATTCCTAATCTATTTCTTCTTCCATGAAACATTCTTTTCTCTTTCTTACTGGAACAGTATGACTGAGAAAGCAGCTAAGGAACTACCAGTAACCCAGTCACGTATACACAGATACATATTTTTTTGAAAAATTTCCAGATTTTTATCCAATTTTCCTCTATAAAATTCTGTGATGTGTTTACCCTGGCTGTATGACAGGTGCCCACCAAAGCTGCTCTATCATTCCCTCTCCTTAACTGGACAGGGGAGAAAATGTAAAGAAAGACTCATGGGTTGAGATAAGGACAGGGAGAGATCACTCTCAAATTACTGCCGTGGGCAAAAGTCTTGGCTTGGGGAAGTTAATTTAATTTATTACCAAACAAATCAGAGTAGGGCAATGAGACCAAACCAAATCTTAAAAACACCTTCCCCTACCCTCTCTTTCTTACTGGGCTTAACTTCATTCCTGAATATCTCCTCCCAACACCTGGAGCAGAGGATGGGGAATGGGGGTTGCAGTCATTTCATGTTGTCTCTGCCACTCCTTCTTCCTCACATTCTTCCTCTGTGCCAGCATGGGGTCCCTCCTATGGGAGACAGTCCTCCATGAACTTCTCCATATGGATCCTTCCCATGGACTGTAGTTCTTCACAAACTGATCCAACATGGGTCCTTTCTATGTGTTCTTTCCACAGGGTGCAGTCCTTCAGGAATGGGCTGCTCCAGTGTGGGTCTTGCCAGGAGCCTGCTCCAAAGTGGGCTTT
>VZZY01020716.1:20848-41582 GCA_013400335.1 Eurystomus gularis
GCCCCGAGGGTGCCGTACAGCTCTTGTAGGAGTGTGCCGGCTGGCTGCCCCCCGGCACGGAGGAGTAGGTGGAAGAGGCGGGGAAGGACTGTGTGTGCTGCCCGAAGTGGGGGCTCTGCGAGAAGGGCATGGGCGAGGAGACATCGTTGGGCAGCTTCTGCCGCTGCAGTTTAGGGTAGGGGAGCGCGGGCGGCTGCTGCTGCTGCGGCTGCTGCTGCTGCTGCTGCTGCTGCTGAAAGTGAGTCCGGAAGGGCAACGAGGCAGCCGCTGGCTCGTGGTACGGCCGCCCACCCGCCAACGCCGCCGTCTTCTTCATCAGGTTGTCCTCATACTTGGCCACGCTGCCGGGCAGCGCCTGCGGCTGGCTGCCCCATGCCTGCAAGCTCTCGTCCCCCGAATAACGGGCCGGGTAAGGGCTGTTCTCCTGCACGGTGTAATTGGAAAAGGCCGGCCTGCCTTGCAGCTGCTGCCCCGCTAATTGCTTGTTCCCCCGGTGGTATTTCTCCACGGCGCTGTTCTCGTAGCCCGAGTATGGCAGTTGCTGCTGACTGTAGTACTCCTTCGCCACCAGCCTCTGCCGCTCGCAGTTCGGCCCTGCCTGACTTTGATGCCTGTAATTCTCCAGGCGTGATGTATCTTGTGAAGTCGGCTGGTAGCTCTGCTGGTTGCCATGGAAACCACACCTTTCTCGAAAGGACTGCATGGCGCGGGCTCGTTATCTGCGAAGAGAGAGAGGCGAGAATTCAAATGAAGCATGGCCACCGCGGCGGGCCGGGGAGCGCGGCCGTGTGCGGAGAAGGGCAGCGCGGTATGTGCCGCGTGGGTATCGCATCACATCGCCTGCCGTGGCATCGCCCCGCAGCTGCTGCACCGCCTTGCCGCCACCCGGGAGCACAGCACCTGCTGCTGCATCGCCTGGCGTCGCCTCACATCGCCCTGCATCATCCTGCATCACCCAGCATCGCCACACATCGCCCTGCATCATCCTGCATTGCCGCACATTGCCCTGCATCATCCTGTGTCGCCCCACGTTGTCTCACATCACCCTGCATCGCCATCGACTGACACTGCCCTGCATCACCCTGCATCATCTTGCATCACCCAACATCACCTCGCATCACCCTGCATCCTTGCATCGCACCGCCTGGCATTGCCTTGCGTTGCCCCGCATCGCCATCGCCTGGCATCGCCTGGCAGCGCCCTGCATCACCCCACGTTGCCCTGCAGTGCATTGCCCAGCACCACATCGCCTTGCATTTCATCTCCCTGTATCATGTTGCTTCGTATTGCATTGCCCTGCATTGCATCTCCCTGCGTTGCACTGCCCTGCATCACGCTGCCCTGCGCTGCATCGCCTCGCATCGACCAGCAGCTCATCGCTTTGCATCACCTTGCCCAGCATCACCTCGCATCACCCTGCATCGTGTTGCCTTGCAGTTCATCACCCTGCATCGTTGTGCCTCGCCTTGCATCACCCTCTGTTGCATTGCCCTGCATCGCATGCCCTTGCATTGCATCACCCTGCATCACATCATCTTGCATTGTGCGGCTCTCACATCGCCCTGCATCGCATCACCTTGCATTTCATCTCCCTGTATCACGTTGCCTTGCATTGCGTTGTCCTGCATCACATCACCTTGCAGGTCATCACCCTGCATCGTCTTGCATTGCACCACCTTGTTTTGCATCATCTTGCATCACCCAGCAGCGCATCGCCCGGCATTGCATCGCATCGCCCTGCATCGCATCGCCCTGCAGTTCATCTCCCTGCATCGTGCCATCCCGCGAGGCATCTCCCCGGGTGGCATCGCCTGACATCCCGTTGCCTTGCATCGCGTTGCCCTGCATCGCGTCACACCCCGTCCCCTTGCGCCCCGCCGCCCTGCACTGCCCGAGATCGCAGCAGCTGGCCTCGCATCACCTCCCAGCGCCCTGCATCGCGTCGTTTCACCCCACATCATATCGCTTGCCGTGACAGCACCTCACTGGGCATCACCCTGCATCTTCCTCTATCACATCTTCTTGCCTTGCCCAGGAGAAAGGGGGTGCCGGGGGTGCTGCCTGCTCGTGGCATGCCTGACCAGCCCTCCTCGCCCCACGGCTGGGAGCCTTCCCCACCTCTGCTGCCCCCAAAACCAAACCCTCTCCCTGCCTGCCCCACAGTGCAGTGACCCCCTGCACCACACTGGGGTCCCCCAGCGCTCTCCATTTCATGCACCCGCTGCTCCTCGCCTCTGCAAATCACTTACCCCCCTCCTCGCACGCTCTCCCCAGGGTCGCCAGGATCCTGCGAGCCCCTGCGAACACCCCACTTATCGCCATTCTTTTTAATTATTGGGCTAATTACTGGAAGCAGCAGTATGGAGGGCCAGAACCGCAGGCTCCGCAAGCAAAACAAGTCATTTCAACTTGCTGGCTCTGCCCGGCTCTGCCTGCTGCTGCCTCCCGCAGCCCCCCCAGCCCCAGCCGCTCCCCCTGCCCCGGTGCGATGCCATCTGGAAGCTGTCTGCTCCCGCCAGCAGCCGTCTATTAGCCGAGGGCCTCACCACCCTCGTCATTAAACCTCCCCATTTCCCAGCCCGGCTCGCGTTAGGTGCAAGGAACCACCTGGGTCACTGGTTTGATCTGGGAGGCAGGTGAGTGGCTTGTTAGGGGCTAATGAAGGGCTCGGTGATGGTGGGGGAGGGGACGGACGCATCCTGCCCATCCCCATCAGTGGTGGGTCAGAGGTGTTGGGGTGAACACAAGCCTGTTTTGGCAGCAGCTTGAGATGTGGGAGCCAGAGTTGGGGCAGCCCCAAGAGTCTGCAGCTCCCTGGGGACTTCCCCGCTGTGGCTCCCTTGGCATCCTGCTGCGGTGGTGACCCCGGTGCTGCTGTCAGTAAGGCCATGGGTGTAAGGAGGTGGTGTCTGGCACCCAGCACCCACCGGCAGCGCCGAGCCCAGCCCTGCTCCCTGGCACACCTCCCTGAGGACGCAATTGTGTCCTCAAATGTCCCCCCCACCGCCCTCGTGCCACCACCACAACGTGCCAAACAGTGCGTGGCTCTGGATGGATGCTCTGTCGGCGGTTCTGTCGTAGCCACACAAACCACACCGATGGTTTGACCCGTCCCAGCTCAGCCCTGTTTCCTCGCATCACCCTGTGGACACTGCTAACATCTCAGCACCTTTTTGGGGTCTACGTACACAGACGGTGTTTTACTGAGCTCTACTTCCACAACCGCCGGCGGCTCAGGGATGCACCGATCACACAGTGCCCTCCGGCACCACCGGAGCCACGCTCGGTGCCACCTACACCAGGCCAGCACCCTGTCCCCCCCATAACCCCCATCCCCTTTTTGGGTGCTTTCCACATTGCTCACCCCTACTGCAGCTGCATCTCGCAGGCTGCACGGACGTGGTTAAAGCCCGGAACCCAGGGAAAAGACAGATCAATCAAAAACCCGGTGAGGCCGGCGTGAGCGCGGTGCTGCCCTGTCCTGTGCCGGGGCTGCTGCAACAAAGGCAGCAAAATCAAAGCCAGGCCTCTGGGGCAGCCCCGGGCGCGGCGAGAAAATTAAAGAGAGGAAAGGGCCCCTCACGCTCCACGTGGGAGCAGGTTTGAAAAATGAAATCGGCTTGAGAAGACCCTGGGCTGGTGCTTTAAGGGGACCTTTTCTCCCAACCTTTCTCTTTTATTATTAATTATCCTTATTAATTAATTATTGCTAGCATTCAAAACAGCTGGGACAATGCTGGGCTGAGCAAAAGCGCCCGGTGCAAAGGGGTCGGGTCGCTCACCGGCACGGAGAGGTGGGGATGCAGAGGGAGGTGTACACGCGTGCAGGGTGTACACGCGTGCAGGGTGTGCACACAAGCCGTGTGTGCACGTGTGTGGGTGGGAAGAAGCCCTTGGGTAGGATCAAGACGTGGCCATGGCTGTAGGATAACCCCAGTCGGGGACAGCCAGCCTTGGCCATGTCCCAGTGCTTGGCAAGGCCTGGGGGGCTCATCCTGCACTCCTGGGTGTCTTCTTGCAGGGTCTGGATGAGACCCACCAAGCAGGAGATGCAGCTGGGGCTGCTCGTTGCTTCCCCATCCAAGTGGAGCCAAAATCCCGTGCCGACGAGCCACGGCCCCATCTCCCTGAAGGCCACCCGGGCACTGGGCTCTGCTGGGGGTTGGACGCTGCCATGTGGGGCCAGGATGGAACAAACTCATCACCGGCAGCACCCGGATCTGTCGGCAGAGCCGGAGGCCAGCTCAGCCCTCCGCTCTGCCGCGGCTTTGCCGGAGAAGGGCCGTAACAGATGTTGCCGCCTGATGTAGGCTGTTTCCGAGCAAACGCTTTAATGGCATCAAATCAAGCTGTCGACAGCAGCAAGGTTATGGCCCTTCCCGGGAGGGGGAGGCGGCCGCGGCCGTGTCCCGGGGGCCCTGCATGCTCGCTCCCCCCGCCACGTCCCTGCCAGACGTGCTCTCCCAGCCCTGAAGAAGTTTCCAGCCCTGCTCCTGCTGCGCCTGCGATGGGAATCGATACGGGGCTGTCAGCACACGGCTGCAGCCGGACGCCTGCCCTCGGCAGCCCGGCAAATCCATGACGGCTGCAGCCAGGGGTCGCGGTGTGGGTCCCCAGGAATGGGTCCCCAGGACATCCATGGAGGAGGCAAGGACTTGAGGCCATCATGGTGCCCAGAACCTGCATGACCTTGCCCACACAACACAAGGAGCCGTGCTCACCTCTGGCTACGGCCACCCTGGAGCATCCCATCCCCTCGGTTCCCAGGGATGCATGGACAGCCCAGCCAGCCCCACAGCTCCCAGCACAGCCCCCCAGTGTCATGCTCTGGGGACCTGCTGCACCTCCCAGTGCCAGTGCATGAGCCAGGACCATGCTGTGGTGCATGGGGCCATGCTGCAGTGCCCACGGCTGATGCGGTGCCCGGGGCTGATTCGGTGCCTGGGGTTGATATGGTGCACAGGGTTGATGCGGTACCCAGGGCTGATGCGGTGCCCGGTGCCGATGCCGGGAGCTGAGCTGGGGCTCCACATGGCAGTGCCAGGCCAGCTCAGCCGTGCTGCTGCAGACGCCCGCTCACGCGGTGGCTCACAGCCTGCCTGCTGCTCGGGAGGATTTGTGCTGCGTGGCTGGGTTCGGTGTTATTTTCCTCCCTCCCATCCCTCCTTCCTTCCCTGCCTTCTCCCCTTTCCTCTTGGCTGGCAGGGACATGGCAGGGCTGGATCCGGAGCCCTCTGAAGGCAGCCCAGGACTTTCCATGGCAGGGGACCCTCGGTAAGCACCCAAGACCCCCAATGCCTTGGCCCCGTGGGGGGAGCAGCGGCCATCCCCCAGCCCCCCCCTGCACCCCGGCCTCGCTTCCCAGCTGCTGCTCATCCCGCGGGGCCTGATCCTGCTGCTCCTCCGGCTGCTCCCTCGCCTTTGCTGCTGCGCCAGCAACAAGGACTCGACGCCTAAAAATAGCAGCGTGCTCTCGCAGGGGATGCTTCGCCATCGGAGCAGCGCTGGCACCGCGGACCCCCCAGCTTCCCACCCCAAAACCCCCATGCCAAACCCCCACCCAGCCCAGGGGTGCAGCCCCACATAGCGAGGTGGCATCTGGAGGGGGGAGTGAGGGATAGGACCCCCCCTCCGTGGCTCTCGTGGGGGGAATAAGTGCCTATCAAGGAGCGTCAGCCCCGGATTTGTTTAATTGTGAGCTGGTGGAGTTTAAAGAAACCCTTTCTGGCCGGCTGCCACACCGCAAACTGCGCCGGAGAATTTGATTATTAAGGGAGGAAAGAAAAGGGGAGGTTGAGGTGGGGGGAGAAGGGGGGGGTCAGGGTGTGTGGGACAGCCCAGGAGCCCCAGGAGCTGGGAATGAGGGGAACTGGGGGGGCTGGACAGACAGACAGACCCCCCCCACCCGGCAGTGCAGAGGGACCCGCAGGCTCGCCCGGGGCAGGGTCAAACGCTGCAGGCGGTTCTGGAGCTGCCACCATCCGTCTGTCCCTGCACCCCTGGCTGGCTGCACCCACTGTCAATGCACCCCCCTTTCCATGCACCTTCTCTCCAGTGCACCCCAATAAAACATCCTTCCCCCAATGAACCCTTTTAAAACGCCCTCTCTCCAATCACTCCATTAATGCCCCCTCTCCCCAATGCACCCTCAACGCCCTGTCCCCCCAACGAACCTCTTTAAAGCATCCTCTGCCCAATGCACCCCAATAATGCTCCTCAATGAACCCCTTTAACACATCCTCCCTCCAATGCACCCCAATATGCTCTGCAATGAACCTCTTTATTATACCCTCTTCCCAATAAACCCCTCTAACACACTCTCTTTCCTGTGAACCCCTTTAACGCATCCTCTCCCCAACCCCCCTTCCCCATCAGCACCACCATCTCCTGCCGCACCAAGGCTCCATCCCAGTGCATCACTGGGCGGTGGGGTGGTAGCCACAGGGCAGCCCCCAGCCCCTCATTTCCCCCCCATCCCCGCGTCCCCCCTGGTTCGGCGCTCAGCCGACCGGAGCAGCTGTTCCCTGCACACTTCACTTGCCCGCAGATGATGATAAATGGAGCTGGGGCTGCGCCGCCCATTGCGTTGGGATGGGCGGATGCGGGGAGAGAGGAGGAGGAGGAGGAGGGAGAGGGATGGGGTCCCCATCTCCTGCAGCCCCCCCAGATCACGCTGCTCCTCCCATCCAGCTGCTCGGGAATTCCCTGGGAAGGTCCCCCCTGGAAAGAGGAGTGTTTGGGGGGGATGTGACGAGGGAATTCCCATCGCAATGGGTGCATCATCAACATATCCTATTTGGGGGGCACAGTCCTTCATCCCTGCACCCCCCCGCCTCCAGCTCTGCTCCTCCCCAGCGAGGAATTTCACTCGGGAAAAAAATCCCACATCGCCTGCGAACCACACTCATGACTCAACGTTTCTGCTGGCCCCGATTTCTCCACCGCTTGCCAGGGGAAGCCCGTGGCCTCCCCAACCTCACCCCCCCGCATGGAAATCCAGCTCATCCGCCAGCTCCGTCCTCTCGCCCCTTGGTTTTTCCTCCTTTATTTTGGAAGGGGAGGGAATCGTGTCCTTGATGTCAGGGCTGGGAGGTTGGCAGAGGGTTGGGTTGGGGAGGGTGGGGGGAGGATGTGAGAGTCAGAGCAAGTTGTGGGTGTTTTCTTCTCGCTGCTGGAAAATGCCAGCTGGCAAGATGGGATTTGAAAAGGAAGGGAGGAAAAAAAAAGGNAGAAGAGAGGAAAAGAGGAACAGAAGAAGGAAGGAAGGAAGGAAGGAAGGAAGAAAGAAAGAAAGAAAAGGGGAAAAGAAAAGAGAAACAAACAGAAGAAAAGGAAAAAGAGAAAAGGAAAAAGATAAAAGAAGGAAAAGAAAAAAGAAGAAAAAAGAAGAAAAAAGCAAAAATAAAAAAAAGAAATTAAAAAAAAGAAAGAAAAAAGAAGGAAAATGAAAGAAAAAGAAAAAATAACAGGAAAAGTGAGAAAAAAAGGAAAAAAGAAAAAAGAAAAGGGGAAAAATGAAAAAAAAAGAAAAACAGGGCAAGGAAAGGCCGCTGGCTCCCAGCAAAGCAGATGCTCAGGCTGAGCCTTCCTGGGCACATTCCCTCTCCGGTGGGGACACAGCTCTGGAGCACAACCCATTGCTGGATGTAACATGGAGGAGGGCTGGGACATGCTCCCGCTCCCAGCGGGACCCACACCAACCTCGGGGCGCTGGCAGGAGCCCGGCATGAGGCTGGAAATACGGCACAGGCGGCTGGTGGCAAGGATGGGCAGGAGCCCATGCCGGGCACTGATGGGCACAACGGCGTGGGGTGGGCAGTCACCACCACGGTGACCTTCAGCCAACCCTCCAGCCTCAAAAGAAGCGAGCGGTGTGGTGCCAGTGCAGTGCTGGTGCGATGCCGGTGTGAAGTGACAGCCGGGCCAGGTCTTGGTGCCCTCCTGTTTTTCTTCTTTACTCATTTTCTGCCTGACAGGTCAGGATCCTTCTTCCTTCCTCCCCACCCTCAGCCTGACTCACTTCAATTCCAACGATAATGAACCATTCCAATCATTACTGCGACCGCTAATATTAACCCCCTCCATCTCCCATGCCTCGTTTTGCCTCAGTTTCCCCTCGAAGCGGGATGGAAACCACATCCCTGCAAGGAAAAGGGAGAGGAGCGGAGCAACTGGCGCGATGCTGGTGCTGAAGAGCTGCCCGGCGGTCTCTGGATGTGGCCCATGGACCACCCAGGGCCGACACTGGCTGATTAGTTGCAATATTTCGTACGCCGCTCATACGCAAATCACCGTCAAGACCCTCCCCGTGGAGCTGCCTCCCACCCGCCCGCTCATTGCCACGGCTGCTGGACAAGCGGTTTTGCTGGAAACTATATAAACAAGATGCTGGTTCACCACTGGGAGGGGAGTGTTTGGTGCTGGACCTCCGAGGTTCTGCTGGACCCCTCCTTGTTGGGTGAGGAAAGCTGGGTGCCCTACACCATCCTCCTCTGTGATGCTGAGGATGTGGCTGGATACAGTCCTGGTCTCCTGGGGTTCACAGAACCACAGAATCATTTTGGTTTAAGAGACCTTTCAGATCATTGAGTCCAAACCAGCACTGCCAGGGCACCACTAAACCATGTCCCTCAGCACCACATCTCCATGGCCTGGAAACCCCTCCAGGGATGGGGACTCCACTGTGGCCCTGGGCAGCCTGGGCCAGCCCTTCACAACCTTTTTGGAGAAGAAATTGTTCCTCATGTCCAACCTAAATCTCTCCTGGCACAACTTGAGGCTCTTTCCTCTTGTCCCACTTCTTGTCATGCCACTTGCAATAGAAATAAAAGCAAATAAAAGCTCTCCCAAGGATGGGAGACCAAATGGGTCCTCATCCTGATCCCGGATCCACTCTGCACATGATTGTCTCCTGAGCTGGCTGCTCACGGATACTTCAAGCAGCTGCAGTCGAACGTGCAAGGCTGTGCTCCATGAGGAAAGCAACAGGGACGGCTCGTGGTCCCCAGACTGTGCTGGCCCGCGGGCACACACTGAGCCCTCCAGCCTGCCAAAACCACATCAAACCCACGCCAAACCTGTCAGCAGGACCTGGTACTGCAGCTTGGAGCTAGCCAGCAACCTGCGCAGGAAAGCCAGCTGGGTCAGGACTGGGACCACTCGCCAGCCACGCCTCAGCTTCCCCACCCCTGGGGTGGCTCGTGTTTGTGCACAGTGTTGGTGCTCCCACCTCCAGCCAGCACCACCGGGCTGGGAAATGCTGGGCTGGGAGCATGGGGATGGAGCGGGCTCATGCCACAACCCCACGCTGCTGTCCTGGACCTCCTCCCATGACGGGTATCCCCATCCCCAGCAGCTCTGGACATTCCAGAGGTTGATGGGTGGCCATCACCTCCAGCTTTGGCGAGTTGGGCTCTGCCCCTGCCACAGCCCATTTTACTACTGGGAAAACTTTCAGCAAATTCACACTGCTGTGTCCAAAACCAGAAGGCTTCTATGGGATGGCCACTGATGGGCAATGGATGGACCCTGGCACCTGGCTGTGCCCTGTCCCTCTCCCATGCTCCTGCTCCCTCTCTGGGAGGTGACAGGACTCTGCCAACTCTGTCCGCATGTCCCCACAATGTCCCTTCCTGGCTGGCGGGCACACGTGGAGATTTATACCCATGCTTCAGACGAGCATCATGATATATCACCAGTGATCCCAGTTCCATAGACACCCCCTCGCTGGGATCAGTGGTTACGGGGGGCATCACCCCATCCCCTCTTTGCCTTCCCACGGCCTGTTTTTGCAGCACCTCCTGCCTTGGCAGAGCCTCTCCGCCGTGCCGAATCACACCATCCAACCGGAGACCCAGCAACCACCGGCTCCCTACCACCGGCACGGCAAACCACCCCCGGTTACCGGGCACCCCGCAGATGCCGCGCTTCAGCGTCCGCCCGCAGACAGGTCTGTCCGCCAGAGACAAATTCGGCTGCGCCGCTGCCAGGCTCTGCCCTCTAAGTCATCTCCTGCCAGCAGCAGACAGCTCGGTAATGAAGCGTAATGCTCTGACACTCCCCTGAGTGACAGTGGCCAGCACCGGCTGCGTCCCGGCGGCCTCCTCAGCCTGCCGGGGGAGGGAAAAAGAGGGGGGAAAAATGAGCATCCCCTTGCCAGGGGCATGGCCAGGGGCTGCGGAGCAGCACATCTCCCCAGCCATCTCCACATCTCTCCCCAGCCAGCGCGGTGGGAGTTGGTACCCCCGGCTGGACCTCTGCTAGGGGATGCTGGGCAGGAATCCTTTAGGAAAAAGAAAAAAAGAAGGATGAAAAAGGCTGGGGAAAAAAAAAAAAAATCAATCGTGGTATAAAATGTAGAATAAAAGGGGGTTGAAAATAATAAATCAAGGTTCGATGTCGTGCGATGAATTATTTCGGTATTATACATTCCTCGTCTCCAAATCCCGAAGGCAAACACTGGGGCAGGTGAACTGGGGAAGCAGAT
Source organism: Eurystomus gularis (assembly GCA_013400335.1). Lineage (NCBI taxonomy): Eukaryota > Metazoa > Chordata > Aves > Coraciiformes > Coraciidae > Eurystomus > Eurystomus gularis. The sequence continues at coordinate 31,335 of VZZY01020716.1, forward strand.
TTCCAAAAGCCTTCTCCTGGTTCCTGGTTATTGACTCTGTCAATCACCATGGGCATCCTCCCAACCTCTCGCACCCGCAAAACCTGCTCCTTTTTTTTTTTTTTCCTGCTGAAAAACTGGGGAGAGGGGGGTAAAGGGGAGGGGAGAGGAATTTGGGGCAGGGAACTTCCAAAAGGGATGATTAAGGAGTTAATCTGCCTGAAATAGATAAGAAGCTTAGAGCTGCTGGTATTTGACTGTCCAAGTTTGGATTCAGCGCGTCTTAAACACTGGCTGGAATGTACTTAGATATGACCGAAGTACATGTCCCCCCGAGGAATTACCAGGTTGCCAATTAGATTTGCTTCCCAGATTCACTCAAACCTTCACAAGCTTCTTCAGAGCAGGAAAATTGCTGCCTGTCCCTGGGGAGGCAGCGGAGCAGCCGCTGCTGCCCGGTACGGCACGGCACGGCAGAGATCCCGGCAGCACGCGGGCAGCCACCGGGATTTGCGGGAAGGCGGCACAGCCGGGGAGATGGGTGAGGTGAGGATGCCCATGTCGGGGTGTGGGGCACTGGGCATGGCCTGGTGGGTGCTGCTGAGAGGTAGTTTTGGGTGCTTGCGGATAGAATCATAGAATCATTTTGGTTTAAGAGACCTTTCAGATCATTGAGTCCAACCCTTAACCCAGCACTGCCAGGGCACCACTAACCCATGGCCCTCAGCACCACATCTCCACGGCTTGGAAACCCCTCCAGGGATGGGGACTCCACCGCTGCCCTGCCCAGCCTGGGACAGCCCTTCACAGCCCTTGTGGAGAAGAAAATGTTCCTCATGTCCAACCTAAACCTCCTCTGGCACAACTTGAGGCCATTTCCATTCTGTCAAATGCAGGTGTGAGCCTCGCTGCGGTCACAGCTCGGCACCAGCCATGCCAGCATGCTGGCTGGGCTCTCACCAGACCAGGCTCAGCATCCCCTGCTCCCGGCCTCCAGCCATGTTCCTGGTGCTGCCACACAGCCAAATCCAACCCAAACCAGCCCAACCCAACTCCACTCGAGCAGCCAGAGCCACACCAGCCTCCCGGCATGGGGCACAACACCGAGCAGAGCTGTGATGTCGCACGGAGAAGACGAACAAGCACCGGCAGCATGAACTCACCATGAGCCTGATGCTCAGAGCTGCAAGACCCAATGTCCATGCTGGGGTGGGGGTCACCACCATCGGGCACAACCACAACCAGCATGGCGGTAGAAAAGCAAACACCAACCCCTGCAAAAACATCTCTCTATCCTTTTGTTTTAACTACCCTGATACCATCCTCCTTATTTACGGTGCTCCAATTACAGTAGAAGTAATGAAGTTTGGGGGGTTACGTGACCATCACAGAGGTAGGACCATAACGCAGTAGCCCCACCGCTGGGTCCCACACCCCAACATGCAGGCACTGAGCTCCTTTCCTATCCCAGAAGCTTGGCCAGGCTCTGCTCACTGAATTTGAGCTGGGTTTCTCTGCTGGCATCCCAATCCCGTGGAAAGGCATCGGGCCGGTCTCGGCATTGCTGAAGTGGCGGCGGCGGCGTGATGGAAAGTTGCTGGAACATCAGCTTTGGATGCTGAGTCCTGGTAACAGTTGCTATGCGAAACATTCAGAGGTGGAATTTACTGTCACAGTTAATAATAGATGAAGGTTTTAGAATTTTTGATGCTTTACATTTTAAGCTGTTTGATTTATAACGTCTCAGAAAAGGAGGGTGCGGGGGCTGAACGGCAGCGGGTGGTAAACACACCGAGTGGGGGGCTCCATCCATCCCCGAGACCCCACCAACCACAGCCATCAAGACTTGGTCTCCCCACCAAGCACCGGACAGCATCCCTGTGGAAAAAAGGGGCGTGATTAGAACCAAGCCCCTCAACTGCCAGATTGCACTTCATTTTTTCTCTCTTCACCCCCCGTCCCCCTTAAATCACCGCATCCCTCCTCGTTCTGCCCCCGCCGGTGTTTTGATTCCGGCGGGTTGCTGGGTTATTTACTTGCTGGCGCTTCTCTCCCTTCTTGCAGGTGTATTTCAAGTAGGCTCCTGAAATAGCAGCGAGCTCCGCGCCCGCGGCGGTGCGCGCTGGGTCGTGCTGATTAGCAACACGCTGCCAAAAAAGCGAAGGGTCTGATTTCCTCACCGAGCTGCCGCCGTCTTTGTGCAAAGAGGCACCCATGTCCCGGCATGTGGGGACGCTGCTGCCAGATGTGGGGCTGCTGGTGCTGTGTCCACCCCAGACCCAAGCTCTCCTTGCTGGGCACAGGCACCGGAGGCATCTGAAAGACCTCGGCATCCTTTGGTGTCCTTCAGCATCCCTTGATGTCCCTCAGTGTCCTTCGATGTCTCTCAGTGTCCCTTGATGGGCTCCAAAGCCGTGCAGTGCTTGGGATGGCTCCAGCTCTGGCACCTTGTTCCAGTTTCTCAAATCCTGGAGCATCCCACCACCCCAGATGTGTCTGTGGATCATCCCACCACCCCAGATGTGTGTGATCAGGAGGATTTAATCCCAGCTCAGCAGGGTTTCGGGTCAGGCATGAGGCAGGGAGCAGAGGAGGAACTCATACCAGCAATGTCTTGATAAAATTGGCAGGGGGAGGATGGATGAGAGGGGTTCCCTGCTTTACTCCCCCAAACCAAAAGAGCTGCCATGGTGCAGAGGGCAGGAGCTGCATCACGATGCTGTCAGGGGGATGTAGGTGCTGGAGCTGGGATGAGCCTCCAACACCCGGAGACATCCCAGCTCTTGCCAAGGCCCTGGGGCTGCTGGACCCCAGGAGGTGGCTGGGGCACGTTCCCCACCACTGGCAGCCTCCAGAGCCCCCCACTTGCCCCAGGATTGGGGATTCCCAGGGGTCCCAGGCTGAGCTGCCCCGTGATGTCTCAATCAGAGCTTGTGCATGGCCCCATTTACATATGCACAGCCCGGCCGGAGCTGAGGATCATTTCTTTCTAAAGCGGCTTTGACACACGGGGTAGCTCGCCTTAATGAGGAGGGTTATTCCACAAAGATCCGTTACTAATGGGCTTGGGGGCCGGCAGTGCCCGTGCGCAGAGACCTGCTGCCAAAACCAGCGTCACGATGCATCCGGCTCTCCCTCGGCCACGGTGTCCCCACTGGATTTGCACCCACGGCTGAGCGGGCGACCTCCAGCTTGGTGGGTTCCCACCTGGGTCCTGGCAAGATCCTGATGACCCCATGTCTCTACCAGCTGCCTCTCTGCGATAAAAACCACTTGCAGGTCCAAAAACGCAACCACATGGCACGTCTTGGTGTGGAAACCATCCCAAAGAGCGGCTCCAGGAAAGGAGATTGAGGCCAGGGTGGCTCTGGCATCCCTCACTACCCACAAGGTCCCTGCTCAGAACACCAAACCCCAGGATGTCCCTCACCATGCTCAAAGGTTCCTGCTCAGAACACCAAACCCCGGGATGTCCCTCACCACGCAGGCACCCATTCTTCACCACAGCCCCAACCAAAGACACCGCTCCCACCACCGCAGGCTCAGCCGCTGCCTCGGCTGCCAGCAACCAACCCCTCGTTACCAGAACCGCCTTATTAAAAGCCATAAAAGGGCTTTAAAAACCCAGGGCTCCTCCAAGAGCAAAGTCCCTCCCCAGAGCGCCCCGGCAAATTCAGTGCACTGGTTCAGCCCTGCCACTCGCTCCCCCAACCCACCCCGGGGACCCCCGTTAGCGGCGGGTGCCTCGTTAGCCAGCGTCGTGCCGGCGATTGGTGGAAACCCGTTTGCGGCGTCAAGCAGCTCTGCCCCAGACACCTTCTCATGCGACCGGAGGCGCGGTACGTCCCAGGGCACTGTCACAATATATTAAGACGCGGCGCTAAAAATAAGCAACGGCAAAAATAAGCGAGGAAATCGCCATCCCTGCCGGGCTCATTGCGGGCAGAGCCCCTGCTGCCACCCGCGAGCTGGGGAAGCACGGCAGGAAAGAGCGGATTTTGCCGGGATTTATCAAAACGACGTGTTTTTCCCTTCCCTCCGCCCCCATCTCCAGCCTCGCTGTGGGAGCAAGCCCTGCGGTGACTTGGTGACAAATCATGCTGGGGTAGGGGGGGTTTCTCCACACGCCGGTGGCTTGGGACTAGAGCGGATCCCTCGCCCACCCCATGCAGCCCAGGACAGAGCTCTGCTCCCCACTGGGGCCATCCACAGGCACAGCACCACGTGCCCAGCCATTGAAGGATGTTTTGGCTGCATTTTGGCCAGCCCTGTGCTCAATGCAACACCCAGGCCGGTGCCCCACGACCATCCCCATCCCAGCAGCGGGGTCCCCATCTGCAAACACCCCATTTTCCCCGCTTGCTGCCACGTGAACAGCAGCACGTCACAGCCCATGGGATGGATGCTGGGAGCATCCTCTCCTCCTGGGATGTGTTTTGCACGGGAGAACCCGGTGAAGGGGCAGACGTGGGCCAGAGGCTGCCCGCGCCCATCCCACCGTCTGCGCCCCACGGGTACCACCCTCCGTGCCGGGTCCCGCGGGGATGTCAGGGGGACTGGCAAGGATGCAGCCCCGGCTGTCTCCAGGAGATGAAAGAGTATCTCCAAGCACAGCAATGGCTCCAACCGAAGGCGTGCGGCCGCCCCGCTGCCTCGGCTGCGGCTGGAACGAATGCATGCACATACCTCTGCCCCGGCACGGGTGTTTGCTCTTCTCTTCCGTGGCTGTGATTGATTAAAGGATCAGGGACATCTGAGAATGGAGGCAGCAGCGGCAGCAGCAGAAGCAGCTCCCTTTGGACTTGGAGAGCTTCCTTGCCTGCTGCTTGCTGCTGCCGTTGCCTGTCAGGCAGCTTTTAATCAAGGTTTGCTTATATCTGCAAAGGCCTTTCCCAGAGGGATGAAGGGAGGAAAAGGGGGGGGGGGAGAGTATATTAACATGCCAGCCACCCTCCCTCTCCCTCTCCTTTGTTTATGGAGAGGGTCAGTGCTTGGAAACGGCTGGCGGGGACAGGGAAAGGCGCTTTGGGGGTGCTGGGGGAGCCGGCAGCGCGGTGCGGCTCTCGGCATGTCCGGGTATTGCGGCGTAGCCACGGGTAGGGAGGGCATCAGCACCGGCTGGGATGTGCTTGGTAATGGCAACGGTGTGTGGAAGGAGCAGGACCTGGTGGCCAGGGCTAGGTGGCTTCTTCTGCGTGGTTCTGGACACATGGCACATCCCCACGGGTGCTGTGGTGAGCACTGCAGGGACACAGGGACCAACATGGACACCTCTGAATCAGGGTCTCAGCCTGGAGAGACCAGCACCACATATACTAAGACCAGCATCATTTGGACACCAAAACCAGCACTATCTGTACATCAAGACCAGCATCATCCTTACACCAAGACTGGCACTGTCCGTATGTCAAGACCAGCGAGACCTGGGGAATTCAGACCCCTCCATCCTTCCCACAGCTCCACGGAAGGTCGGGATCTCCCATCCTACAGCAGCATCGGGACCGAAGGGCGGCCATGTCCCAACATCCCATCTCCCTTCTGCATCATAGACTTGGGGCTGCAGAGGGACCAGAGCTGGCCCCAAACCTGCCCCGCAGCACCCGGGGATGGGTTTGCCCCACGATGCCAGGATGTCAGCATGGCACAGCCAAGCCCCGGCAGCACCCACCACACCATCATCGCCCGCGGCAGCCACCACCAGAGCCCAAGCACACCCGTGCAAGCGGCGTGGAAGGACAGGTGACCCCCAACCCCACATCCCCGCATGGAGCGACGTGTCTGCTCTGCTGCCACTCGTGTGCATCACTCCGGCTCTCCGTGTTGTCTTATTGCTCAGCTAATGACCTGCTAAAAGTATTATGTGAGAAACCGCACTCTTAGCCAGCCATTAAACTGGTTAGGACCAGCGGGTCATGCTTTATTGCTTTAATAACTGAGTTTATGAAAGGTCATCTCCTAACTGATAACATGCATAATTTTTGTAACTTAATTAATGCTGCTAATATACTGGAGTCTCCATCAGCTGCTGTTGCAACTGATGCGCAGTTTGCATCCGGAGCGGGGCCGAGTTGTGTGTCCCGGGCCAGGCTCTGCTCCGCTGTCCTTGACAGGCAGCAGCCAAGGTGGGAACAGGGTGAGAATCCTGCCATGCCACCTTTCCACACCAGAGCATCCCGTTTGGAAGTGCTCCAGCTGGGAAGAGGATTGCTGTGAGCGGGCTGAGGGGAATGGGGCAGGACCTCGGCTCCCAGCCCAACCAGGCTGTAGAGAAGCAGTACTTTTGCCCAGCTCGTGCAGCAGCCGACAGCAGACGTGGGACCTGCAATCACAGAATCACAGCTTGGAAGGGACCTCAAGGATTATCTAGTCCAACCTTTCTTGGGAAAAGCCCGGTGTAGATAAGACAGCCCAGCACCCTGTCTGGCCAAATTACGAATCATAGAATGGTTTGGGTTGGAAGGAACCTTAAAGATCATCTAGTTCCAACCCCCTGCCATGGCAGGGACACCTCCCACTAGACCAGGTTGCTCAAGGCCCTGTCCAAGCTGGCCTCAAACACACCCAGTGACGGAGCACGCACAGCCCTCCTTCGCAACCTGTTCCAGTCTCACCATCCTCAGAGTGAAGAAAATGCTGGAGACTCCACCACGTCCCTGGGGAGATTATTCCAACGGCTAACTGTCCTTGTGAAAAAATTCCCTCGTGTCCAATGGGAATCTCCCCAGGAGTAACTTGTACCCATTACCCCTTGTCTTTTCCACGTGACTCTTTGTAGAAAGGGAGTCTCCACCCTCTTTGTAGCCACCCTTTAAATATTGCAATACGGTGACAAGGTCTCCCCTGAGCCTTCTTTTCTCAAAGCTGAACAAACCCAAATCAAGGGGAGTTCTGCCCCAGGGAAGGACCAATACCCTCCATCAATCCCACACATCCCTACCTGGAGTTAAAACCCAGCAAAAGAGCTTTGCCCTGAGCACAGATTTGGGGCTGTGCCCCAGGAGGGTTTCCCCTGGGAACCCTGGGACTGATCCTGCTCCTCCCGGCGATGCTGCGGGCAGCCGGGCTGGCACAGGGCAGGCTCCCGGGGTGCTGCACATCAATCGCGGCCCCGCCGAGGTAAATGTCACAGAGCCGGCTGCCTTTCTTCCCAGCGCTGTTATTTTTTATGGACAACCTCCTTGACAAGAACACATTTTTCTCATTAAAGGGGGGGGTTGAAATAGAAAGGCGCAAATAACTCCTCTCCAGACACCTGGGGGGGCTGCGTGTTTGCATGGGGAAGGGGGCTGGGGAGCCAGCAACAACCGGCGGCATTTTCCAGGCAGCAAAACCAGGCTCTTCCCTTGCAAATAAAACCCCTCCAATGTAAATAGGAGCCCAGGTGCATGCGGTGTGTGAGCCCTGATGTGCTGCCACCAGCAAATCTGGTGAGCTGCGAATCCCCGGCACGGCGCATCCAGCGCTGCAAATCCGAGCTGCTCCAGTCGCCTGCTTAGTTTTGCAAATTCTTTCCTGCTGGCTGAGAAAAGCCAATATGTCTGCTGCTCCCGCTCCAGCGCAATAATTGTTCGGCGCTGGTTATCATCCTGCCAGAAAGGCACGAGCTACCGCTGGGGCACTCTGCTCGCTGCAAATGCGGCGCGATCATTTCCTAGCAAATGCAAGTTTTTCCAAGGAAGTGGGTGGAATCTGCTTGTCTCTGATTAGACAGCTTGGGTTTTTGTTTTCCTGGTGCTTTAGAGAGGGAGATAATAAAAAAAAAAAAAAAAAAAGAAGAAAAGATAGAAGAAAGAGGCATAAAATATGTGGCTTTCCATCCCCTCTGCCCTGAAAGACAGGCTCGCACGCATCCCGGCGATGGTCCCCCTGGGACGCGCAGCTTTGCCCACACTCTGAGCAATGATCCTGTGGAATGAGGCTATGATCTTTCATCAATCACTGCTGAGCGCTTCTCCCTCCCGCGCCCGCTCCCCGAGCCGTGCCCGTACAGCCGCCCTCGCTCCACTTTCCCTCCTCGCCTCCCAAAATCCAAGGGGGTTGGTCCCCCCACAGTGCTCATGAGGTCAGGACCTTGCTCGGGGTTGGGGGGCTTGGGGCAGCCCTTCTGGCTCTCTCCCAGCTCAGCACGATCGAGGGACGCTCAGGAGGGGATGCAGGATGCTGGAGAGCCCCTGAGCATGGAGAGGTTTGTAGGAGCCGGGTGAATCCCGAATCCCGGGGCAGCATCCAAGCTAACAAGGATGCTGTGAGGGAGGTGGGATCAGGACAAGCCCTGAGGCTGCAGAGAGGCAGGTTTGCCTCCCCGCCCTTGCCAGGGGAGGAAAAATGACTTGAAATTAAGATTTCCTGATGTTTGGGGGCTTGGAGACCTTGACACCCCCTGCGTCCATCTGGCTCTTCCCCTCTTGTGGCAGCTCGCTCCCGCGTCCCCGTCTATCCATGAATACCAATTATGGTTTAGGAGAATGTATATCTGAGATGTGCAAATACAAAAGGCAGGAAATAAAAGTCATCTCTTACTGAAGAGGAGAGGTAACCATGACTACCTGGGACCTCATTTAAAACTGTGCCGGCCGCAGGCTAAAAGGCAACGCTTCCTATTGTTACACACGTTTACGGAAAGCTTTGAAAACCCGTTTCCCCCCCAAAACCAGCTGGGAAGTAAGAACGAAAACGAGAATTGGAGAGGGGCCGGGGAGGATGTAGAAGATATTTATTGGTGTTTGTGGGCTGGTTTTGCATCCCCCCCTGCATGAAAACAGCCGGCGAGCTGAAACTTCAAATGAGCAACTCGGATGGAGACGGGAGCGACGGCGGCTGCGGCATCGTGGCTCCAGCGCCACGTGGCAGCCGGCCGGGAGCCCGCGCGGCAAAGGCAGAGCCACGGCTCGGAGAGATGCATCCCAGAATAAAACGGGGAGCAAGCGAGCCCGCGAAGGGCTCCCGATGCTGCAAGCACCGCCGGGATGTGCGGAGGTTTGGGGGTGCTGGGAGGAGGTGGTGGTTCTCGTCCTGCACCGCTGCTGCTCGCCGCACCACAGCCAGCACCCAGGCATGCTCTGCCCGCCAGCACAGCACATGGCTGGTGGGATCCTGGGGATCTGCCGGGCTCCCATGTGCCGTGGCTGCTGTTTGCATGCTGGATCCTGCACACTGCAGGACGGATGGAGATGACCGAGAAGCACTGGCTGGCCAGCAGAACCTCTTCTCCAGCTGGACAAAGCTGGGGGTTGCTGCCTCACTGTCCTCCACAAAGACACCCAGTTGCTCCGACACATGCGCAACCACGACCTGCCCCATCCACATCAAAGTCTGGGAAAGCTGTCCGTCAGCCACCAGCCCAGCCGGGACCTCACACGGCTCTTGAGCTCACGATTCCAAGGCCAACAACCGGGCAAATAAATCCACTGGGTTTTGGTTCAAGAGCTGTCCCGCCTGCCCTGCCAGCAGCGTGTCCCTCACCAAGGTGAAGGTGTTGGGAAGCAAAGCTGTGCCAGTGCTCGCCCTTCCCTGCCACCCAATGGTGGGTCCCTGAGGCTTTGGGGATGGCTTTCTCCATGGTGGACAGGACCAGCATCAGCCACAACCAGCTGCTGCCAAGGAGGGAGGTCCAGCAGGGCCACCAGCAGGAGCTGGTGCTGCGGGAGAGGAGCTGGGAGCAGCTGCTCTGGTGCATCCAGGCCCTTGAAAAGGTACCAGCAGTTCCCATCTGGGTGATATGAGGTCCCTTCTCCAGCCTTACCTGGTCTGAGACAAGCAGCAGCCGATGAAGACTCACCTCCCTATGCGTGCAGATTTGCTGCCCATGCCCAAAGGAGGGAGCAGTGCCGGATGGCACCATGCTGATTCCACCCAGGATAAAGCCAATTTCCCGCTGCACCAAAACCCTGTGATGGGTGGGATGGTGGGATGACCGGCAGCTCTCCTCCCTGCTGTTGGGCTGCTAGGAATGGGGAACCCCCAGCACCTCACTGGTGTGAAACTGGGCAGGATGGTGCAGGGGGAGGCACAGCAGCAGGTCCTCATCCCAGTCCTGCAGATCCAGATCCTCTGCACCTTGTCCTTCACACCCTCCCAAACCCCCATCCTATGAGGGGTCATAAAACACCTTCCCAGCATGGAATGGTCTAGGGAAGGGCTCTGCAAGTCTGGGTGTGCCAGATCTGGCCCGACACAGCTCGCCGGCACACATATCCTGTGGGAACCACCTCGGTCCACCTTGAAACCATATGCCACCTTCATCCCCATCATCCCCATCATCCTCGGGCA
>VZZY01020716.1:41591-53324 GCA_013400335.1 Eurystomus gularis
CCATCATCCTTGGGCACCTGCCACAAGCTCCCACCGGCAAAGCTCTCCCTTGCCCGCTGCTGGCACGGCCGTGACCCCTCACACCGCTCTGCCAGCGTGCCGGACCCACACCTAGGACCACACAACGGGGCTGCGGGCAGGAGCCCAAGCCAGGAATTATGTCCTGTACAAAAGACAATGACGGTGAATCTTGTTACTGGCTTTTCAGCAAACGTAATTCCTTTTTATTAGAAAATTAAAGGGTATGAAAAGCTTTCCAAGGCTGAAGAGCTGAAATGTGCTTTCATAAAATATGCGGCGTCTGATAAAACGGATTTGCTTGTCTGCCTGCCCCGGCCCCCTCCCCCTCCTGGTGATTATTCCTACCAGCAAGGTGATGCCTTTTGCCAAAACGCTGATCCCGGTGTGGCCGGCTCTCGCCCGCAGAGACCCTTGGGGACCAGCTCTGCTCCCCAGTCGTCCATCCACAAGGCACCAGACAGCCTGTGCCTGTTTGAGGGTTGGTTTTGGAGGTATTTTTTAGCTAAATAAAGCTCTGAGGGGCAGGTTTTCCCCTCCGGGGTTACAGGTAAAGGCTGGTGAGGATCCAAACAACCATCCAAAACCCGTCTGTGAGGACGCAGTGGCTGCAGGCAGGAGGAGAGGTGAAGCCTGGCAATGGTGGACAGAAACCGATGGATTCGCCCCACAAACAGCAACTATCAAAAGCCTCCTGGGGAGCACCCTGCCGAAGGAAAAGCTGTGCCACCCTCCCATGTGCTGGCACCGAGCTGCGTGTGAGAGATGCCTGTGAATTGCCAGCATCAGACAGCTAAGGTATGAGGAATCTCATTTTATGCCCTTGAATCCTTCCTTCTCTCTGGGTCTTTCGTCTTTCCAACGGTCTGAGTCAACCTGCCAGGTTTGCGAGGTTAAAGGTTTCTTGGTCTCTCCCACTCGGGCTTGCAGGGCCAGCACGGGCGCAGGGGACTGCGGCACCATGGAGCGATGCTCGCTGGCACGGCTGCCTCTCCCATCTTTCACGGGCAGAGCATCGCTCGCCAGCCCTCCACAGACAGAGGCCACAATGCCAAGGCCTGGCTCGACCCTCCAGGTTTTGTATTTCCACTGCCAGGGTTGGTTTTGCCTCTGCAAGTCCCTGGGGATGAACAGTAGCAGGACACATCCGTCTCCACGCAGAGATCGCCACGACACAGGAGTGGTGGATGGGACCTCACCGTGACCACCACACTGGCATCACCCTCCAATGGTTTGTCACCCTCGTCCTGGCACAGACTGGGGAGGTGAAACAACATCCCCTGGGTGCCACCGGGAAGCCAACACCTTGGCTGGGAGAGGGCCCAGCAGCCCTGGCCACTGTCCCCAGGCAACTCCAGCCTTGGCAGAGGGACACAGGGACAGGCAGTGAGGGCACAGCATCACCCGCTGCAGCGCATGGGACAAGCCACTGGAGACATGGGGCCGGTGGGGACAGGGACAGGCGGCATCCAACCATCTCCATGCCACCACTGCAGGGACAAGCAAGCCCGGTGGCCATGGGACTGTGCATCCCTGAGTGCTCCTTGCAAGCAAACCCAGCCACGGTGGCTTCTCCATTCCACTCCACCCGCCTCAGCGGCCGCGGCCTCCCCGTGCCGCCGGCAGTGCCGTACGTGCGACGCCTCGCCGGCTATTACCACAGGAAGAGCTGTAACACTACAGCAAACCTCCCCGCTCAGCCCTGCTACAAATCAGGGTCAGGCGGCAGCGCTGTTAGACAGAGCCTGCCGCTACGTGCTCCTGCTCCTAATGTCCTCCCCGGCACGCTTAACGGGGACGCGGAGGAGAGCGGCGCGGTGAGACGGTGCCTTGGCCCCTCTGCCCATCCCGGCGTTGCTGCCCGACCATCCCGATCCCCCGTAGCCGTGCCAGCTCCGAGCCAGGGCCGCCAGCGCTGAGGGTTAGCCTGAAAGAGGGATCTTTTCTCCCCTGGGCTTGCTCTGGCTTTACCTTTAACATCTGCAAATGTGGTTAAAAGTTTGCTGAGCCTATTTTTAGAGCCTCTCACCACATGCGATTTCTCCATTGTGAGACAGGAAGCGCTGAGGAGGTTGTTCGCCACGGAGCTGCTTTCTCCTCCCAGCTCCTCTGACCTGCCACGCCGCTGGCACCCAGCTCCCGGTGACACCAGCTATGGAACAGGTGACAAATGGTCCAAGGGTGCTGGCCCCGCGCCTGCCAGTGCCGTGGTCATGGTGAGGTCCCCATCCATGGCATCTGGGCCGTGAAGATCCCTGCGCGGGAACGGATGTGCCCCGCTGCAGTTCATCCCCTGGGGTGAACTTGCCTCAGCAATGAAACTGGATCCTGGAGGGTTGACCCTTCTGCCCCTCAAATCCTGGGTTCAGTTTTGGGTCCTTCACTCCAAGAAGGACGTTGAGGGGCTGGAGTGTGTCCACAGAAGGGCAACGAAGCTGGGGAAGGGTCTAGAGCACAAGCCTGGTGAGCAGTGGCTGAGGGACCTGGGGGGGTTGAGCCTGGAGAAAGGGAGGCTCAGGGGAGACCTTCTCACTCTCTACAACTCCCTGAAAGGAGGCTGGAGCCAGGTAGGGTCAGAGTCTTCTCCCAAGGAACAAGTGATAGGACAAGTGAAAATGGACTTAAATTGCACTAGGGGAGGTTTAGGTTGGACATGAGGTCAAAGTTATTCACTGAAAGGACTGTAAATCCCAGGCTGCCCAGGGCAGTGGTGGAGTCCCCATCCCTGGAGGGGTTTCCAAGCCGTGGAGATGTGGTGCTGAGGGCCATGGGTTAGTGGTGCCCTGGCAGGGCTGGGTTAATGGTTGGACTCGATGATCTTAAAGGCCTTTTGCAAGCAACACGATTCTACAATTCTAAGCCAGTCCCCAGCACTGCAGCCCTTGTCCGCCAGCTTGCCCCGTGTCTCAGTTTCCCCAAAGCATTTTCCTCCACCGCTCACCCTGGAGCAGCGTTCAGGGCTCGGTGGCCGCTGCACCTCCTCGACCACGGGACGTATCGACGCCTCGGCACCAGGCATGGGAGTTGCCAGCAAACAGACCCCGGTGGAGATGCCAACCACCCACCCTCCTACCCACCAAGCCAGCACATGCTCGGCCTGTCCCCGCTGTCACACTTCATACGACCTGCTCTGGAGCTGACACGGAGCTGGGCTGCCCCATCGGGCACCAGCTCTTCTGCCGCCTGTCACCGCCCCGTGCCTGGCTCGGTGGCACGGGCTCGACAGCCCGGGAGCGCGGCTGCGGCCGGGCGGCTCAGGTACCCGCTGTTTGAATGTCAACACCTCATTTATACATCTTGATTGGCTCTCCTCAGCCATGCTGCGTTACACCTGATTGCTCCGCGCCGACGCGGGGTGCCAGACTGCAGCGCGTAATTTCATTTAATTGGCCCTCCATCCGAAGCAAAACAGAAATAGAGGGATAAAGAAACAATAAAGCATCCTCCCCCACCTAAAAAAAATGTGAAATCGCTGCAGTTTAGGGGTTGGTTTTCTTTTGCAACCCTGAGCAGGCCGTGCCATGGGCTCTGGGAAGCCTTCCCCGGCAATGCCAGACCCACGCTCGCCAGGAGATGCTTCGCCACCCCACGTGCCCGTGCTCCCCGTCATCCCGCGACAAGCCCTGCATCCGTGTCACACTCGCCTGTACTCCTTCTCCCGCCCTCTCTCGCAAACCACTGAGGCTGAAATTTCAATTAAGAAAGAGAAATAATTACCCGCCGCTCCACATTTCCTCTAAAATGGTAGCCAATGCCAGCAAGCCGAGTCACCGCCTCCCGCCGCGTCCTGGCGCTCCCGGGCGGGCTGGCGTTGGGCTGACATTTCCAGGATAATGCTGGCCCAGCCACGGCTCGCTGGTGGCCGCTACCGCAGCTGCGCTGGGCGGCCAACGCTGAGCAGATGCTTGGAAGAGCCGCTCGCTTCCTCGGTCCTTGCGCCAGGTCGGAACCTCTGCCCGATGCTGCCCACACCCCGCCGTGCCCCAGGATGGTCCCAGTCCCCTGCTCTCCACCTGGCAGAGGTGACCTGAGATGATGCCTTGGTTCATCGCCTCCCAGCCCTGAGCCACACGCCACACGGAACTGCCACGCTGCTGTCCCCAACAGCCCCCGCGCGTGGGGATGGGGAGCAGGGGAGGGCAGGAGCAAGAGGACGGGAAGCACCGGGCTGCGCACCAGCCTTGGTCACACCGGTGGCACTGCTGGAGCAGAGAGCAGCACTGGGGAAAGGCGATGGATGCTCACAGCCCACTTCAGGGACACGTCCCCAGCTTGGGGACACCGGTGTTGTGGCTGTATCAGTCTTCCCCATGGTGCTGCTCTGGGCAGATGGCCCAACCCAGCTTTTACCAGGGCACCCTCGAGCTGCCCACAACCCCCAGGAACAGCTCTGTTTGTATTCTGTCCCAGAAACCACATTTCTTGCATCGTTTTATTTTAGCACAGCCAGAAATAAAAGGGGAACAAACCCCATTGGGGCTGGAAAGGGCACAAAACCCGATCAGAGGATGCTGCAGCAGCTCCCAACTGCTCCTGCAGCTTCTCCTGGCCAACCAGCCTGTCCCGGCTCCAAAACGACACTCCACTGGGGTGGTACGAACCCCTCACAGATCTCCGTGGTCCATCCCCATCACAGATCCCATGGTCCTCACCTATTGCAGATCGCCATGGTTCATTCCCATCACAGATCCCCATGGTCCACACCGACTGCAGACCCCCATGGTCCATCCCCACTGCAGATCTCCACGGTCCATCCCTGGCCAGTGCAGCCAGAGGTGTAAGATGCAAACCTCAGAAGAAGGCAGATGGATGCTGACCTGGGAACAGGAGGGTCCGCCATCACAAGGATGAGGATAAGGCATGATGCACAGGGCTCACCTTGGGTTTCAACCACCTTGCAGGGCTGCAGTTCCCACCATCTCACAACACCCCAGCCTTGAACCCCTCCTGCTTCAGCCAAAACCTCCACCGGGCACGAAACCAGCAAGAAGCACTGAGCTTGGCTCAAGGAGATGCCACGTTGGGGTTGGTGGGGGCTGAGACAGCTCCAGGAGCAAGAAGGCAGCGGCAGCGAGACTCCCCACAGCCTGACAGATACAAATACGCTGCTGCAATCGGCTTGTGCCACCGCGTGCTACAGGAGCTGCACCTTGAGTGAACAGCAATGATGCTCCTACAGCCCCGGCTGCCCAGGGAGCTCCACGGGCGCTGCAAGGATCCATGCTGCTGAACAAGCCGGTGCATCCCTCAAACCAGACCCTCTGCAATCAACAGGGATAGCGTCTTAGCTTCTCTGGATGTTTTCCCTCTCCCCTCCCTGCAAGCCAGAGGGGTTGGAGGGGCCATGGCGAAGGCTGCGAGTCCCGTGACTCCGGTGGCAGGAGATGCAGGAGCCCCGGGCGGTGATCACAAGAACAGGGAAAGCAGCAACCTCAGGTTGCAGATTAGCTTCATTTTATAGCCAGGGAGGCAGAAACCTCCTGTGGTTCAATATCTCGCTGGAGACCCCACAGGGAGCCTGGGGAAAGCCAGGGAGAGGTCGCAGGTCTCTGCGGGGAGAGAGCATCGTCTCTCCGGGGAGCTGGCTCGCTCGCTTGACAACAGCAGGACCTCACAGCTCCCTCAACCCATCGCTGCACCCCAAACTTCACATGGGGCCACACGTTGCGCCCCTTCCCCCTACAAGCCCAAACAGCTACCCCTGCGATACCGGCGGGGGCTGCAAGAAACCAGTTTGGCGAAGAGAGGCTCTTTAACCAAGTTTAAATGCACTTCCCTTGACTCGGTTCCCAGTTCAGCGTAGAGGAGACCCAACTTGGCCGGCAGCCACGGCGCTCAGCTATGCACGTCCCCACCGAGAGACACATTCCTCAGCACTGCAGCTAAGTGCAGCACAGCCTTCGAGGCCTTCACCCCTCCTTCAATGATAATTTATGCCCTCTGACCCAAGTCCCCCTTTTAAATCAGGCTGATCAATAGAGAAATCAGACAATCCTTTTAAGAAACTATCTCATCTGATCCTTCCAGCTAATGATCTCTGCTCTTCTTACAGCTGTTTGCAGATATGGAGCCTGGGCTGCTGGGGGAAGTGGGAGGAAGAAAAGCCACCGGGCCAAATTTCCCCTTCCCCAGCCCAAGCAGAAGCAGTGGCGTCACTGCTGATTTGAACAGGAGCAAAGCAGGAGATGCCAACCCTGCCTTTCGGAAAACCGGAGCTCCCATCGGCAGGCTGCCGGCTCCTCCGGTGCTTGCTGCCGAGCATCGTGCTGTAGGGAAGCACCAGCTCCGAAAAATCTTCTCCCTCAACCATCTAGTCACCAAACATGCCCATCTCCCAGCCTGGGAGCCCTCTGAGGATATTCTCCTTCATCCTCGCTCTTCCTGCAGGCTTTGCATCGCCTGTCCTGTGAGGAAAACCCATCCACACAAAGCACCGGCCCCGAATCCCGTTCCTGGCTGAGCCGTGGTCACCCGTGCCCCGTGCTGTACATGACCGTGGCACCACGGCTCCCAGCTCATGGAGGGGAAGCGGCGAGAAGCGGGGATCTCCATCGCCTGGCCAGCAAACCCTGGCCCCTCGTGGGGATCCTCGCTTTATCGTGGCAGTTAAAGCTCGTGGGTACTGCTGATGGAGGAGCTAAGCCGGGTCGGTGGAAGAGGGAGCGATGTCCAGCGTGGAGAAGGGAACAGCGCAGCAAATGTCCATGGAGGAGCCTCCAGAAGGGCTTTATTGATGGCGGCTGCATTTCTATTTAACTGGCAAAGGAACAGGGTTAACCAGCAAAGAGGGAAGCATTGGAGAACCCTTTAAGTCTTCAAAGTAAATGAGCTCCTGGAACGCGCTCGGTAGCCAAATGTCCCCTTCTTTGTGTGCGCTGGGCTTTTGACATTTATTATGCTGCCTGAGAAGGACCTAGAGGAAAGATGCTTTTTTCTTGCATCTAAGGGCCATTTCTCACCCTGCCACACTCCGACGGGGATTTCTCCCCTTCCCAGGGAGGGTCTGACCCCCAACATCCCTCCCCACAGGGACCTCACCCTGCAAACCACCCAGGAGGCAGGATGGGATCATGCTCCAGGGATGCTCAGCACCCTCCCCGCACCCGCCGGGAGCTGGGGAGCAGGCTCTGAGCCTGGTGCACCTCCAAGGTCCCCCCACCACGTGTTTCCTCCCACCCAGCCCTTGCTCCGGAGCCAGAGAGCAGATGCAAAAGCCAAAGGGTCTGAAGGGCTGCCGCAGCGCAGCGCGGTGCAGGTCCTGCCACAGCAGTCACAGTGAATTACAAGGTATTAGAGCCCGGCGCTGCCGTGCCTCTCGCGCAGCAGCAGTCACGGTGAAGGACATGCTATGATAGGACTAGAGTCTCCTCCGGAGAATCCAGTCGCCAGCCCGGTGAAAGGCGGTGGTAGGAACAGGCCAGCCCTGTTCTATAGATCATGTAGCGACAGGCATGGTGAAGGACACGCTATTACAGGAGGAGACGGTGTTTGGTGAGGGGGGGTCACCCAGCGACAGCCAAGCTGAAGGACACGAGTTTTGGGGGGGGATGGCCGTGCCTCGCTGGATCAGCGAGTGCCCACGCCTTTGCGAGCCAGCAGCCGTGAACGTTTTTAATTATTTTTTCCTACTTTATCGAGCATCTCATTTTCATTTACGTGCTGGCCGTCTCCACCTGAGAACGCGGCTGGTGCTGCTCCTTTCCAGCACTGCTCCTTCATCCCCTCCTGGCATGAGCCGGATGGGATCCAGTGGAGCTGGAGGTGCATCCGCAGCACAGGAGACCCATCCGGTGACCGACCTGCCCTGCAGCTCCTCTGCACACCCTACGCGACGTCGAGGACCATAACGGAGCTGGGCTTGATGCTCAGTGTCCCTCCCCATCGGAGCACGAGCACCGAGCGCCGATTTTAGCGGCTGCCATAAATGCAGCAGGAGCGGTGTCCCCTGGTGAGGCATCGAGCGGTGACTAAGAGCGGAGATGACAATAAAGCGGAGGAAGCAAGGTCTGACTGCAAAGCAGCAAACCAACCCCCCAAATCCAGCCTGGAAGCACCGACTGATGATGCTCTCCCAAACCTGAACAGAGCCTGAGCCCTGCACGGGCACAAGCCCAGGGAGCCGGGCTTGGGCAAGGGCTGAGCTCGGTCCTGGCACAGGCTTGGTTCGGGTGGAAATGCCATGAACGGGAGGGGAGAAAGGTTTCCCCACCTCAGGATGCTGGGACAGAGTTCAAAGCTCTTAGCAAAGCACACAGGGAGACTTCTGCACAGCCCCTCCTTGTAAATCTACCCCCTTAAAATGTTCTCGGTGTTAAATGCAGTAGAGATCGCGCACGACTTGATAGATCGAGGCGTGTTTATGGTGCCTTGGCGCAAGGGATACAACCAGTTGGGATTTTTGCTCGGCTCTACCACTTGGGCTTAGCGCAGCCACAACAAACCCATCTGAATACCTCGTTTCAACCAAGGCAGAGATCCAGCCTATTCCCCGTGGAGCAAGCGCCAGACCTTGGGCCAAATGAATCTCTGATGGATCTCCATCCACTTCATGGAGTTACAACCACAATTTGGCCCGTGCGTGACGTGCGAATCTGTTCATTTTTCTTCCGAATCGTCCAAATACCGCAGCATTTGTTAGCGCAGGAGAGGGACGCATCCTCCGGGAGAGATCTCTTTGGATACCGCGCCAGCCCTTCCTTTTTTTATTTCCTTTGCTGCCTGGGATAAAAGGCAAGCGAGACGGTCCGTAGTGCGTGTCTGAGCTGTTTGGGAAAGAAACAGGAATCTCCTCCTGCCATTCCCAGTCTTTTGATAGGCAGGTGGGATGCGAGCAGGAATAACTCAATCAAGACAGAGCAATTTTTAATTAATTTGTGGATCCCTTCGCCGGCTGATTGCCTTGGAGACAAAAGGGAAGTCTCTCCTTTAACACTTGTGTGTGCCTGGTACTCTGAGCCTCCCCTTTTCACCGGCGCATCTTTGGTCTTGAAAGCTGCACAAAAGGAAGAATTCCTTGATCTTTTACCTCAGCTTTTGCTAAGACAGAGACACACACGAGGGGGAGCCGGGTTGGGTTTTTGGGGGGTTCTTTTTCTATTATTTAGGAGAACATTAGAGCCCAAAATGCACGCAGAGAGGGGTGGGGAAGGGAAAAAAAAAAAAAAAAGAAGGAAAAGGAAAAAAAAAACCCCTTAAACCTAAGAAAGCAGAGCGTTTTCTGTCGACACCTTCCGCCCAGCCCGCTCCATCCCCATGGGGAGGGGGTTGAAAGGTTCAAGCTACATCAAGTGGTGAGTAATGCAGCGGGAGGCTCCTGCTCGGGGCCAGGCTCTCGCCCTTCGCCATCACTCCCTGCCCCGTGCCCGATGCTGCGCGGGGCAGAGCTGAGCTCTCGCCATCCCCTTCTCTCCCCCCCTCCTTCGCCAGTGACAACGGGGATGCGGGAACTTCCGAAGCAGTGACTGACACTACAATTATCGATTGCCGGCTGCAAAGGCTTGCTCTCGCCTCCCCCCGCTCTTCTCACTTGTTTTCTTCTGTGCAGCAGAGTGCCAGCCTTCAGAGACTGCTGCTGTAAAAGGCTCGGATTGACGGGGTGTCAAGATATCCACTGGCCCCGGCTTTTAACGGTCCCTTGCAGGGGGGAGCGGGAAGAGCCCCTGCACTGGCGAGGGGAGCTCGGCTGGCTCCAAAAGAAAGGAAGGAATGAAAAGCCTTTCTCTCTCCTCCATCGAGAAGATGCTCTTGAACCACAAGCAGCTTTTTCAGTCTCAGCGTGTCTCGGAAATCTCAAGATGCTGGGAAGGAGGAGAAGCGACGTGCCAGCCAGCCCCCGCCAGCGTCTTCCTCCTGCCCCAAATCAAGGCACCCAAAAAACCCCACCACCCTCCCCAGCAGGTCTCCAAGGGGTGACACACACACATGCCCACTCGCCCATTGGATTTGGCCGTGGCCATTTCAGAGGTGGAGAGGGCAGGAGGCATCCTGGCCAGATGAGGTCACCTGGCAAAGGCTGCAGAAGGACCAGGACCCCCCCAGCCTGGATGCTGCTCAGCACTGATGGCATGGGGGCACTAGACCAGAGGGTTTTCCTAGCAAAGATCAGCAAGGCAGGAGCTCCAGGTGCCCCCATGGATCCTCCACCAAAGGCTGGGATGCCACCTCAGAGGTCACCCTGCCTGATGGCCCTGGGAGCCAGTGCTCCTGGGTCCTCCATGAGCCCCATCCCCGGCTCAGCCGGCCAACCCCAGAAAGTGCCATCCCTGCCACAGAACAGGGATGGCAACCTGACCACGGAGGTGTTTGCAAAGCCCGGCAGCACCCTGGGACCACGGCTAAGTGTTATGTGCTGGAGCCAGAGGCCTGAAATTAAAGCCGGCTCCACGACCGTCGGTGTCGACACCTGGTGATGGGAGGAGAGGGATCGATGATGGAAAGTCTGTCGCTCCTGATGCATTGCTGTCAGGGTCAATACACAATTCTCGAGGAGATCAGATGTCCAGGTTAACTGCCTTGCCTCCACGTTAAGCCGATGGGCTGGCAGAGCACCATCCTGCTCACACATCCTCTTCCCTGGCCGAACTCAGCCCTCCAGCCACCAAATGCCACCAAGAGCATCCCCAGGGCTCATAGCTCTTGTTTTCATCCACGCAAAGCTCAAGTGTAGCTGCAAGAAATGTCCAGGGCTGGGAGAGAGACATGGGGGCAATAGGGACCTGCCCCCCAGGAGCTTTTGGCTGTGTCAAACCAGCCCAATGCCACGTGCAGCATCACCAGGGGACCACATGGGGACAGGAGGCCTGGGGACAGCCACCACCACCCCATGGTCAGAGACACTGGCCACCCAAGGAGGCCTGGGAAGGGGAGTGAGGGTGATGAGACCCCCGTGGAGGGGAGCTCCATCCCCCCGCCCATCTCCAGCCCGAATTGCTGGGAACAGAAAAGGCAGGAGAGGGGAGAACTTCACCTCTCTGCCCTGGCACAGGTCCTGTTGGCTTGCTGGCTGTGTCCCACTCTGCAGCCTGGGTGGGCAGAGGATCCACGTGGCTTTGGCACGATGCCTGTCCCCTCCAAGTGACAGTCCGGCTGCCGAGAGCCACCCCACATCCCTCCGGGCCAGGAGAGCCGTGACAGAGGGGCTGCATTGTGCCCTCCGCACCAAGCGGGTTTGTGGCATCCCATGGCACTCCATGGCACCCCATGGCATCCCTCACCACCAGCCATCCCACGCCAAGCAGGATCCATCCCCCGCATCCCAGGGGGTCCTGTGAGGACAAGAGGCACCCGCAGCCAGACTGCAGCATCGCACCCCACCAGCTCCTGGGGTTTTTCAGCCGCACATCTCCTCCTCGAGCATGGCACAGCCAGCAGCAGCCCCCCAGACTTCCCTGGGCGGGGGGGGGAAACCAGGGGGTCTGACCTGCTAGCAGCCAGCTTGGGGGGACACAGAGCATCGCACCCCAACCCCAAAACAGCCAGACCTGAGCCAGCCCACCCCGAAAAAAAACCCCAAGAAAACAGAGCGCGGCATGAATAACAAAAGCAGCGATCAGTAAAGACTCTCCCAAGAGGCTGCAAGTTCTTCAATTAGAGCTCTCATTATAGGAACGAGAAACTCCACGCCGTCTTCTGTAGGGATAACACTTTTTTCCCCCTCTCTTTTAAAGAATAAAGGGAGGGAGGGAGAGGAAGGCTGCATCTCTAATGCAACAGACA
>VZZY01020716.1:55473-76681 GCA_013400335.1 Eurystomus gularis
TTTTTTTTTTTGTAGGCTTAATCCTCTGGAGCGGGGGAGAGGGAAAAAGGAGGAGGCTGCTGCTGCCGCCTTTATAGTTTTGATTTTTTATTTATTTAATTTTTTTCTTCCCTCTTCCAGCCTGGTAGGATCAGATTAACCCCCCCTCCCCTCCATGCGCACACACGCCAACCCCAGCCATCCCAGCCCCTCCGCCAGCGCGGGGTGGGGGGGATGCGGGTCTCGGGGTCGCGATGAGATGGGTGGGATGAGCAAGGTGGGCTTGGAAGGAAAGCGAGAGGGAGGCAGAGCTGGGGCACTGGGGGGGGGGGGGGGAGGCAAAGGAACAAATCACACCTGCAGCTTTCTGCGCGCCGTAGCCAGCTGCAGCCCAGGCAGGAAAAATGCAGGCGTGCGGGTTCCCGGTGCCTGGCATCTGCGGGGATTGAGGTGCGCGGCGAGCTGATGGTAACCCCTGGATGGAGCCGATTGCTTTATGTGAGGAGAAGTAGGGGAAAGGGAGACGGTAACAAAGAGCAACGGTTCCCCGCACACTGCGTTTTCCACAGGGTAACTAAAATCCGGCGCAGAGGCGAGGAGGGGGGAGCAGCTTTGGTGGCCCTGGCACGCCGGGATGCCCGCGTCGTGCCGCCGGCCTTGCCCGTGCGGCTCCGTGCGCCTTGGCTCCTGCCCGAAGGGTGCGAACGCCCAGCCCTGCTTCCTCCCACGACTCTGCTCTGAGCCTCTCTTTAATTGAACTAAAGCTGTTCACCTTGATAACGCAGCACGGCGGCAAGTTTCCGAGCCGTACGCGGGGGGCTGGAGAGCTATTTGATCCACTTCCAAGGTGCTGCCTTTCAATTCAACCCCTTGCTCTTGAAGGATGGATAACCAGGCCCTCTCTTTTCCCTGTTAATTACTCGAGATAGCAGGCATCAAGCTGCAAAACAGACCAAACCTTGTAAGGGGAACCAGCATCTGCCAAAGCAGACTGCCTGCTCTCATCTCCTCCATCCCCTGTCTCACCATCCTCGTCCTAATCCCCATCCCCATCCTCATCCTCATCCCTGTCCTTGTCCTCATCCTCATCCCCATCCCCATCCTCATCCTCATCCCCAACCTCATCCTCATCCTCATCCCTGTCCTTGTCCTCATCCTCATCCTCATTCCCATCCTCATCCTCATCCCTGTCCTCATCCTCATCCCCATCCCCACCCTCATCCCCATCCTCATCCTCACCCGGAGCCCACCCTGGTTCTTTATAGCCAATACACCACAGCACACTCCCAGCCACCTCTGACTTCACATACGCCTCCCTGCAGGATGATAAACCAAGTCAGCATGTCACAGCTCTCCCAGAACCCCCCGTAACCATCGATCCCACCCTGTCCTTCACAGGGAAGAGCTCCTCCACCATTTGGCACCACAAGCTGCGACTGCCACCCTAGTAAAGCCAAGGTGGGATGCACCCAATGGACATCACCCCCAGCTTCTCCTCCAGGACTCAGAGAAGACTAAAGGATTTGTTATTTTTACACGACAATCCCATAAATTCAGCAATCTGGTCCATCCAGGTCATTTCCCAGCTCTGCTCTCTTTGAAATCCTGTGATTGCAGCAGAACCTCAAGCTCTGCTCCCCTCAAACCCTGACCTCACCATGGTGAGGCGAAAGGTTGAAACCACGAGCCCCCGAGAGCCCCATATGCAAATTAAAACACCACCGAGCGCTTTGTTTTTTCAAATACTGTGATTTTTCCGGCAGCTTCATAGCTCTGTGACTCCAATTTACGGGTTCACAAAGGCTGATTTCATGACTTCTCAGCACTTCTGAGGTGCCGGCACCCACATCACCTCCGTTTGCGTGACACGGCCGCGTCTGTCTCGGCCCGGCCGCCGACTGGGTGGGAGACCAGCTCCTATCGCAGCAATTAACTTTACTCCTTAGAGCCTCCCAGCTCGTAGCAGATGCTGCTGCAGTTGTGCGGGTGGGAAAGTTTCCATCCTCTTGATGAAACCCTGCTCTCAAACATCCCCGTGCGTGGCACAGGGTGTGGATACGGCCCCGTGCATTCACCGGTTGCCTCTGCGGTGCAGATCTCACCCAGAGGTCTGGGTCTTTACCCCAGACCCAGCAATACCAGTATTGAGAAGCCTCTTCCCATCTTCCCTGCCACAAGAGCAGGGCTCACCTTGCCCATCAAAGCCGGAGGCTTCCCTGGAAGTTACTCCCCCCACTCCTGCCCCAGGAGGGCTTAAAAATAATGACTCATTGCAATGTCATTTCTGGGGCTGCTAAAACAAAGGCGCTCTGGTCCCTTCAGTGTCTCGCCACTGCGACCTACAAAGATAAGGCTTCCTCCTCTGTGCTGAGAAAAATGAGCTTTTCCCCATCAGATCCCCTTCCACCCAGCCATGCCCTGCTCCACTGGCCCGGGGTCCCCAGGACATCCCCAGAGCCCACATGGGATGCTCTGAGATGGTTCTTCCTCATTCCTCTTCCTGGATGATTCTGCCCCAGCCCTGCTCCCGACAATCCCAATGGATCGCTCCCATCTCCTGGCCCAGGTGACACCTTGCACACCCAGCACCCACCTCTCCTTGCAGGCAGGGAGCAGGCAGCTCTGCCTCAACCCTCATCAAAGCTCCGTGCACCGGCTCCGAGCGGATCCGATGGATTTTCATTTCCTAACTTTGCCCTTCGGGCTATTTCTAACGAGCTTCCTCACGCTTTTAAAAAAAAAAAAGAAAAAATCCTTCATCTTGCAGCACGGTGTTGGAGCGGCAACGCTCGGGACGACTGTGCCTGCGAGGGGGCTCGGAATTAATTCTACCTCAGTTACTCCAGGTTGGGGGGACATCACAGTGACCTCCTTGGACCCAAGGTACTCCCTCCCAGAGCACACAGACCCTTTTTGGCCTTGCAAATGTCTTTTCCTGGTGTGATGCTAGGCTGGTGCAGCATGGACCTGGGAGAGGAGCCACCGATGTCCTCCCATGACCCCATCCCCTCCTCACACCCCACGTCCCCAGCCCCAAGCCGCCCGCGTAGCCTCTTCCTGCAGCATCGGGTCCATCCACCCTCCCAGCCTCATCCCTCCCATCGAGAGAAAGGAATCGGTCCCGGGCACCTTCTTTTCCTCTAATCAGATGTTTTAACGAGTTTCTCCACGCTCGGCACATCCCCACTCCACAGCATCCCCCCTCCCGCGGCGTGCCAAGGGCCCCGTCGTCTCGCAGGCTTTTCCTTGGTGGGAGAGCAGCGATTATTTCTCTCAAAAGGTCTCTTATAATGGAAACCATCTCTCCATCCCTCCTTGGTCTCCTCCTGCCGTGACCCAGGCTCCGTCGAGAGGAGCTCTGCTCCGAGGCAGCGCCGTGTTTCCATGGAAAGACTGAATAGCAGAGTCTTCCCAGCGGTTTATTAGAATTCCTTTTACTTCGATGGAGAGTTTTAGAGCAAAGTAAAAAGGCTTTAATGTGGGGCTAATGGAGCCCCTGGGAAGTCCAGGAAGGAAATCTCCCCTGGAGAAGAGGAGGCGTGAGGAGAGGGAGGGCAACTTTCAAGACAAATTCCTGGACAGGTTGAAATTTTTTTGCGGGAGCCATCTCAGGCAGTGAGAAATGGAAATGAATGTTTGTTTTATTTTTAACAGATGTTACAAAAGACCTGCCAGTAATTCAGCGAACGATGCAAAACCTAGATCCCACTCACTTTCCCCGGCATGTCTTCCATCCCCTCCCTCTCCTGCTCTGTAAGAACGCTTATTTGCATTTAGCACATCATATTTGACAAAAAAAAATAAAATATTAAGCAATAAAGTAACATTCGTAAGCCACTTTATTTCCTCCCTCCCTTAGGCTTTGGGTTCAGTTTAAATCCTCGGTTGTAGCAGCTATTAATTGTTTTAAATCAATTTTTCTGTCTCTTCACATTTCCCAGGCCCATCTATCCGCCTGCTTTGGGGGTTCCCATTTTTCCTGCTCCCTCATCCCACTCTCTCCCAATTGTTCCCCCAGGAGACATGACAGCTCTTGACTCTGCAAAGTGTTTGGAGCACAACAACCGCTGCTCCCTGCCTCGGGATGCCCCAGCATGAAATACAGCCCACGGCCTCCTCTTTGGGGGGAAAACACAGGGATTTGGCTGTAGTGAAGAGATGGGGAGGTGGAAAGGGGAAGAGGTATGACGGGGAGAGTCTGAAAACCATCCAGCCGGTGGCTGGAACGGGAGTAGAGTCCAACCCTCCAAAAAACAAGGTGTAGAAGCCCATGAATGCACAAGCACCGCAGCGCTTGGCCGGCTGGTGGGCAACTGGGAAGGCGATCTAAACCCCGCCATGATGCCAGAGCGGTATCTGGGGGGAGAATCGGCACTTGTGAGTGTCACACAGGAAAGCAGAGCTGGGAGGCCAGTGACAGATCTGGGCAGAGGAGTCCTGAGTCCCCCAGATGCCAGAACTCCTGAGAATGAGCAAGTTGGGCAGTTCCTGGTTTAACCCCTGACTGCAAAACACAAGCCGTGATGGCTCCTCCTTTTCATGCCTAACCATGGACAACCAGTGCTTAAAGGGGCCTGTCAGAAAGATGGGGACAGACTTGTGAGCAGGGCCTGTTGGGACAGGACAAGGGGGGATGGTTGTAAATTAAAAGGAGGAGATTTAGACTAGAGAGAAGCAGGAAATTTTTTTCAGTGAGGGTGGTGAGAGCCTGGCCCAGGTTGCCCAGAGAGGTGGTGGCTGCCCCATCCCTGGCACCATTGCAGGTGAGGTTGGCCGGGGCTCTGAGCAACCTGCTCTAGTTGCAGATGTCCCTGCAGGGGAGTTGGACTAGATGAGCTTTAAAGGTCCCTTCTCACCCAAACCAGTCTGTGATTCTCTGAAAACCACTTCTCTCCTCGTGATACCCGGCCTTCCAAAGAGCAAGCTCCCACGGAAACCTGGACCAGGCAAATCCACGTGCACAGCCACGTGTACAGGTCATGGCTCCCGCACGTATCCCACGCAGGAACGCCTGGAAGAGGCCACAGCTCTTTTTTTTTTTTTCTGCGCAAGGGATGGTGCTCTTCCAGCTCAGACTCACGAGACGAAGGGCAGGAAATCCAGGGTGATTTTCTGCCTCATTTCTCGTTAGCACTCCTGCGTGCACAGCCCCGAGCGGGGCACGCTCCGCAGCCGTCATCCCGCACACCGGCACGTTCTGCGCCGGGTTCACGCTGCGTCGATGCCTTGTTTGCAGGATCTCAAGCAGGAAGGAAGACAACAAGCTCCAGAGAGCTCTGGAGAATGTCCCCGCACCCTTTATAAATCCTAAACCCTGCCTGATTTCCAGGCAGAAAATGGCATCCGTGTGCAATTCCAGGTGACGGAGGAAAACTGGCTGTTTTCACCGAGCCGTCGCCTCTTCCCATTACAATTCTGCACCTGGTTAGCAATTGTTGGAAAGAGGTTAATCACAGTCCTTAAATCAGGAACCTTGTTGCGGTATGCTCGGGATGCACATCTGTGCTCTCCACGGCTCATCCCCAGCGGCATTTGGGAGAAGGCAACATGCCAAACAAAACCCAACCCCAAACAAGCCAAATCCTCCCCAGAATGAGTGACAAGCACCCCAGGGTGCAGGACCCCACTGATTCCTTGAGCTGTTCCTGCAGCATATACAAAACACTCACTGTGGCCCCAGCCCCACCACGGCTGCAGGTTAAAATCAGAAAACACTTAGGTTGGAAGAGACCTTTCAGATCGAGTCCAACCCTTAACCCAGCACTGCCAGGGCACCACTAACCCATGGCCCTCAGCACCACACCTCCACGGCTCTCGGTTAATGCAGTGTTAGTACAGTCGCTAGGTCACAGAAAAGGCTTTTTAGGGGTTGTTCTTTTGACCACTGGCCAGCCTTGTGATGGAGGGGAGGACATGCCACCTCAAAAGACCTTGGGAGCAAGGCATGATCTGTGGGGATCAAAGGGAGCTCTCAGCCCCACATCCGGAGCTCAGCCCTGCATCAGGTCAGCCCTTGGTGGAGGAAAGGCTGGAGCTCCATCAACCACCAACCATCCAGCTTTGCTCCTGGTTTTCAAGCATTGCAAACCTTGGCCTGGCCTTGCTATTTCTAGGCCTGTCCCAGGGGATCTCCCAGCTCTCCCTGTTTTGGGAAAAAGAAGCATTTCAGAGCATTGGAGCTCTTTGGAGAAGGTCCTGGCCGGTGCTGGGCCAGGCTGCTTGTGCCACAGAGCCCCGGCACAAACCGATGGAGCCAGCGGCTGTTCTGCGTGTGCACAGCCTGGAAAACAGAGAGGAATTGATCCCAGAGGCAAATCTCTTTTGTTCTAACCCCGCTGCTGGAACTGGATCTCCCCAGGTTCTGGGCTCAGGAGCCGCAGCGGATCACACCGCTTTCATGCCTTCTCCCAGTGCCAGCTTGTCACATTCCCCCGTTGCCGACGGCGGGGAGGGGACGCGCGACAAGGGGAGGCAATCGCTCGCCGCGCTCGTTTCCCTCAGGTCCACGGCGGCAACGAGCAAAAATCCAAGAGGGAGCAGATTGCAGGGACCCCCCCCAACTCACAGGTCACCCCCTTTTTAACGAGGTCCCCCCCACCCTCCTCCCCGCGCCCCGACAGCCTCCCCGCCTTTCCCTGCTGTCTGGTTTTCTCGACTGCAGAAATGCTGATTCACAGAGCCCGGCGCAGGAGGCATTTGGGAGGCAGCGAGAGGAGCGACCCGGCTGCTGGCAGGCAACGCTGCCTCTGCACAACCCTGCCCGAAACCGCTCGACCTCCCCGGGAGCTTCTACACCGACAGCGAAGTCGCTGCCGAGTAATCAGCTCCGCGCTCATTCCAGCACCTCTTACCCAACGAGGTGAAGCCATCCCTCACGCTCCCCGGGAGAGCTCAGAGATGATTTTTCTCCCCTTTCCGCACCGGGAAAAGCAACGAGAAAGGTTTCATGCCACGTAGCGAGATGCTGGGATGGGGATGGTGGGGATGGAGAGGTGCAGGGTGGGGTGGATGGCACCGGGGTCCCCAGGGAAGTACTTTGCTTTCCAAGTGGTAGGGCAAAGCAAACCGCCCGACCTGCTGCCATGCACGTCCTGAGTCCCCACATGTGGATGCTTTGCTGGATCACCAGCAATCCATGGCCCATCTCCTCCTTTCAGGACAGCTAGCGCATGGCGATGGGATCTGCGCCCCAGCTGCCCTCCTGGCATCAAAAGTCATGTCCTGAGCCAAACCTGCCCGCCTGGTGTCACCTCGTCTCTCCCACCAGCATGGTGCATCTGCCGTGGTCCCTGTCGCCAGCAGACCCCAAATCCGAGACAGCAAAATGATGCTTTTTCAAGGCAGGCTGCGGGGACAGTGTTCCCAGCAGCCCAAGGCAGGTAAACGGCTGCAAAAGCACCGGCTGTCCAGGCATGCCACTTCTCCAAAGTCCAGGGCCCTTCCTCACCACGACACCCTGCAGAAGAACTCAGGTGGATCGATCCAATCTGTTTTACTCCATCCTGTGTGTTCGGTTGCATTCAGTAACCCCCTTCATTTCTCCTCCTCTCATCCCAAAGCCACCTCCGGTGCCATGACACTTTGGGATCTCATGCGTAGACCAGGACCATGTGACACAGACCTCCCCATCACCCTCATACTCCTCCTTGTGTCACATCCTCCTGGGCCAGCTCAGCACTGCTGGGACCAGGCAGGATCTGGCCCAGAGCCATGATGTGGGAGGTAAACCTGGTGAGCCAGGCAGGGAGGCCAGTATCACATCCACCTCCACAAGCTCATGAGCACATGCTGATGGGTCTGGGGACACCGGGGCATCAGCAGGACACCTCTTGCCACTGCTGTCCTGCTGCATCTGCAGCTTCACGGCTCAAAAACCAAAACCACCTTTTAGTTTATTACTTCCATTTTTTTGTGGAGTTTTATCTAAGCTGTGATGGTCTCCTGAGCCCCTCTGCATGGGTGACCGCCTGCCCGCAGACTGAGGCGAGCTGGCCTGCTCATCTCAGCTCAGTGAAAAGCCATGGTGCATCTGAATAGGTTTCCACCATGCAAATGTAAAGGCCCCAGTGCGTTTAAATAGGAGCCCTTGAGGTATTATCTCAGCAGTGCCTCGAGGCAACCACCTGAATCCTTCCGTGACTGCTGCACAAACCCGAAATGTCTCTCCAGCGGCTGGGGATTATGGGCAGATCTTGAAGAGCAGCGCCCAGCCCGCACCATCACCTCTCAGATGCTCCAGCCTGTGCCCAACCCTCAAAAATCAAGGCACGGCGATGCCAAGAGGACCGAGGCCCAGATGCCAAGGCAGGAAACCAGGCTGAAGTTTTCACATTAATCATATCGAGCTCTATTCTTTTTCATCTATTTCAAGGCGAGTCAAAAAGAGGTTCACACTCTCCCCTGGCAAACCACAGAGGATGACGTGAGCCTGTCTCTTGCATTGCAAGTAGAGTGTGTCAAGCAATTAGCAAGTAATCAGGAATTCAGATAGGGTGGGAAGGATACATCCCTCAAAGCTCTGGCAGGAGCAAAACCCAGCCTGGAGTTTCCCATCAGGCATGGAAGGCAGCAGAGGGAGCAGGGACTATTGGTGAGCTCTCGGTGAGCAGAGCAGACCCCACGCCAGCAGAACCTGCTGCCATAAACCATCTCACATTTAGCATGTGCTGTACCTAAGAGGCCCTGCGTTCAAGCGTTGGTTTTCCCTCACTCATTCCCAACCTCAGCAAGGTGGCCAGGGCTGGTCCTCAGCCATCCTGGGTCACCCAAGCACCCCGGTACATGTCCTGTTGTTTTGGCGTTGCATTAACTCTTGCTGCTGTCACCACTTTTACTCCCTGCAGCTCTGACCATGCTGGTTTCAAATCAGCATCCTTCCAGCTGCCCAATTCCTGCTCTCCTGGAAGTCTGTGGTGAAACCAACGTGAGATCAGGAGCAAGCTGCCTGTGCTCACTTCAGGAAGACGCTTCCACTTTGGTCCCACAGTGCTGCTAAAACCACACCACACAAAGCCCTGGCACAGCACTCAAGAGGTCCGGTACCATCTCACCGTGAAGAGCACCCATGGAGGGGACACGTGCTTGCTCGTAGCCTCCCTGGACACCTCACCAGTCCCCATGAGCACCCAACCAGCCCTGCGAGAAGAGAAGAAGGATCATCCCAGGGTTGCAAGCTGCCAACTCGGGCACACAACTCCCTCCAGGCATGGGGCCCAGGGCACAGAAGGAGCCGGTGCAGCGGACAACGGGTCGCAAAGGGGACGCCTGATCCACCACCCGCCCCTTCTCCTCCCCATTGCCAAGGTAGCAGCAGACAATGCTATCTGCGGGGCTGTCAGCCGTCTCTCCTCCCGCCGTCTCTTTAGCCAGAAAACTCTCCATCTGTCTCCAGATGGGGTGTTTCTACCATTCCAGTCAAACCGATTCAGAGTGGAACAATGATGCTTTGTTAACAAAACAATTTTTGTGTGTCAAGCCCTCCTCCTTGCGTTTTTTTTTTCTCCCCCCCCAAGTCCCCAGTGGGTCAGCTTTGTGTGGCGTCCTACATTTTGTTGTTTCTTTCACATTTTAAAGGCTCCGTATTTTAGTACAAAAGGTGCCCGCAGAGCAGCTTTTATCTGCGAGGCAAGATTTGACACATACGCAGATCACAATTGCGACAGGAGGTTCGTGATGTGGTGGTTAAGGGTGGTGTCAGGACCTTCAGAGTGATGAAGCATTATTTCCAGTGAGTTTTGCCTCCAGGATAAAAATTAGAGCTGGTCCTACGTTGCATGTAAGGCTTCCATGAGCTGGAATCCCCCATGGAGGGAGCAGCGACAGAAAGTTTGAGCTGCTTTGGTGCAGGGCAGGCATCAGCCATGTCCACCTGTCCTTCTCGTGTCCTCCTGCGTGGGACAGGGCACCTCTCTCAGCTTGCATGGAGAAGAGACGGGTCCATCAATCTACATGTCTGTGAGGAAACCACAACCCTCTCCCCAGCAAAAAACCCCATGGTGGTCAGGAAGGAGAAACTTCAGCCCTCCCATGGCCAGAGCCTCTGAACGAAGATTCTGGGTTGCACTTGACTTCTCCCCAGCTACCCGGGGTGGGATTATCCTCCTCACCCAGCAGCAGGAAGGAGATCTCTCTTTTCTCTTCCAAAGACATCTCCAGCACACAGGTCTCCAAGAAAATAAGCTCTTTTTTTTTTTTCCTCTCTTTTTTTTTTGCCCTGCAGCAACACGCACACAAACCACCTTCTGCTCTGCCCATAACCAGCAACTCCCAGCAAATAACCGACCCACTGGCTCCAAAGCAAACAGCTTTGTGTTCCTAAGCGGGCTGGCAATTTCGACACAAGTGGGACTTTTTCTTCCAGCTCTCCCCCTACGTTAGCAGG
This sequence comes from Eurystomus gularis, assembly GCA_013400335.1. NCBI lineage: Eukaryota > Metazoa > Chordata > Aves > Coraciiformes > Coraciidae > Eurystomus > Eurystomus gularis. Next base: position 65,834 of record VZZY01020716.1, read on the forward strand.
GAAGTTCCCTCCTCCTTCCTGTCCTCAGGTAACTGCATCTTCATGGAAACACCAATATTTTTATGAGTCACCCTCCTCCTTCCCCCCTCCTGCTCTGCGGCCAACACCCCTCTGCTCCCGAGATCAAAGCCGAAGGGGACCAGCTGTGTCGCGTCCTTTCCTCTCCAGCCCTTTCCATCTCCATTTGCAGCCGTCGCCAGCGCGAGCCCCTGCTGTTCTGACAGCCCTTTGTGCTGCCCGTTCCTCCGTGCCCGCCGTCTGCTTCCCCTCCATCCCACTCTTGCCATCCCTGCTCCTGCTCCAGCCTCCGTGGGAACACAGGGAAGCCTCCGGAGCTCTGGGCTCGGTCCCCTCCAGCACATACAGGAGCTGCCCTGCCTGGCATGTGCTGCTTTGGAGGAAGAAATGTGCTCAGAGAAGTGAGAAACAGGATAATCCGCTTCCACTGAAATCCCATCCTAATTCCCCATTTGGAAACTCCTCCGCAGACCGGAGCACGAGGCCAAGTCTCCCTTCCAAAACAGCAACTCCACGAGGACCTTCACTCTGGGCTCATTTCACAGGGACCACCTCAGCTGGGAAATTCCAGGTACTTCTGAGAAAGTGGCCGAAGGAACAAAAATCTCCCTCCTCCTTCAGAAAGCTGAACATCTGGTGCAGCCCGCCCCGTGCTGCAGCAGGGATTTGCAATGCGATGGGATGATGAGCACCAGGGACGTGCTCCTTGCTGCACCAAGAAAAACCTGCCTGTTTTTGGCCTCCGAGTGAGTGCTCGCTGGAGGCTACTGCCACTTGTAGCAACTCATAGGTCTGACGGGTCCATCTTCGGGTCTATCCTTTGTGGCATCTCATCTTGACCGTATGTGGAGCATCGCTACAGTCCCCGCTTCCCAACACACCCTTAGCTGAAATCCAGCTTGGAGTTGCTCTCTTCTACAAGGACTTTGAAGAAAGCATGGCGCAGAATTAAGCCTCGGTGCTTTTTATATGTAAAATGCTGAATTTAGCTGCTAATGGCAATTCCCAGCAGAAAAGGATGGTTAGTAGTGGCGGGTATATTTATGAATACTTTTTAAGCAAGTGCTGTGAGGCAGGAAATCTATCGGTCCCCGGTTTGCTGCTGCAGGCATCTAAATGCAAAGTTTTAACATGGCTTTTGCTTGGTGCTCTGCTACACGTATCCCTCTCCAATCTCTTCTCTCAGGAGCGGTTTCTCAGCCTCTCTCCCACGGTCACGCGTGTGTCACCGTGACCTGCCCGGCTCGGGGAGGGACGCAGCATCTCCAGCCTTCACCAGACACTCTGCTGACTTGTCGGTAGATAAAAGTCAGGGGATCTACTTGACTGGTCTCCTTAGCTGCTCTCTCCAAAGCGGTAAAGGGCTGACATATAAAATAGCCGTGGATTTCACTGAGAGCGCGTTGTTTTTCCCCAGACAAAGCCAGGAAAAGATTTCCAGTTGTTCAGGGCAGCGAGATCGCTCTGCTTTCTCTTTCCTGGGACAGAAAGCCAGTTTGAAACAGATTGCTAGCAGCTAAATGCAAGTTCCTTAGCAGCTTCCAGGGTGAAAATATTCCCTCTCCAGATCTCCTTTTATGTCCACAACACATTATTCCGGTGGAGGGCTCTCTTGCTAAGAAAAGCTGTGATGACTCCCAGCCTCGTCTCCAAAGTGGTTCAGGTATGGAAGCCAGCTCCCCCGCAAGCATCCCTTGGTCCTACTGCCCAGCTGAGATGTCCTTAATTCCTCCATCTGTCCCCTCCAGGCTCTGGCTGGCTCAGCTCTCAGATGGTGAATACATCAAGCAGGCTGCGAGGATGCTTCTCCTGAGCGTACGCTTCTCCTGCAGCTTCAAACGAAATGATGCCTAGGTCCCCCAGCCCACTCCTGGGCGCTTCTGGGGCTTTCCACGCTAAGCTGCCTTTGTCCCGCGCACCGCATGCAGACAGACAGGAGGTTCACACCAAAATCCACCTCTCCTCTCTGCCTTTAACAGAACCAAAACAAAAAACAGATGGAAAAATCAAATGCTGGCAGCGTGAAGCGTGTGGGCTGCACTTGCATCAGCCCTCCTGGAGCCGCAGAGTGGATTCCCTCCTGCTCCAGGGTCCCACAAAGCCAGCCTACCCCAAAAGGGTTCTGGCTGGGAGCGGGGGGTCCTGCTACTCCCCCCTGCCCACCACCAAACAGCGTGGAGGTGGAAGGGACAGAGGGAAGGGAAAGCCAGAGGCAAGAGCATCTTAGGATGGTCCACGAGGAACAGTTTCATTCTCCACGCAGGAGCTGCACGACGCAGAGCGAGCGAGGCGTTGGGGCTGCAGACCGAATAGCAGGGGGACAGCCACATCCCGGGCGCTGAGCTGCGTTTAACCGAGCTCCAGCCATCCCACACGCTCCCCAAGGCAGACGAAATAGCTGGTGACCACAGAATTCAGACTGTGCCCTAACGAATTCACGCCTCTCTGCCGGCCGTAAGCCGCTCAGGTGTCTTTAATACTGAGATTTCTTAGGCGCTCAGTGCCTGACTTTGGAACCTTAATCATGTATATTTTAGTGGTGTTTTTGCACGCACGTGAGCCTATCTTCTTTTACCGCGGCCTCTTCTTTTTGTCGTGTTTCTCCGATAAACAACATGCGGACTCTTCCATGGGAGAGCATCAGCACACCCAAACTTCCCCGAATTTTGCCCCTCGGAAGCGGGGTGAGCCGTGCAGTGAAGCAATGGGGCTGTGGTGGACTCAACTCCAGCTCTCACCAGAGCCTTCCTCGCCCATCGATGCTCGGAGGTTGCTCCCGTGTGCAGACGAGTGCCTGGTAACCCCTGTGCCAACGCTCAAACTGCCGTAACGGATTGGCTTGTTTACACCAGGCCCAGGGAAAACCACTCTGGAGATGAAGAAGTGTCCCGAAGCCTCTGAGAGCCGGAGAAGCTCTGCATCCTCCTGCCTCTTACTTTTGCTTTCAAAAACGTCCTCCCCCCCACTGCTGTCAAGGCGTAGAAATCACTGTAGTAAGCATGGGAGGGATGGGGAAAGGAAAGGAAAAGAGTAGTCTGATGGGAATGGGGCTCTTTCGTGGGAGCGTGGGCTCCGCATTGCCAGGAGGAGCCCTGGGTACCCAAGGATGCACCAAGAAGGGTCACCAGGCCAGGGGCTGCTGCAAAGAGTTGCCACAACATGCTGGGAGAGGGAGAAGAAATAGGAACCACCTTAAGGGAGAGGAGTTGCCAGCAGAACAGTTAAAAATGACTAAATACTTTCCCAATATCGCTCCTCCACGTAAGCATTGCTGTAATTGCCCTTGGGATGTTGCACAACGGCGAGAGGGAGGGGCAGGTGCTGGCAGGGAGGGAGGCACCCCCAGCCATCGCACCAAAAACCACGTGAACCTCCATCCCGGGCACCTCTGGCATCGAGGAGGGACGCGCAGGGACATCTCTGTCACCCCAGGGCCCCGCTGCTGGATTGAGCCCCCGCGGGGCCGTTCATCGTAGGAGCTGGAGGACTCCCGGGAGGACTCACTCCTCTAAGACACAGCAGGCTGCTCCAGGGAGGAAAAGCAAAAGGCGAGGAGGAACAGAGCCCAGCGTTGCACTGTGTGGCAGAAAAAAAAAAAAAAAAAAAAAGCAAAAGAGAGAGATATAAGGGCTTCATTGAAGCTCTCTCGCTCTCTGGAAGTCTCACGCAGAGCAGCTGGTCTTTAAGACAGCCGCAAGCACGACATGCAAGCACCGAGCAGTTACGTTTCTGGGTGCTTTTATTAGTGACACTCAGCCGGGGGCATCCACTCGACCCCCGCGCGAAGGGAAAGGGCTGACTCATTCTTCCAGCGATGCTCGGGAGCAGGACACGACGCTCTGGAGCAGCAGCACGGGTCCTCTCCCGCTTCGTAAGCCGGATCACCAGATCCGGGCTCGGACACCACGCACGTACGCACGCACCAGCTAATCCGTGGATGCGCCGGGTCCCTGGATAGAACATCCGTGGCCTTTGCTTCCAAAGCTGATGCTCGAGTCAAAAGGGAAACCTCTGAGAGCTGCAGGCTCGAGGTTTAAAACATCTGTGGGCCACCAGCCATTAAATAGGATGCGATGCTGGTTTGCTGCTATCGGGTCTTACGCCAGGTTCATCGCTGTGCCGGCTGGGTACCATCCAGCAATGCATTAAGTGATGTGACTATTTCTGTTCTCATCACATGTTTGCTCTCATCCTCTCCAGGGTGTGTGCGTGGGGGGGTGAAAAAACCCCACGCGTTCGTTAGAGAGAGTCTTATTTTGGTAAGGCTTTTTCCTTTCTCTGCGTAACGCTGGGCTGTTGGCAGAGGAGAAGGAAGGGGGATTTTATTTTCCTCATATCCATGTGCTCAGGTATTTCTGTGAGAGGAGGCAAAGTCAAAGAAATGCTAATCAAATATCCAGGAGCGCACAGTGCTGACATCTGCACCTCGCTACTATATGGCCTTTCATTAGCATTACCTAAATGTACGACCGTACAAAGAGCAGATTTCCTTAGCAACAGGGCTGCCTTCATATTTCCTCCCCACTACCCCCTGCCCTTAGAAGAAAAATGACTTCAGCTCTTTTGCAGAGCGGTGCTCGCAGCCGCTCCGCGATGCAGCAGTGCTACCCGACGCTGCCAGCCCCACTATACACCGCGTCTGGGACGCTTCCCTCTCCACGCCGGGATCCGCGAGCCATAAAGCAACCTCTCGACTCAGCTCTTCTGGACAAGCCACAATAAAACTCCCTCGCTTCTCTGAATGGAGCATATGCAAAGCAGCCCTGTAACGGCAGAGGAGGGGGATGCTCTCCTCCAGAAGACTTAGAACTCCCCTCGCTGAGGATGTCCAGCACGCACGGCCGTGCCGGCATCGCCGGCGGCCAATCCCTCTGCTCCCTGCCGCCTGGTCGAGGGGTGCTGAGCGCCCCTGACCATGCTTGAAGCCACCTTTGCCTGGGGCTGGGAGCTGCCAACTCCCCTCTCCTCCTCGAATCTGGGCCAGAAAGACCGAGCGCTTCATCCTCCGCGCTCTCCCCCGGTGCCACAGCCTGGTGCGCTGGGCTATTTTAAGAGCTTGTCTGGGAGACTGGCACACGCACCGAGCTGCTGCCGGGAACTCCCTGCTTCTGCTTCAAAAAAACTAGGGAGGCTGGGAGCCTGCTGGGACTCACCCCTGCGATTCCCAAGGTCTGACCCTCCTCTCGCTGGGGACTGGCGCAACGATGCTGAGTCAAATGGAGTTCATCCCAATTAGCACCGGTGAAACGGGAGGAGAATTGTGCCCTCCCTGGCATTTCAACCCCTCCATGACCACTGAAGCCTCCACCTCCAGCTCTGCCCCTGTTTCTCCTCTCCCGGCTCTCAAACCTGCTCCTTCTGTGTCGCCATTCCCTGCCTTTTCCACACGGATACTCTCTCCCTTTCCCATTATGATAGGGTCTTTGATTGCACGATCGCGTAACTGTAATGAGACAAATATTTATTTTGCAGATATGGGTTAATCAGACCGAAGGTATAGAAATATTGCATGCGCTAATCAGAGTACCTTCAGCAATCAGTATAGTAAATAACTCAGGTAAATTAACATAGGAGAGTTCCCTTATCAGGTTTTAGTCTCAGATATATGTGCATTACGGACTAATTTGCACCCCCCCCCCCCCAGATTTGGGCTGGAGCCCAAGATGAGGTTCAGACCTAGGTTCCCTCCCACCAGCTTTGACGGGAGCTGTGCGGGCTTTGCTCCTGGCAGGATCAGACGCCGGGATGAATATTCAGCAGCGCGATCGCCTCGCCTTTGTTTTCTATGCTCTGCACCTTTAAATTTCCAAGGGCTCCGCTGTTTGCAGCTCAGACAGCCTTTTTGCATTCAGTTCGCTGCAAGCTGACACAGAAGACGCGATGGAGCAGGTTGTGTCTCCTGCTCTGAGCCCTTCACACCGCTCTGGCAGCGTTCAGGGGCCATATTCGGAGCCGCGAGTAATTAGTGAATTCCTCGCGCCCCGGCACGGTGCGGAGCAGCCGTACGTGGCACCGCGTGGCAGGCTGGCAGTGGCCAGGTGGCCACAGGTCGTGCCAAGAGCCAAGGGTCAGCAGTGGCTGTGGGGACACTGGGCTCCCGTATGGGTCTGGTGGGACCAAGAGGTGGACGAGCCAAGTGAGAGCCCAAAAAGAGCTCTGTGCTCTTCCCAAGGGGCTCGTCCAAGCTCCTGCAAATGAGTGGTCCCAGAAGACACCTTATCTGTGAGTGCAAGAGCTGCCTGGATGCCCCGGCCTCAGTGTCCCTTGTTCCAGTGTCCCCAAAGCAGAAGTGGTTGCGCTCCTGCCCCAAAGCATCTCCTACGACCGCGCTTTTTTCCCGGTTTTGCGTGGAGAAAGCTACCGCAGCAGAAACACAGAGGGACCGAGAGATTCTGCCCTTGCCTCCGTCATGTTTTGGGATCCCTGAGAACAAAAAAGCACCGGAGGAATGGCAGGCATTATAGTAACGATGGTGACAAATTTAATTAGAGCAGGAAGCTCTGGAGTGGATTTCAAATGGCAACACGGCATTTTGTGTGAAAGCATCGCCTGGCTCCCCCCCTTCCCTCCCCGCCTCCACCGCGCGGCTCCATCCAAACCCACCCCACCCCGCGGGATGCGTCCCTCTAATTTTCCCACATGTCATCCCCTTCATCCCTCCCTGCCTCCCCCCCCCTCCCGGACCAACACATTCCCGTGGTCTGGAAAATGCGACCGTAGAGCGATTCAATAATACAGCGGCCAGATGTGCAACAGTATATCCAACGTGTCATTCAAAGGACCCCTTCAGTGGAGCCGAGACACGTTATCCCGCAATCTTAACTAATACATCCTGGGGCCCTGGAGGAGTTGATGGATGGATACAATTCCCTTTCCTACAGCTGTGGTCCCTTTTAGAAGGGGCATCCAGACTTTTAACAATAGCCCCGCTGTTGCTTTCAAGACAGAAACCTCTTCAGACGAGCCGGGGTTTAATCCTGACCCCCGCTTACACCCGCCTGGGCTCTGCCGAGGTCAGTGAGGTTTTGGAACCCAGGGTTGGGGGGCAGGATCCGGCCCCATGGAGACGATGTCAGTCGTTTCACCTTGTGCTACAGCCTCTGAGAAACCTTGGTAACTGGTTGGAATAGAACCACCTTGGGGAAAAGGCAAGCGGAGAGGAGCAGGTAATAAGATTTCTAACTGGTGCTGGTAGAAAGAAGGAAGTAATATAACAGTTTAATTAATCTATGCCTATTAGCGTTATTAAAGAAAACAGGGAGCTATTGGAGATTTACCTCGGAGAATATCATCAAACGGGGACCTTCTGTGGGGAATTTGATGTCTCTGTGCCCAATTTATAACCAGCACGGAGGTGTGGTGTTAGTGACAGCCAGCGCTGAAATGTCACAGTGCTTAGAAGTCATTAGCTGGGGACACAGGGAGAGAGAAAGAGAGGATGGAGGAGGGGACGAGGGAGAAATGGGGAAGGAAGGAAAAGGAATTAATTTAATTAAAAATATCTTTCGAGCCTGTCTCTTGATTTGTGTGGTTTTGGGGCTTGGCAGAGCTGCTGAGAACGGTGTGGAAGGAAAATCAAGGTTGCTGGGGCTTTTTGAAGCTGATAAAAAAAAATAAGCACACTTTTCATGTTCAGGAAGATAAATCCCCATTTTCTCAGTCTCAAGACAATCCAGTTATTTACTGACAGTTTTACTGTGAAATAAAAAGGGCTTTAAGCTTCTTTCTACTTGATGTCTCCATAGCCTGAATATTATTAGATCCCAGCCTGGTGCAGCTGGAGTTTTGGTTAATAAATTTAACGTCATTAGACAGAAAAGCCTTCTACTGAATGTTGCAATTCTTTTTTTTTCTTTTGCCGTTGCAGTCAGACTGGATGTAGGTGGTAAGAATCAAAAGAAAGGAAGTACGCTTGGCAAACAGGGGAGCGCTAAAAAAAGGTTTCTCTCGGGCTCGGGTTCGACGCGAGGGTGTTTTGCCCGCAGACGACGCAGGGCTGAGCCCGCCCGGGCGGACGCACCCACCGCCGCGGCATCATCCACTGCTTCTACATCACTGCCCTGAGAAATGTTCCTGCTTTGGCAGCGACGGGGTGTCTTGGGGCACTCGGCCCGGCCAAGGGGATGGTGCTGCTGGAGGACGTGGTGGTGAGGTCTCGTGTGATGGCACCGTGATGGGGCAGGGCTCTTGAGAGCGGCAATGTCATGATGCTCAGGGGTTGCCTTGGCACCAGCATCACAGGGTTGGGCTTAGGGTGGCTCTTCTGAGAGGAAGAGTCTTCTTTTTGCACCCAAAGTCTGCCATGAGGCCACCGCAAGGCCATGGGTTGGCAGAGCAAAAACGCACCTTGGTGGGATAAGGTGAGGAGCAGCCATGATGGGATGGGCGAGGAGAAGGCAGATGGTGGTGGGGCTTCTGAGTTCCCCCACGGGTGGCCCCTTGGAGTGAGGCTCACTCCCATGGAGGGAGAGCTCCCACCCCAAAGCAGGCAGGGCCCCGTTCTCCCCTCAGGGTAGCTGCCATCTTGCATCTCCTCCTGCCACTACTCTCCTCAACTGCTGCCCTCCTGCTTCTGTCCCTGCCACGGCCATGCACCTTCTCCTGCCGGGAAACAGGCCGGCTGGGAGGAAGACACTGAGGAAGACACCGTGGAAGATGCCACAGCACTCTCATCCCCCCACCAGACACCAAGCCTGCTTCTTCCCCAGCTCCTGCCCTGCTGCCTTCCCACCACAAGCAGTTGGTTGCCATGGCCGGGCTCTCCCTCCCTGCCAACAATCCCAAAGCACGGCAGGGTTGGAGGGACACTTCATTTTGGGGAGTCAGTCACTGAGGTTTGGCTAAAACATGTCCCACATGGTGGTTTTCTAACCTCAAAACCCTTCCTATTGCGGACACCAGGAGAAGCTTTGATGGTGGGAGTGGGGTCATGAGTCATCCCCCCACCAGCAGCCCCATGGCTGTGGGGTTCACCTCATGCAGAAGGAGCCTCGGCATCCAAGATAAGCCCTTTTACAAAATAAACAGTGATGGCTGGAAGTGGAGAAGCAGAAGAGGGGTCTGGAGGAGATACCGAGGGGCCAGGAAGGGACGGTTGCGGAGCCGGGGGCTGCCGGGACGGGAAGGAAGTGGTTGTTGTGGGAGTAACGTCAGGAAGAGCCTCCGCTGGGGCCCGGGCGGGCTGGGAGAGGGGAAGATCAGCGAGTTCACAGGACAGGGATGGGGATGGAGCGCTTGAGGGAGAGGAGGCCGAGAGGAAGGGTTCGACGTGGGGATAGGGAGATGGTCTGCTAGGAGACACCAGTCCTAGAAGCACAATGCTGCGGGGTTCCATGGTTTGATTTACTCCCCTGCCTAAAGCAACTTCTAAAAAAGCTCGTGGCTTTGCGTTGGGCTTGTTTTTTTTAAAATCCCCCCTCCGGTGAATAAACAACGGCAAGAAGGGAGGCCGGGTAATTAGGACGGCGATGCCGGGGACCTCCATACCTGTGCACCCCTTCTTAGAAGCCTTGGCGCTTGGCAGTGCCCCGTCAGCGGAACAATCGCAGGGATGCGGGAGCACAGGCAGCAGCTCCATGAGCTGCTGGAGGGAAATCCAGTTTAGAGCCAAGGCGATGCATGCAGAGTCATTAATCTAGGTCTAGTGCCAATAGGGATGGCTTTGCATTAGCGCCGGGCCCCTTTGTAGTTCAGACAATCAGTCGTATTCAAACAGCGCGAGATAACACTGCAGAAAGCTGAGACCACTGCAGCTCATTCCTCCTGTAAGGGGCGGGGGGAGAGGATTTACAGGCAAAATAGCATTGCATTAATGGGACTGCTCAGTATTCTGCACAGACGCCGGCGGATAATGTCTTTGCAAACTAACTGCAATAAATTAATTAAATTAATCTACTATGCCGCGCTTGTCCCCACCCAACATCAAATTCAAGGATGATCAGGGCTTGCCTTATCCTCCATAGCCTACGAAAGAATCTGATCTCACTTGCTCTAGAGTTTCCGAGGCACTGAATTGCAAAGTACCACCTGCCTCACTAAACTAATCACCAGCCTGGTGGTTTAGATCACATCAGTTTTACATGTAATTAAGACTGTCCAGGAGGGCATGCAGCTGCTTACATGGTCGTTCCCTCTTATACAGCAACGTGCCTCCTGCTCAGATAGGTGCAATTAAACAAGCCTGTTCACAGTCATTAAGCATTAATGCACCTCATTAGCATAAGAACTGGAAGAAGCTTTGATGCAGGGAACCCCGCAGGAGAAGGAGATAGAGAGAGATGTACATAGAGACAGGAAGGCGAAGGGTTGGGCCACCACCTCCTCCTGGCCCCGACCAACCGTTCCAGCTCCATTTCTCCAAAGCAATGAGCCATGCCGTGCCCTCCTCCCCAGAAATGGGACTGGGTTATCTTTCTCTCCTCTCCTCCCCCCCCTTTCTAAATTATGCTGGTGGAAAAAAAAAAAACAACAAAACACAACAACACACATACATAGACAAAAAAAACAACCAAGCCCAACCAAACTGTTGGGATATTAACCTAGAGAATCCATTAATAAGCTGAACTCTCTGTTGGCTTTGACACCGCACACTAAAGCTTTAAAGAGACAGGGCCCCAGACACTGGAGATAGGGGCAGAGACAACGGCGCTAACAAAGAGCCACTGTTGCCACGGCCGTGGCCATCTCGGGTAGGTCCAGCTGTCTTTGGTGTTCTGTTTTCCAGACACAAAGAGCAGACTGAACCGTGTGGGTCTGAATGGCTTTCATTGGATGGTAGAGAAAATGAGAGGGAAGAAAGAACCTAAGTAAAGTGTCCAGGAGAGAAAGAGG
>VZZY01020716.1:78954-89115 GCA_013400335.1 Eurystomus gularis
AAAAAAAAAAAGAAAAAGCAGCAGCAGCCGCCCGACAGTTTTATTGCTGTCAGATCCTTTTTTTCGGTGGGCACGTTGCAAAGCAGGAGAGGTTTGGGGAAATATCTGAAGCATGCACGCTCTTCCCGTCCTCTGGGCTGTCAATAAGCCAGCCGGGGTATTTCTCACACCCCCAGGAGGGAGCTGCCAGCTCTGCCCATTGCCATTGCAGCCGCTCACCCTCCCTGTCCACCCCAGCACCTCCTGGAGAGGACTTTTTGGAACGGGCATGCCTGGCTGCATGCAAAGCTGTGGGAAGGACCCGCCGGGATGCCATGGGGGGCCAAAAAACATGGGTGTCAGCTGCTGCCATCTCCAGCTCCAAGCCGCAGCCTGGGGAGGACAGGTCTTGGCATGAGATGTTCCCTCCTGATCTAAGCAAAGGCTGCTGAGATGGAGATAGAGTCCTGCGTGCCGGGACCTGCTGTCCCTGCAAGCTCCGGCAATGCGCTCGATGGAAGGACGGGTACAGGTCACATTGTGGAACTCTGCTGGATGCACAGTCAGGCTCTTGGCCCCATCTCAGGCTCCTGGCCCCAGCTCAGGCTCCCCAGCACTCCAGCACAAGGTTGCACAGCAGTAGGAGGAGTCACCTCGCTGCTCCAAGGGTGAGTAACACATCTGGCAGCAGCTGGCAGAGCCCCTACCTGGGAAGCAGGGTGGGAAATGGTGGGTACTGGATGGAGACTAGATGTTCTGGATGGTGGTCTGAGCTGGTGAGCTGTGGTGGGAACAGATGAGGAGGCAGGATCAAGGTGATGGTGTAGGTTTGATGTGCGTGTCTTCATCCTATGAACCAAAAAGGCCACCACAGCTCTTACACCTGCGTGAAGAGCAGAGCCCAGGTAATAGGAGGAGAACGACAGATGTTGCACCTGCATGACAGCTCCTGAACGATGCCAGACGAGCTGGAACTCACATCTGAGCCACAATGGCAAAGCTCTTCCCGCAGACAGCAGCGGGAAGCGGGATCACAATGCCACTTCCACAACCACGCTCCCGGCACCAGGTCCTGCCTCCACGCGCCACGCTCTCCACGGACCATCCTCATCACTACAGGACACTCACGCCAGGCATGAGCAGGACCCCCCTGAGACCTCAGCATCCCTCAAAAAGGGGCACAGCTATTTCAGAAGCATCCAGGGGGGTTTCGGAGGCAGCTATCAGCCTGTGCCCACCAACCTTCCCTCCCAACCACAGACAGGAGGCAAAGACCTCACCGAAGGAGAACAGCAGCAGCAGAAACCGTCCCCCTCGGTCGAGTTTTAAATGGCTTTCGGATCCCTTCAAACAAATCTAAACGCACCGATCCTATTGTATGCATAAATCTTTGCACCGGGGCCTGCACGCCTCCACACTATTGATAAAGAGAAATGAGTCTTAAATATTTAATGAGCGAATAAACCCGTTAAGAGGATATGATTAACTGCACGCCACAGCTCTGCATTTAAGGTGTCCCTGCTGTACCTTTAGAAGGGTTTTATTTTTAAGGGAAATCGGCAGCAGCAGCTGGTGGAAGCGAGCAGCCGGGGCGCGCGGGTGCCGCACCAAGAGGAGCGCCAGCGCAACGCTCCGCTTCGGAGCCATAAATATGCCACGGGAGCCCGTGCTATGAAAGGGGGGGGGCCCGGGTGGGGCCGTATCGACTCAGCTCGATGGCGAGGGGTGGAAAATAGAGCCAAGGAGGTTTTACGAGAGGTGGCAGCCGGTTAGAGAAAACATCTGAACTCTGCACCTTGCTGTCGCGGCGGGAGGGGGCTGTTGGGAGACCTTGGAGATATTTCCAGCTGAAGCAGGGAGGTGGAGTGCGACCTTGGGCAAGTCACTACCGGTCACCCTCTGCCCGGAGTCGAGCTCTGCGTGAGACAACCAGGGTCTTGTCTGCTGCAGGTCAAGGCAGTACATGGAGCCAAGGCTGGTTGCAGGTTCCTCCCCTCCACCTCCAAGGAGCATCGAGCAGGGCCAGGGTACCACCTCGGCGGCCAGCCCACAGGACGCTCCTCAGGCACGCAGAGAGCCGTCAACGGAAGATTTTATGAAAGCGAGTGCTATAAATGTCCCCTCGCTATGTGACTTTTTCTATTCCTAAATTATTTTGATCATTATTTTTACCAGAGCGAGGCGAATCATACCAAACAAACCACCGTGAATCATCGCTCCGGTTTTTAGATATGTTAAATTTAGCTGTTTTGGTGCCACCTTTTTGTTTATATTCTCCAAGCGTTTCTTGCCAACAAGTTACCGGCAGGGATTTTTGGCCAGGAAGGGTGAAAAAAAAAATAAAATAAAAAAAGACAAGACAGACTGTTAATTTTAAGCGGCAATTGAAGACATTGAAAGAAAGTTAATTTCAAATTCTTAATTGCAACAGTTCCCTCCCCAAGCCTCAAGTCTAAAAATTAAGCCTGCCCAATCGGGAAGCCCAAATCCATCATGTGATGTAAGATCCCAATTAAAATTACTCTCATTTCTGAGACGGAGTATTCACCAAAGAGCGAAGACCACGAATTATTTGCAGAAATAATGAATACGATGATGGAAATCGCAGGCGCTTTGAATGCTTAACGCAACTACAAAACAATTTGTGAATAGAAAAGAGGTGAAACGCGTGGAATAGATCATTTATCACAGTCCTGCCACCATCAGCGATTATTCCATAGGAACGATGCCCCTGTATGGCTGTAAACGCTGCAGAAATTAGCTATAGCGACTGACGGACAGATGGAAGTCATGCTTGGAAATACACCTAATCGAAGGGGCCGTGCTACCACGGCCAAGTAAGGGACCAGGCTCCCGTGACCTGGTATAAATCAGGGCGAAATAACTCGGGAAACGGGATGTACAAAGCAACCCCGGGCAGGAGGAAGGGATGCTCTGGGTGATGCAGCCGAGCGGAGAGCAGCTGTAGAGGAAGAGCCGCGTGGCCCTGACATACGCCGGCCAAATCCCAAGAGGCACCAGCGCAGAGTAACAGCAAGGATGAGCTTCAGGACTGTGTGACTGCGACTGGTAGAAGGGGTGGGAGATGCCTGCTCCCCTCCTGTGCATGGTCAGCGAGCAGGGCAGCAGCAGGGAAAGGAGCAGCTCCAGGTAGGTCTGGATAAGACACGCTGCTTCACCAAACACTGATTCATAGAATCATAGAATTGTTTTGGTTGGAAGAGATCTTTCAGATCATTGAGTCCAACCACTAACCCAGCACTGCCAGGGCACCACTAACCCCTGGCCCTCAGCACCACATCTCCACAGCTTTGAAACCCCTCCAGGGATGGGGACTCCACCACTGCCCTGCCCAGCCTGGCACAGCCCTTCACAACCCTTGCCAGGAAGCAATTGTTCCTCATGTCCAACCTAAACATCCCCTGGTGCAACTTGAAGTCGCTTCCTCTTGTCCTGTCGCTTTTTCCTTGGGAGAAGAGCTCAAGCCCAACTGGCTCCAGCCTCCTTTCAGGGAGTTGTAGAGAGCAAAAAGGTCTCCCCTGAGCCTCCTTTTCTCCAGGCTCAACACCCCCAGGTCCCTCAGCTGCTCCTCACCACACTTGTGCTCTAGACCCTTCCCCAGCTTCGTTGCCCTTCTCTGGACACACTCCAGCCCCTCAATGTCCTTCTTGGAGTGAGGGGCCCAAAACTGACCCCAGGATTTGAGGGGCGGCCTCTCCAGTGCCGAGGCCAGAGGGACAATCCTGGGATGGCCACACTAGTGCTGATACAAGCCAGGATTCCAAGCCATTTCAATAACCCTGGTTTTCTTCCTCTCTGATGCACAGACACCCTACAGACCACCTGCCCCAGCAAAGACCCCTTCAGCCCAGGCTGGAGCATCGTATGCTGGGAACAGCGGTCCCTGAAGGACGGCAACACGGGCAGAACCTGCTCTCACAGTCACCACGAGCACCTCCCTGCAGAGCCTGGATTGCAACGGCCCCCACGCCGGGCAAAGTCTGCAAGCACCGCTCAGGCGGGGACAGGCTGGGCCTCTTCCTGCCCAAATACCGTGTGCACGGCAGAGCAGCAACGGTCTGGTAGCGATGGAGCTTTTTTACATCCCAGGCTGGTCAGCTGACATTTGTCAGGGTAACCAAAGGTTACAGCCCGATCACGAGACAGGCTGACAATGCATCTTCCCCTTCTTGGGGGGGAGAGTCAAGAGCCAAAGTTGTTAAAAGTGAGTCCGGACATCTTTCGTATCTTCTTGTGCCTGCAGCTGGATGTGTGGGGAGATGGTTCCTCTCACCTCCTTTTGAAATGAAAGAGGAAAAATACAGAAAATTCTCCATTTTAAGTGCAAGGATTAAAAAAAAATATATTCAAGTTCTTCTAATGTTTCAGGCCAAATCTTCCCCAAAGCTTCTGTTGTGGTACTCTAAGAAAGCAGGGGCTGGATCTCTTGAATTCACTTGAATTCAGGATGTTTCCATCAATTCACACCAGCATTTCAACAAGCCCGGCTGCATATGGGCTGGCTGTTACAGACGTGGACTCAGGCATCAGGAGAACCCCTCAGGAACCGAGAGTCATTATTCGATATTAACTCACCTGGAAGCTGTGATTTCTTACATGGTATTTTGCTACTTGGCTGCAGAGTGAAATAGCTCCTTTAAAAAAAAGCAAAGTTAAAAGAGAATCGTCCACCAGCGCAGGATCATCTTTCCAGTGGACTCTAGTAGGTCACCAGCAACTGGATCAAAAGCCATAAGACTGTCCTGGTGGCTTCAGGGTTTTCTTTGTGTCTCCCTCTATTTACTGTAGGACCCAGCCCCTGCAGAGATCGCTCAGCTCCTGCCTCCTGCTTTTCCAGGTTCGGGCAGGTGCTGGGTTCCACACTTGGCTGTTTCTGGAGCGTGGGTGTTTGCTTCACGCGTCCCTGTAGAGCAGAGTCCCCTTGGAAGGCTGTTCCAGGCAGGAAACTGCTGCTGCTCCCCGTCAGGGAATCGCAGGGGGAAAATCAGCTGCTCTTCCTTTTAAAAAGCCTCTGAGCGAGGAGTTTGCTCTGTAGAGATGGAGAACTGCTGAGATCCCACCAGCTCTGCTCCTGCCTGTGCAATGTATGCCCCCCAATCACGAATTTGGCTGGTACGGTGGTTGATGTAATGGTTTTTTACAGGTAACGATTTGTTGGGATAACAACTTGCTGGGATAAGGACTTGAGGTGCACAGGGCACTTCTACGCCCCAGCCCTCTTACCGCGTTTGCAGGTTATCTTGCTGACTTTGTAGACGGGGAAACCAAGGCACAGCGCTGACTCTGGAGATGGCCGAGGCTCCACCGCTATCTCCAGTTGCAGCACGTGGATGCTCCAAGATGCTGCCAACGTGCTGCGGTATCAGCGTATCACCCACAACCAGGCTGAACTTCCCCAAGGTCCCCTACTGAGGGATCTCCTGCATCCTGCATTTGGTCCCCAAATCATCCACCACAAGCCACCAGCCTTGGTCCCTCTCTCTTGAGCATCATTTCCCCAACTGGTGCCACTCCTGGCAGCCGGGTTCTGCCCCACTGATGCTCAGGGTCCCACCTTTCCCCGCAGTGTCCCCAGGAGGGCATCAAGGCAGGGCTTGGGCATGTCTGCTGCGGCTGGTGACGGCGGGGCGGACAATGACATTTGCTGCGGGAGCCTGACATTGAACCCAGCCAGTCAGAACGGCGGGTGTTTTGCTGGCAAGGGTAGAGGCTCCGCTCCGACACCACCAGCGAGGGGACAGGAGAGGGAGGGGAAAGGAAAAAAAGCCGAAGCAGCAGCCAGACAGCTGCCTCTTCCTCCTCCTCCTTTTGTGCAGAAATGTGTTTTTGTTTGTCAGTCAAACAGATTGTTTTCTCCTTCTTTGCAGGCCAATTGTTTCTGCTCCTGCAAGATAAGGGATTGAAAAGGGCTATATTTTTATGGCACTGAATCTAGGCCCTCCGAATTGGAGGGGAGACATCGAGTGGGAGGAGATTCCTGTTCAAACCAACACTCCTCTCCCCAGTTCCACTCTCCAATCCTATTTCCACCCCCATTTTCCTTTTCTCTCCTTCCTTCTCCCGCCTGGAGCTGCCTCTCAGCCCTCTCGCTATTTAATCTCCGTCTCTCTGGTGGACTCGGGAGGTTTACGCAGCTTCGTCCTCTTTGCACCATCTGCTGAAAAGAATCCAGCTGTCCCCTCGCTGCTCTGTCCGGCAGATCCTCCTGCCATCCTCCCCCCCCGCCAAAAAAGGGGAGAGTGGAGCTGGTGCCACCACACTTGTACATCCAAACAAACAAGACCCACGAGGGGTTCTTCCTTTTCTGTGAAGGTTTTGCCCAGAAAGCTCCTTGGAGAGCCAGACCTCAGCATGGGGCTGGAGCAGGAAGCAGGGATGAAGGAGGAAAACGGTTAATAAGAGCAAGCCGAGCCCAGGGTAAGACAGCAAGTTCCCCGCCTAGCTTCCAGAGTGGGTTCAAGGAGCTTGTGTCCAGTCTTCTTCCTTTCCTCTTCTTGGACGCCCCCAAATCCGCAATCCAGGTGGGATGCTGTGACTGATGATGACGGTGGAGAGCGGAAGCACCAGAGCAGTGACCACTGAACGATCATCAGCATCGACTCACGCCATCAAAGCAGGTTCCCAAGCCAACG
The DNA here is from genome assembly GCA_013400335.1 of Eurystomus gularis. Lineage (NCBI taxonomy): Eukaryota > Metazoa > Chordata > Aves > Coraciiformes > Coraciidae > Eurystomus > Eurystomus gularis. The sequence continues at coordinate 85,587 of VZZY01020716.1, forward strand.
GACCTGGAGAAGGTCCTTGCTCTGAGGTTCAGCAGGGCTGGAGGCCACCTCGCAGGTGGTGGGGATGCCCATGTCCCAGGCATGAGTCCTTTGCTCCTGTGCAATGATCACATCGCGCTTTGTTGTTCGGTGCTGAGGACCGGCGGGAGGTTCTGCCTCCCCTCCTTGGGGGATGAGCGCCTGGAAGGGGGCAGCGTGGTTCACATCCAACTCATAAGCCTCTCAGAGCTCAGGCTTGTGGACTGAGATTCACTCAATTAATTTTGCTTTGGCAAAAAGTCCATTTTTATTGCTATTTCATGCCTTCAGTATAGATTTTCCCTGCTCGTCTCAAAGGGATAATAAAACCCGACTCGTTCTTTTTATAAAAGTCTCACACTCCCTCTCTCACCAGGCTCTGTGTTCCCCGGCTAGAGATGTAAATTTAAAGGGGAAATGCTGTCATTTAAAACAAAACAAAACCAAAAAAAGCAACTCGAGAAAGCCCATCTTTGAGCATATTCCAGCTCTCAAAACTAGGCCGTTGCAACCGAAACAAAAACCAAGTGGCCGCTTTCCCGCCGCGAAGCGGCCTCCCCGCAGCGATGCCCACGCTCCCGGCAGGGACCAGGGGTGACCGGTGACCACCAGCCCTAGGAAGCCACTCTCCATCTTGCACGGTGGCCCTCGGCTTGCTGGGACGTGTAGTTTTTGCCAGCTGGGTGCTGGTAAGCGCAGGTGGCAACTGCTGCTTGGAACACAGTCTTTGAGCTTGGCCGTGACACCAGCTCCCCAGCATCTGCACCTGCCTCCTTCCTCCTCCTCCTCCTCCACACCGGGCCTGGGGTGAAAGCCTCTCTGCTCCCACTCCTGAGCAGCTGTATGAGCTCTCCTGGGGGGGAATCCCAAATCCACACAACGCTGAGCAGGTGGGTTTTGAGCGTGTTTCTGAGAGGCTGGTGGGACAGGACACCGGCAGGATGATGCATGAGTCTGCCTGCTCCACCCCAGCTGAGATGCATCCTGCCCAGTCTTTGGAAGGGTTGTAGCTGTGGAGCATCCCTCAGAGGTGAAGGAGGGAAAGGGAAACTGCCTTTCCTCTGCCTCGTGCCCTGCCGCGGGGGATAGGATGCGAGCGGAAGCCAAATCACATTCCTGAGAGTGTCATTAGTGAGAGCCTGGGGACAGGGTGGGCTCCTCAGCACCCGCAGCTTCCATTCCACCAGCAGGTTGGACCCAGGTACCCGCCTGGCACGGCTGATCCCGCCTGCTAGGACGGACTCAAGACAGCTTCCTCCTGCCCCGGCCGCGTGTCCAATTCGGCAACGGGCATAAACCCACCATCACCAGGACTCTCCTTGCTTCAGCGCAAACCAGGAGCAGATCTGAAGCAGAGCGAAGCCGTGCGAGGCAAGAGGAGAAACACACGTGCCTGCGCGGTGCCCGCCACGCCGGCCTGTGCCGCAGGACACCCCAGCACCAACCGGGAACAAACCCTCCACCTGCAAACGTTTCTCCTTCTCCCCATCTTCGCTCCACCACGGAGCTGCTCGCGCGCCCCGGCTGCTGGGAACCCAAAGCCCTGCCTGCATCTGGCGGGGCCGGCAGCGCCCACGGCGAGAGGAAACCCGCAGCTCGCTCGGTTCCTGCACGTGTGCCTCCAACCGACACAAGTTTTAGGGCAGCCCACGCTGGGATGGGCAGGAGAGGAAAGATGAGGGTGATGAAACCCCCGGCGAGACCACGCTCCCTGGCGAACTGATGGCCCGTCACCTCCGGGCTCAGCTCGCCGTGCCCCCAGCGCGGCTCCATCGGTTAAACCTCAGTTGTGCCGTTTCCTCTGACGGCAGAACAAACCGTCCTTCCTCGCCGTGAGCTGCCGAGCCCAAGGGATGCTACTGAAAACAATCCTGCAGCTCCCCCATTTTGAGGGAAATCTGTCGGGGTCCCCAGAATTCCCCGCCAAGCCCTCGCAAGACTCGGCCCTCCGGGTTGGAAAATCCTTGGCGAGCTGTGACAACCTCTGCAGCTCAGGCAGAGGCGAGAGATGATTAAGACTGGCTGAAATCTCCCAGGACGCTGACGTCTGAGAGGCCCCACGCAAGACAAACACCCGGGGCTGCTCCTCACAACCTGCTCCCCTCACCTTCGCACGGGGCCGACAGGATGGCGGGGACCGAACGAGGCCAGGAACCAGGTCACCACCGCTGGTTTCCAGGCAGCAAAGGTTTGGAAGAGCAGAGGATCATTTAACAGAGCGGCAGTGAAGGTTCAGAGCAGAGCCTTCAAATTACACGCTACAGAGCACTTTTCCTGCCTAAAAGGTCTCTGAAATGACGGTGGCGGCTCTGAACCGAAGCGCTCTGTATGCAATTGTTCCCTGGGGCTTGCAGAGGAGACAGAGCCGGGAGAGGTGGGTCTGCGCTCCCCGGCACGGGCAGCTCCTCAGAGGAGGACGCACGCTTCTTCTGGGCTCCACGGCACTGCCGCGCCACTTCCCCAAACCCCCCCGGCAGTTCCTACCGGTCGTGGTATTTTTTTTATTATTATTATTGTTATTATTTCTCACTTCCTGCCTTGAACTTCACACGGCCCTGGGGCTGCAGAGCCGCTGCTCATGGTGCGGGTTCCCCCCAGCCCAGGGTCCGAGCCCCACCACCATCGCTCTCACCACACCTCAATCCCCCAATCCCACGGGGAACAGGGAGCAAAGAGCGCTCGGGGGCAACGTGTCCTTCTTCTCCACCTCGCTTGGCTCCTTCCCATCCTTCTCCGCTCCATCCCCCAGCAGCTCAAGGTCCATTTTCATCAGCCAGTGACAGACACCAGGAGATGCGGTCTCAGCACCCGGGCACCACGCACAGCCAACCCTCTCCCACTGACGCACAGGTGACAGCACCCACATCCGCAGAGCCACCACCGTGCTGCTTGCCCACGTGGGGAACACAAGCTGGCCACCCCAGGGAAGGCAAAGTCCCGGCACCCAACAGAAAACCATTTCTAGACCTTCAAGGAGGCTCTGGTGATGCCCACAAGCTGGAGCAGAGCTAGGAGAGCCCTCAGAAGGTGCTGGCACCACCAGAGATGCCTGCACAGGGCCTTTGGAGCTCTCTCCCACGCACAACCCCCACGTTTTGCGTGACGTTCCTCCAAAACATCACTTTGGGAGGTCACCCGAGGGCAGCGCCACGCGCAGCCAAGAGGGCAGAGCAGGCAGGAACCAGTGGCCACAAGACCCTTTTGGCAAGCCAGGTTGGCTCGCGCTCAAGGGACGGCACCGCGCTCCGTCCGCGGCGGCGAGGAACGAAGGCGCGCCCCAGCATCTCCCCGCTCTGACGTCAAAGATCACCTCCGGTCGGTCTGTGACGTCAGCCGCGACGCTTCGCCCACCGACCGGAGAGCCCTGGGGGTGCTGCCCCCCGCGCCCGTGGGCATCTCCGTGGGGATAAGCACCGCCGTGCCCGGGCTGCTGCTCCGGCTGGACGCGTCCAGGGGGTGGTGGGAACGGGGACGCACACGCTGGAATTCTGCTGGAATCTGGCAGCGGAAA
>VZZY01020716.1:90233-113319 GCA_013400335.1 Eurystomus gularis
CGCGGCCCCCACGGTAGAAAAGAAAAGAGGCACCGGGAGGTTGCAGCGGGGCCGGCAGCGAGAGATCGCGCTGGGCACCGGGGGACTGGAACGATGTAGGGAGGCAGGGCATCCTGCTGGGTGTCGGTACCGGGTGGTGGTTCTGGGTGCAGGGCACCCCGCTGGGTGCCGGTACCGGGCAGCGGGTGCTGCACAGCTGGGTGAGCAGCGCCCGGCACCGGGGATCACACACCGGGGCCTGGGCCAGGGCTCGGATCCGGGTTTGGAGTGGCGTCTGTGCCTGGGTTTGGATCGGACGGGACCACGGGTGCGTCCGCACCTGGAGCTGGGTTTAGGTCGGAATGTGGATCCACATCCAGATTTGGATCTGGGTCTGGATCTGGATCCACATTTGGATCGGACGGGACCACGTGTGGGTCCGCACCTGGATCTGGGTCTGGATTTTGGTCAGGATTTGGATCTGGATCCGCGTTTGGATCCGGGTCCATGTCGGGGTTTGGATCTGAGTCTGTGTCTGGATTTGGATCCGCATCTGGATCAGGGTTGGGCCACATGTGGGTCCGCACTTGGATCTCCGTCTAGATTGACATCAGCATTTGGATCTGGATTCGGATCCACATCTGGACTTGCCTTCAGAGCTGGATTCAGCCCCTCCTCTGGATCTGCATCTGAACCTGGAACCCCTTGCAGAGGATGGGGGTGGCCTGTCCTCCCTCCTGCTCTGCCAGCACCCCACGGCAGCCCCCAAGGGTGCTGCCCGCTCCCCTGGACACCTTGGAGACCCCCATGGGAACAGCTGGGGTCCACAGCAGGAGCCAGAGGGGAGGAACAAGATGGCAACGGTCCCGCTGGCCCTGGCCACGCTCCGCGCTGCGCCTGGGGCTGAACGTGCTCCAAGGAGGAGCTGAGGTCAGGGAGGGGGACGAGCGCAGGAAACGTATTAAGCGAGGAAAATTGGCTGCAGCCAAGCGCCGCCACTGCTGCTGCTGCCTGATGCTTGCTTGGGATTTTCCTCTCCATCAGGGATCTGGTGGAAGCTCTTGCTCTTCCACCGTTGCGGCCGGTTAATGGCTCGCGGCTCAGAGGTGCCACCTCTGCACCCTGGAGAGGTGGCACCCAGGACCCCTCCTGGCTCGTGTCCCCGGTGCTGACGCCCGGCCTCGGCCCCGGCGACGCGTGCAGGTATTTTTAACGGGAAGATTCCAGGCTCTCGCAGCCCGGCTGCTGATTTATAATCCTGTTTTCCTCTTGAAATAATTCCCGAACGTGAGAGCCAAAGCGAAACCGTGAGGAAGTGCCCTGTTCGCAGAACACGCTGTGAAACGCACAAAGGGAACGAAGCAAAAACCAGCGTTTTGCACGGGTCTGAGCCTCGTTTTAGCTGGGACTTGGAACCGCGGAAGGGAAATCTTGAAATCTTTTCCAGCAGGATGTGCACAGCGGGTGGGGGGGGTGTGCCTTTGGAGCAGGGTGTCCCTTTGGAGCAGGGCCACCTGCCTGATGAACAGCAACCTCTGTGAGTCCCGGCTTTGTCCCCAAGGGATGTTGGGTCCCTTGAGAGTCCCAAGGACACGAGGCTGGAGAATCGTGTCCCCATGGGGCTGGCTGGGTGGGGATGGCGGCCCATGGCAGGAAATACCTGGTGCTCCACCACTTCCCCAGCCAAGGCGAACAAGAAGGAGAGTGTTTGGAAGGCGGCCGTGGCTGCGTGTGGCAGGAGGAGCCTCCGAGGGACACACGGGCCATTGTTCCTTGAGTGCGCAGGGCGGAAATTCGGATGGACCCGTTGTGTGCTGCCGTCCCAGCACCGATCCCCGGGCTGCGAGCGGGACCCGGGAGCTGCTGAAGCGGATCAGGGGATTTGTTCAGCCCCGTGTCTGGTGGTGGAGCCGCTGGTGGGACCAGGTGTTTGAAGGGGTTCTCCTGCTCCTCATGGATGGAGCATGGTGGGTGCCCAAGGACTTTAAGCCTTTCCGGAGCTCATACTGGTATTTGTGGTGGCCCGGCTGTCTGTCCGGCCACAGTCCCTGCAGCAGCCCGCAGTCACCCAGAGAGACATCTAACACAGTCTGGTTTTGAGCCACGCTTTGCCGTTTCTTTTCAGTGCTCCCTGATGCTTTCCTTTTGCTTTGTACAGCCCCTTTTCCCACCAACACTCCCCAATTTCTCTAAAAAGGAAGAAAAAGACCTGCAGAATGTGCCCAGCCTTGCAAATCCCTAATTACCCTCCACATGTCCTAGCAAACGGGCTTCCCTCTGAGCAGCGCAGGGTCGCAGGCTCTCCCCAAAGTGGCCGATAACACCGATTCTCCCTTGCAGGGAGAGCAAAGAGGGCTTGTCTCGCTGCTCCCACCCCAGCTCCCAGCCAGCTCCACTCTCCTACCCCCCCTCCAGCAGCCATCCCCACACCGGCTTCCCAATCTGAAGAGGAATTTTGGGGAAGGAGGCTGCAGAAAGGGGGAGAAAAGAGAACGTGCTTCTCTCCTTCCTGGCCTCGGCGCTTTGCCCTTCCTCAGGAACCAGCCAGATTGTTCCCATTAGGAGAAGCTGGAGATCCAAGTATTTGTCAATGGCCAGGAGAAGATTTGCTGATCGTTCCCCAGAATAACGTTGAGCGAGGCGCTTGGCGTGGAACCATCCTTTTATGGTAAAATTAGGGATAGACGCTGGGTGGATTTGCGTTTGAAGTTGATTGATACGTGGCATTAATGCACGCGTAGATAATTCTGCGTTTTGAGATTGCTGAGCAAGGAATAATTTTTATTTTGGGTCAAAGATAAGGGCATTGCGTGGAGATGAAATATGCAGGGGTTTGGTCTGTGTCGCGGACGGCGCGTCTCCTTGCCGGGTAAGGTGATGGCAGACCCGCATTAGCCGTCCCTGCCCTTGCTTTTAAGTGCTTTGGGTCTGTGCCCGATGCAGGGAGTAATCCCCTGCTGTCACTTAACGCCAGGACGTGGTTCCAACTTTCTGAGCTTTGGAGTTTCCTATTATTAAAAAAAAAAAGAAACCTCTGTGTTATGGTATTTATTTATTTTTGTGCAGGCAGAAGCCTGTGCCACCACGAAACGTTAACTGAATAGAGCAGCGCGGCTTGATTGGTATGGGAGAGGTGTGGGCAGAGCGTTGCCAAGCTGGCGATGCCTTTAAACCGACCTCTGGCAACCTGGACTGAAGCCATCAGCAGCATCTTGGCCCTCCCAAGGGCTGCTCAGCAACGGTTCCTGCCCTTGCACCAACCCTGGTGGCACATCCCAGGTTGGGTGGCGCGGCCGCTGTCACCCCGGGAGGTGCGTGGGGCTGTTGGCTCCCTCGGGTTGCTTGACCTCTCTGGGTTGCTGCTGAATGCAGTCAGGCTTTGGGGAACCTGGAGCCTGGGGTAGGACCACCACAAAGGGGACAGAATGTTCCCTTTACAGTAAGGACGTGGGCTCAACCCGCTGGGGACTCAGCGGTGGAGGAGAGGGGCTTCTCTTTGGGTCCCAAAGCTGTGAGGTGGCCAAGGAGCTGGTGGATATTTTGCTAAATGCATCAGCACAAGGCACCTCTGGACACAAGAGGTCATCTCTCCGTCCATCTGTCCGTCCATCCATCCATCCATCCATCCATCCATCCATCCATCCATCCATTCATCTCCAAGAGGAGGTTGGCTTCCAGCTGGAGCGCAGGGGCTGTCTCAGCAAGGGCAGGCAGCAGAGGTGATGCCGTTCATGAGGTAAAGGGAGCTCTAATGAGAACGAACGACGCAGACATTAATTAGGCGGGCAGTGAGATCCTCAGGTGCAGATAACTCAGCAAAAGCACTGGCCCATTTGCATGCAGGAGATGGCAAGCCATCGTGGCCCGGAGATGCAGAGCGAACCCTGCGGCGTTCCTCCTTGCCGCTTTGGTTGGGTCCCAGGGCCACCACAGCTGGCAGGGCGGTGGGGGGCTGCCTGGCAACCCCCCCGCTCCTCCTCCTCTGCCAAAGCAGGTGGTGGGAAGAAAAAAAGGAAGGGAAAGGAGGAGGGAGCAAAGCTGGGGAGCAAAATAAGCTGTGCTACAAAACGCCCCGAGCAGTCACTTGCGCTTGAGGCCATCCCTGCTGTGTGGCCGAGTGGCTTTTTCCAGGCCTGGCAGGAGAAGCCTGGAGGGGTGGAAAGGGGGACGGGGGCGAGAGATGGAGGGAGATGGCCCCGGCCAAGCCAACGTGCATTCGAACCCCAATAGATTTCAGAGGCTGCGGCGTGTTTCGGGGATGAAAGCTGCCCCGGGGCCCCTCCCAGCGAGCAGCAGTGCTGCGAGTAAGCTGCGGGCATCGCGTTTGTCTGGCTGGTGACTTCCTTGTTATGCCGAAAATGGTATTATAAAGAGGAAAAAGAAAGAAAAAAAGCAAAACCTACAACAACAAAAAATACAGCACCAGCCCCCCTTCCACCCCCCTTCGTCTCCACCACCCCACAACAACCAAGAAAGGCAAGATCTTTCACAAGCCCGGAAGATGTCACCATAGAAACAGAAATCAGACCCACTCCAAGGATCCTGCCGCCTGGGAAGACGATAAAATGTTTTCTATCGATTGCTGTCGGGAAAGTCACTGCTGATAAGCCATCCGAGGAGAAATGGAGCAGGGATGCAGGGACGTGGGAGCTCTTCAAATGAGCCTCCAGATGGTCCCTTGGCTGCTCCTGAGAGGTGGTCGGGGGCCCAGGGACCGCCGGGGTGGCTGCTGTGCCCCGGGCTGGTGCCAGCGTACGTGTGCAGGAGAGGAGGTGTGAGTGTTTCATGCCCTGGGTGTGGGGCTGTGTGCTGTTGTGAGCATGGCGTGGGGTGTCCGCTGCCCTTTCCCGCTTGCTTTTGCAGCAGAGCAGCTGTTCCTGGCCAAAACACGCCGTGTCGGGGCACTGAACATTCCCTTGGCTCCTGGTGTGGCATCACTGGTGTTTGGCATCCTCTGGCATAAATCCTGTGGTGCCCCCAGCCTGGTGCCCTCGCAGGACTCGGGGCCCCCGGTCCCCATTCACACGCTCTGCAGCTGGGAGCATCCCTGCGGCCGCGGTGCTGGCGGGATCTTCCCGGCAGTTCTTCCCAGGGCGTCGCAGAGCCTGACTCGCACGCCCTTCGAAAAGACGGAAAATCCTATTATCTGCTCATTCTTCTCGCAGCGTGAAGCCTCGGAGCATTCAGCAGCAGCCGAGTGTGGTCTGCTGCCCGCAGCCCCGCGTTGCCTCTGCTCCCACCCACACGAGAGGGTCCCCATGGATGGGCACCACCTTCGCGTCCCCTGGTCCATGCCGGAGCTCGGGGATGCAGCTCTCCCCGCAATGCCATCCATCCAGCAGTGGGGTGCAAAGGATGAGTGCACAGGGAAGCAGTGTTGGGGGGCTGTGGGTTGATCCCCCCCACCTCCATGGGGAGCTGAGGTTGCTGCTGCAGCCTGCAAAGCTCCTCGTCATTAGGGCCGGGAAAAGGTGGTAACCCATCTTGCGTGCTCCATCCCAGCGGCATCTTTCCTGCCGGTAATTGGCGGCAATAAAAGAGGCAGTTAATCCAGGCCGGCGTGGGACGCAGGCACATTGATGTCTGCGGTGAAAGGCACCCTGGCAAGGAGGAGCTGGGGAAGAATACGCTCCTGGGCACAATTTGCAACCCTGGAGAGCTGGTTGGATGCCACGGGGAGCATTTGCTGGGGATTTTGTTAATGATGCAAGCGCAGCCTTCCCAGCTTGGCCTGTGCTAAAGCCCTGGCTCACGCAAGCTGAGGCTGTTTGGCTTGAACTTAGACCAGCTGCTTCCCACTGGCTGGTGGATTTTTGTCTTGTTACTGGGTGGCTCGGTGCGGGAGAGGAACAAAGGAGCAGTTAGTGGGTGATTTCACCTCGGGGGGTATTTTTTGGAGGAGGAAAGAAGGGTTAAACTGGGTCTTGTTACTCAGTTATTTTAGGACGGCAGCGCTGAAGGGACCGCAAGAGGATTTCTCTGCACATGGGAAGATGGAATTTAATCAAAATTGACAAGAGCCAGCCACCAAAACAGGCTCATTTGCTAATGAAAGCCAGACCTGGTGACTCTCCAGGGCAGGATGGCTTTGGGGAAGAGGGGAAGGAAGCCCTGGGAAAGCCAGGACTCCCTTTGCCATGGTTCTTACAAAACCAGGCTGCATTTGGGGCTGATTTGCCCAGCACAGAAAGGCCTCAGCTTGGTTTGTCTTCTCAGTGCCCAGCACTGATCCTCATGGCAGAGAAACAACATCCCCATCCCTTCCCAGGGACCTGGGTCCGTGTCACCCCACAGGCACCCACGTGCCCGTGTCAGGCAGAGGCTGGGACATGTGCGATGACAGCGAAGCCAGCCCCAGGCCGATGGTGTGAGGGACAGCTCGGACCATGGCTGGGGGTCCCTGCACGTTGAAGTCTCCTTCCTTGAGCAGCAATGTTTCCATCCGAGCCATTTCCAGCACCCACCGAGGCAGTGAGAGAATGGTTTTGTCAGAGTTTTGTGTTTTCCTCTCTGTCTTTGCAATTAAAAACAGAAAACAGCCAAGACACCTCTGAGACCAGCCCCTTCTGACAACATAGCACATGGAGAAGAAACCTAATTTCTGTGTTGGCAGCTGGTATTTCCCAGTCGCTGCCGGCTCTGTGCCCTGGAGCCAAGCTGAGCTCGCTATCGCACAGTGCTGGGAGCTGCCCAAAACCCCACAGGCACAGCCCGGGGCTCGGGCATCGCCCGGGGGCAGCTGGGGCTGCCGGACCAGGACCTGCCTGGCAATTTCCCTGGGCACACAGGGGACTGTCACCGGGCTGAGCCATGGCCAGTTGGCAAGGGTGACTTTGCAGGCATGCCAGTACCTGCAGCTGCCTCCCGGCCTCCAAAATCACTAGTCCGGACTTGTTGGGCTGTAAGATTGACTGTGAGATTTAGAGTCTGACCGGAATTCCAGCTGTTTACCTGCTGTGTGTCCCCAGCTGCCTGGAAAGCCATGGAAGACGGCAAGCCTGGGCTTCATCCTGCTCCATCACATCGTCCCTGCCGTGATGCTGGGTTGGCTTCATTTGTTGGGTGCTTTTTTTTCCCCCTTCTAAAAGGCAGCATCGTGTCCCCCAGCCTTCGGGTGCGACCGCAGGGCTGCTCCCGGAGCCAGGGGACTGAGTGGGATGCAATTGGAAAGAAGGAAAATTTTGGCCCCCCGCCAAGCCCGCGCAATCCCATCCAAGTTCACACTGGCAGATAATGAGGTTTAATGAGCAGGCCACACTAATTGGTAAGTGATCTCAGAGCCGTCTGTGGCAGAGGCGAGGGAAGAGCAGTGGCAGCTCCGGGTGAGGAGGGGGTCAGGGCTGTGCAGCCCGCAGCATTCCAGAGGGCAGGGGCTTCCAGAGCCAGGGATGCCCGGAGCAAGGGCTGGGGCTGCCCGCAGCAAGGGCTCTGCCTGCCCTGCATGGGGGTTGCCTGAAAGCAGGACCACGAATGGGATTTGCAAGCAGGACCATGAGCAGGGCTTGCAAGATCTCTTCCTCGGTGCCCAGCTTGGCTTTGCAACCATCACCAGGGTGAGATGCATGGGCAAAAAGAGCTGTGGGAATAGCGATGCCTCCTGCTCTGAGTCCTTTAGGGGGTGAGAAATGGGGTGCAGGGAGCTGGAGGCTTTTGTACCATGGGGTGATGAGTGGCCAGGTGGCACCCACAGCCCTTGAACCCGGAGCAGGCAGGGTGAGCCCGGGTGGTCAGATGTATGGCACTGCCAAGACAGTCCTAATCGGAGATCACTGTAAATTCCCCTCTCAAATGGAGTGGAAAAATGCTATTAAGCTAATATAACATTATGGGGGAAGGACGTTTTGCCGCTGCAGTCTCCAGGGAATTGGGTTGTAATGAGGGGAAGGAGCAGGAGATGACAGTAGCCAGCATGCTTGGGGCGGTGGGAGCACAAACCAGCTCAGGACCACTCGGTCCTGCTTCGTCATGCCCTACCTTGGTTTCCTTGGGTTGTCAAAGGACAGTGAGCTCTGCTCCAGCAGCCAGAAGACACCGGGAACTGGTTGAAGGGCTTGTTTGCCACCAACCCACTGTACAGTCTGGGGAAACTGAGGCACAGGAGAGCTTGCCAGAGTCACCTAGGAGATGAAGGACAGCTGCAGGATCCTGCATCCCCTGGGTGCCTTGGTGCCTCATTCCCTAGGCAAAAGGTGTAGGAGGCACCTTGTTTAAACAGAAACGAGTCCAGGAGGGCAGCTGGAGCTGGAGGTCACCCAGACTATGGGATCCAGGGTGCCTGTGCTGGCTGGTGAGCAGGAGCTGGGGAGCAGCACAGGCAGGGGACTGGTGCATGTTGCTGCTGAGGGTTCACCTTGATTGATGCTAGGAAATGTGGTGGTGGCTGATGCAGGCAGTGCCCGAGGGGCAAAGGTGCCCATCAGCTGCCTGGGGGGTGCAGGGCTGGCAGGGGACCAAGCAGCAGCGAAGGCAGTGGGGTGAGGACGGCCAGCACCCCAGGGGACAGGGCAGGAGAGGGAGGAGTGTGAGCCCCATCACCCCCTGCTGATCCCCATCACCATCTGCTCTTGCAGGACCATCACTAGAGGGGACCACCCGCACCCAGGGCAGGCTGAGCTCTACCTGGGGGGAGCTCAGGCACACCGGGGGTGTGAGCAGGAGCCTGGGGACGCCCCAGGGAGCTGAGGAGTGGCCTGTCCCCAAGTGCAGATGCTCTGCCAGGTCCCTGCAGCAGCCGTGCTCCCTTTTTAACACTAAGTGGCAGCCTCTGCCCGGCTTTGGGGCATCAGGGCCTGGGCAGCAGCATCCCCGGGGAGGGGGCTGCAGTATCCTCTGGGTCCCGGGACACCCAGCCTAGGTTGCAGACCACCCTGGGATCCTGCCCAGGGGATTTCCTTGCCCACACAGCCATGGGCGTCAGGCTGAGCCCTGCTCGGGGTCAGATCGGGTCAACACTGCCTGCTAGGAGGAAGATAAGAAGCAGAGTTGGCAGCTGTTGGTACCATCTGCTGAGTGAGAATCACAATGCACTAAACAAATAGCGTCTTGGGATAAAAACGTGCTGCTTAAGGCAAGGAGGCATTTCTGCTGCAGGTATTGCTGTGACCTGGTAACCCGCCGTGGGGATTTGCAGGGCTACAGAAAAGCGCAGGGATATAAATGAGTCCTGGGACTTGTATCCTGCCCGTCTGTCTGTGCCTGTGGAAGCACGTTGGGTCCTGGGCTGTATAAAGTGCTGATGCTTTAGGGAAACGCTGCTTGGGTTATTCTGCAGCACAGAATGAGGGGAAAATAAAAATAAATCCAGTGACCATCATGGGGGTTTTGGGAGGCCACTACTTCAGCCCAGATCAGGGAGATGGGCAGTGGCACTGGGGCAGCCCCTGCTCCCTCCCAGGCGAAATCCTTGGAAATCGCACCCAGCTTGCCAAGATACCCCTGTGCCAGGCAGAAACCCTTGCTCCCACACCAAGCTGCTGCTGGTCCCACAGCCTGTCCTGAACCATCAGGGCACAAAACACTGTGTGGAAGGTCAAGATGTCCTCAGCCCTGGTCTACCCCAGCACTTGCATGGACCTTACAGAATAGACATAGTAGGTTACATTATAAATGCACCTCAACCCCGTAGTCATCCAGAGGGGTAAATGCAACCTGCAGGGCTGCAGACAGCTTTTCCCCTGCGCTGGGGACAGGTACAGCTGATGGTCACCCAAGGACACGGTGGCTTTTGGCAGCACACAGGTCCCAGCCAGCCCCGCTCCCCGGAGCCTGCATCTCTGCTTTGCAGCTGCGAACACCGATAAAGCACAGCCCGGCTCACCGGCCGCCAGCTCACACGCGTATAAGCCCCTCGGTGCCACTGCTTTGTCACAGCTAAGCGCTCACGCTGGGTTTAACACAGCCGAGTTGCCTGGCACGCGTTCCACTCCACATTTATCCCTTCCAATTTTGGAGCAACCAGCAGCTCATCACCGTTCACCCTACTGCAAACAGCCCCGGGGCTGAGCGCGCGGCCTGCGCACCCCCATCCTGCACCAGCCACGCTCGGGAAGGCTGCATCTCCTGCTAAACCCCCCCAAAATCCTGGAGAAACCCAGCCTCCAGCGAGCCTGGGAGGTCTCGAGGGAAATCTCTTCTCCCTGGTATCCAGTGACTGCACTTTATGGGAATGGTTCAAAGCTGCACCAGAAGGGGTTGAGATTGGATGTTAGGAAGTGCTTCTTTACCAAGAGAGTGGTCACACACTGGGACAGGCTTCGTGGAGGGATGCTCCATGCCTCAAGCTTGTCAGTCTTTAAGAGGCATTTGAACAATACTCTTAATAACATGCTTTGATTTTTCATCAGCCCTGAAGTGATCAGGCAGTGGGACTAGATGATCATTGTAGGGCCCTTCCAGCTGAAATTGTTCTGTCCTATCCTATCCTATCCTATCCTACCCCATTCTATCTCTATTCTATTTCTATCTCTATCTCTATCTCTATCTCTATCTCTATCTCTATCTCTATCTCTATCTCTATTCTATTCTATTCTATTCTATTCTATTCTATCTCTATTCTATTCTATTCCTGTTCTGTTCTGTTCTACTCGTATTCTATTCTATTCTATCTATATTTTGAAACTCATTCCCACAGCCACCTCAAAACCCCTTTGCCTTTACACATCTCCCTCGTCCCTATGCCCGAGCTCAGGCTGCTGACTTATTTCCATCGCCGCTGGACAATTTGTGGCCGCCTGCCACCGCTCAGAGGACAGGGATGCTCAGATGAACCATTCAGCCTCTCCCCCCCTCCCCAGTGTAAATCAGCACAACGCGGGCGATTTCAGCGGGGCTGATTTACACCGGCAGAAGGACGCTCCCAAGTAGGGCCATGATTTAGCAATCCCATTAGGACCTTGCCACTTCTGCAGAAGAGGCGCAGCAGGTCGGTTTGTCTTCTCCTCCCAGAAAGAAAGATGCAGTGATGAGCAGTGACGGTGCTGGCAGCCGGCTCTGCTGCCATTCCCCGGCTGACTCCGGTGGGATTGGTGCTCCGAGAGCACGGCTTCATCCTGGGAAGGTAAAACCTCCTCTGTGATTTATAGCAGGCAGGAGAAGCCAGTCCCATCTGCTACCCCAGGCACCTACTTGCTCTTTTTTTTTTTATTAAAGCATGAAAGCTAACTGTGAGAAACAACAGAGCTGCAGGAAAAGTGTCTTTAATGGGCATGGTTCTTGGGGAGGGAAAAGCTGCAAGGCAGCGGGAGCTGAATTTACCTCCATGGGAACCCAGGAGAAGATGAGCATCATTTTGCAAAAGGGCGAGTGAGGCAGACAAGGCAAAAAAGTCACCTAGAAAGAAGAAAACCTCTTCTCAGCGCTCTCTCATCCTCCCTTCCTGACCCTTCCTCTGGTCCCTGCACACACTAAAGGCGTTTTGCCCTACATCATGCTCTGCAGACGGTTCTCGTGCTCACAAGTAGAGCACGGCCACGCAAATCACCCCTCAGCCAGGCTAACAAATGACTAAACAACTGCAAAGGCCCTTTGCAGCATCGTTTTTTTCAACAGATTTAGCAGCAGACTGGCTTTTACGGTGCAGCCCTCCCTTCAGTCGCTTCATCCAGCCTCCAGAATGTAACCACCCCCTCAAGAAAAAAAAGAGGAAAGCGGTTAAAAACCAGGCCATTGCAGAGAAAACAGCACCCACAGACAAAATGGCTCCTGGAGGGCTGCTGCCCCAATTTCAAGGCCAAGCAATTAGCGCAGCACGCCGGGGAAGCACTTAGAGAAGGACTCGGGTAGGAGGTTTGCTGCTATTTTGGGGTGCTGAGGCCAGGAGCGGGAGCTGAGCAGCCAACGCTCAGCTCGCTGTGGGGGTCAGGGAGAGGTTTATGGGTCCCACTGGTGGGAAGGGGTTGTTGAAGATGAGGAAGACCTCTCTGGAGGAGGCGGCTGGGGAAGATGAGCATGGGCTGCAGCTCCTGAGCTGGGTGCTGAGTGGTCAAGTTGAAGGAACATCTGAAAAGTGGCTGGGTGAAGGATGGGCTGACACAGATAACACCAGCCCAGCAAGCAGAAGGGTGTTAAACTTCCCACAGGCTAAAACCATCTCTCACCTGGCTCAGATGGCTTTCTACCCATGCCTTGTTCATCTCAGTGGTGGCCTCAACATTGGGGGCTTCTCCATGCATTTTGGGATGAAGGCTCCTGCTGCATTGCCCAAGCAAACAGTGGGATCCTGTCACTGTTTGAGGTTTAGACTGGACATAAGGAACAATTTCTTCCCCAAAAGCGTTGTGAAGGGCTGTCCCAGGCTGGGCAGGGCAGTGGTGGAGTCCCCATCCCTGGAGGGGTTTCCAAGCCGTGGAGATGTGGTGCTGAGGGACATGGGTTAGCGGTGCCCTGGCAGGGCTGGGTTAACGGTTGGACTTGGTGATCTTAAAAGTCTCTTCCGATCAAAACAAGTCTATGATTTTATGATCCTAAGCACAGCCTCTCCCATCTCACCTGGGTACCCTCAAAGGCTGATTTATTCTCTCATGGCATCATCGCACATCTTACACACCTTCCCTTGCTTCTTGGCAGCAATCAGGACGTCCCATCCTTGTCCCTGGAGGTGAGGGGACCCACGGAGCTGCTCCTTCCCTGCCACTGCTCACCTCAAACCTGAAGAAGAGCTGGGGTTAAAACCTCCTTTTCCCCCATATTGACCACAGGGCAAAAGGCTTTCCTGTGGAAGTGTTAATTGAGATTATTTGAGCCATGGGGAAATGATTTGCATCCACCCAGTGAGTCACCTCTTGCTCATCACCTTGGGTGCATTGTCCTCACAAGCCACTACTCGACCTGGGCACATGGCTGGCATCGAGCTTTCCTGGTGTGACACCCCAAAGCACATTCCTATTTCCCTTCTCAATGGTTTTCACCCATTTCCCCTGTCCCAAAGACCCCTGAGACCTTTGCCGAGCAGACATGTCTCCTCCGGTGCAGAGAAGTTTGCTTTCCCCATCCTCTCCTTGGCTTCTGCCCTCTGTGTCTCACGGCTTTGGAGTTCCTGTCACACCCTTGCCCTCCTTCTCCCGGCACTCTCCTGCAGGAACAGCCACCCTGGCAAGGCTGGCTCAGAACGGCGGCACTGCCGGCACCCTGCCCGATGCCAGGGCGGCTGGTGGTGCCTGTGCCATGGTGCTGCCCTCCCAGCACTCTCTTCCCGAGGTGATTCAGTGACATTTCAGTTCTTTTTTTGCAGCTTGTTGTAACAAATGTCCTCGAGTTGGGGGGTTTTTTTAGTGCTTAAACACATTACATATGTGCTGGAGCGATGCCGTGCCAGCAGCCACAGCCTTGGAGGGCTGGGGACGCTCCGTCCCTCTGGGGAAACTCCCTGAAAAGTCAAGGTCAGGCTGGCACCGCATCCAGCAAGCTCAGAGGAGGCTGGATTTACTTCTGACCACAATAACTGTGTAACGCCACAGCCTTGCCGTGTGCCCTTGGTCTCATCCCTCATTCTTGGTGCTCCCCAGCGGCGATGATGCTGCTGGAGACCGTGGGTGAAAATATCAGCATGATGGAGGGATAGAGCATGAGGCTGCCGGCCCCACGCTGTGCTCCTGGCAAGGCAGGGAGCTGCAGACGTGTAACGCCGCTTCTCCCTCGCCGTCTCTAGGATTAGCTTAATAGCACGGGGAAATAACAGGATGAAAAATTCACTCCCCTCCAAGCACTAAAAGCCAAGTTTCAAGGTTAATTGTCTGCCCTGTAGGAATAGCTTTTGCACGCGGCGAGGGGCTTAATTAGTGTCATTTTAGCCAAGCGGAGAGAGCGTGCCCTGAACCCGTACCGCATGCCCCCAAGCCTATTTTCCTCTCTCTGAGGTGATAGATTGCAGGCAGCTTCCCTCCGCCAGCACCTGGCAGGGCCAGATTTGGGGCCAATCATGAACCCCTGAGATGCTCCTCAGCAGCTGCAGGGCTGCTGTGGCCTCATGCCCCATCCCTGGGGCACCCTTGGGTCCTGCACCCCATGGATCCTCCATCCAGTTCTTTGCGAGCCTGCTTGGCTTGTCCTGTCTTGCTGTAAGCTGATGGAGCAGAGGGAACACATCTGGATTGCATGGGGAATATCCAACCTGGAGGGATGAAAGGCAACGTTTAAGGAAAGCCGGAGCAGGCTTGCAGCGGGTGCAGCACAGCTCAGAGTCCTGCCCATCGATTTTCATCAATGCCCGGCTGCCGTGCGTTGATGTGCTGCAGAGCAGCTGGATCCTTCCTCCTTCTCCACACGCACCCATATCTCCTCTGGCCAGGGGAGCATCCACCCCCGCCAAGCAGCCTCTTGGGAGAAAAAGCACACTCTGCCAGGCTTGGCTTTAATGAGGGGCCCAAGGAGATGGAGGTAATTTCTCTTCCCAATTCGTGTTGTCCTGCGTGTCCCTACCAGCTGTGGGACACAGCCGCTCTCCATGCAGCTGAGACTTGTTGGCAGCCCAGTGCTGATCCCCGGCAGCCCGTGCGGGGCCAGAAGACATCCAGCACCAAGGGAGAAGAAAAGGCAAATGCTTTGAGCTCTGCCTTGGAAACCAGGGTCGGTGCCAGCAGCAGGGTGTCTGGTGGCACAGGGGCAGCCCATCCACAGGGACCACCCAGGGCTTTCCCAGCCCAGGGCAGCTGCTCCTCATCACAGCACCCTCAGCACTTGGGGGGGAGCAGGTCCCTGGGTGGCCCCACAGAGGGTCTCCACACCCGGCTGTCCCCAAGCCCAGTTTCCCATCACCCAGCATCCATCCTAGCTGGGCTCCAGCTCGCAGAGCCTGCAGAGACAGCCATGACCTCCTGCGCAATCCAGGCCAGGAGGCTCCCCTGGACGCCTGCCTGTCTGGGCTGGAGCAGACCTTGGAGAGGAGCAGCCTGTTGGGATTTAAAGCTTTCCCATACTGAAGAATTCACAGCAGCCTCCACTAAGCCCATCTGTTGGCAAGGCCTCCTTATTCCTGCTCCGACTGCGCTTCCAGGCAGGTTGTCCTCCTCCCACCACTGCCATGCCCACATCCCGTGCCCTGCCATGGGGCTGCGGCCAGTGGGTGCTGGGTCCACCCTATGCTCCCAGCCCCGCTCCAGCCTCTCCTCCTTCCCCCTCTGCCCTTTGGATTCGATTTCTCCCCTCAGCAGTCGATGTCCAAACAGGGCCCCGGGGACTCCCCATCAGCAACAACAAACCGCAGCAGAAAACATCTGTCCCGACAGCCAGGGCTGGCGCGGAGCCTCTGCAGCCCTGCCCCGGCAGTGACCCACAGCCCAGCCGCTTGCCCTTTTTATGAGAATCTGCAAAAAAAAAAACCCCAATTCTTGGCAAGTGGACAATGCTGCAGGCAGGCACTCTGGCAAAGGGGACGTCTGGGTTTCGGTGCTTCCAGGTGGTTTCTGGCTTCGCTGGGTGTGGGACAAAGGAGGGATGTGTAGAGGAAGGAGCTGGGACAGCACCTTGTCTTTAGCAATAAGGGGATTCAATGATTTAAACCTTAAACGAGGCAAATGATTAAACACCTTAAACCAGGCTTTGGTTTAGCTGAGGAAACTTCAGACCTCTCGCTTCAGGCTGTTTTCTACAGCCCAAAGCTCAGTTTGCGCTCCGTGTTCTTCATCTTGCTGAGAAGGTGAAGGAAGAGAATTTAAAAGTTGACTCCAGCAGCTTCTTTTTGCTGAAGCGACGTGAATCAGTAACCAGCAACGCCCCTCAGCCTGCCAACTGGGAGGGTCGTGGTGGGGAAACCTGGGTGCATGATTTGGGGGGGTCCAAAGGCCAAGGCAGGAGCTCCTGCTGCCACATGGCCGGTGGGCAGGAGGTTGGTGGGGCAGCTGGTGCTCACAGCTCGCCCTCCCCTCCTGCCACTTCGATGCAGGGCCTCAGGCTCCTGGTGGTGAGGAGCGATGTGTTTGTAATTCGTTTAGGGGAATTAAGCTCATCTGTGTCTGACTACTCACATCGCCTCCACTTTCATTAATTTCTGAGCCGCTTGCCTGGTTTCCTTTAGCTCTGGCAGGGGTTTGGCATCGCAGGGAGACCAGTTTCCTGCACATTCAACAGATGCTGGTGGCTGGAAAGCAGCAGGAGATCCCATTAGCCCTGTCCCTGTGGTGGGGGGCACTTTTGGTTGCCCACCACATTAGTTCTACAGGGACTTGCTGCTTTATGACCAGCCACTGACTCCGGGATGGCACAGGGAGCTGGCCTTGCCGGGAGCTGGCAGCACTCAAAACTGGGTTGCAGCCATCTGGGACCAGTTCATCCCAGTGGAGCAAAGTGTCTGACCAAAGGTTGGTGGGAAGTGGAGCCGAAAAGTCCCTGGGATGCACCAGGAAGAAGGTGGGAAAGGCTCTGCTGAGCTTCTACACCCCTTCTGCTTTTAATATCAGTTCAGCCCAGGGTAAGCATGATGCCCAAAGAAAGGGAGCTCCCTGCTCACTGGGCTCCTCACCGCTGGGACTCGAGGGCAGAGCTCTTGTCCATCATGTGTCGCAGGGAAAGCACCATGCTGAGAACCAGGGAGCTTGCTGGCCATGGAGACTCTGCCCTCTTGGCATCTCCAACCTTCTTCTTGGGCTCCCCAGCCTTCTTCCCAGGGTCCCCAACCTTCTTTCCATCTTCCTTTTGCGATGCTTCTGCGATGCAGCTCGTTAACAGCCGCAAAAGCAGAGAGGAAAGAAGAGAAGATAAAAATAACAGCAGCAGGAGTGGGATTGAAGTAAATAACAGCAAAACATCAAAGAGGAGGGGGAGCGATGCTCTGAGGAGGTATTTATAGCCAGCTTTGTGGTTCCCCAGGATAAACCTGCGTGACTTCCTGGAAGCCTCTTCTCTGGTCCCCACGAGCGTGTGTTTGTGTCCGAGACTTGCGAGTCAGCCCTTCCGCAGGGCCTCTCTGGGTGGCTTAAGCCGAGCGCATCCCTGCAGCTTTGACAGACTACTTGGGGAAAGGCTGATGTCCCAAACAAGCTCTGCGCCCAGCTCTCTGCGGTGCTGAGCACCGGGGCTGGGTGCTTGTGGTGGGGGCTGCCATGTGTGGCACGAAGCAGACCCTACTACCAGGCTTTGTCCCCCACTGTGTCCTCAATGAGGGTTTTTTTTCTCTCCACAGCCCTGCTGGGTGTCACATCTGAGAGCAAGACAGATTGCCTGGGAAAAGCCAGCTGCCAGCAGAGCGAGGTATGAGAGATGGCCATGGAGGTGATGCTGGGCACTGTGACTCAGCTTCCTCCATCATCCCTGCTGTGGCGAGCATCAGGCATCATCTGGAGAGCTCGGCATCCGAAACCTGGCTGCTCAGCTAATGGGGACACCCTGATGGCGTGCCCCATATCCCTGGGATGACGATGGGCAGAGAGGTTTTTTGGAGGCTGGTTCAGCCCTCTGCAGCTTGCACCGTAAGAGCAAAGGAGCTGGGGGTGCACAGGGTGGTTTGTAGGTGCAGAGAGGACCAGGAGGTGCAGGCAGAGTTAAGGAAAGGGGTTGTTTTCCACTTCCAGCATGGGACATGCTTGTGGCCAGGGGATGTGGTAGCAGTGACCTTTTCAGCTGCTCCCTGCTTTGGGAAGCCTCAGCTTCTCTTAAAGCATCTGTCCCCATGAAAGGTACTTTGGAAGGATTTAAATGATTTGGGGGATTTAGGGCTTTGGGGGAGCGCAGACTGGCAATAAACCCTCCAGCCAGCTGTGAAGAGTCAGGACCTTTGGAGAAGAGAAAGCCGGGGGGATTTCAACCCTCCTGGAGCCCCAAAACATCCTCCCTCCTTCCAGCCATCTCCCAGGCTGGGTAAGCAGCTGCCACTCTTTGGGGCTACGGTTGCAAGATCTTCTGCACCCCCTCGCTGCTGCTCTCTAATCAGACACGGGGTTTACAATTAAGCACCATGGAGTACCCCGGGGACAGAGCCTGCTGTTTGAGCCCAGCTCAGACAAGTTCAGAGAGGGAGAGACCTGATTTCCCACTTAGCAGACAGGTCACGATCAGTGGATTCATTGATCCCAGAAAGTAAAGCCTCAGCTTCATTAGAGACATGCTGGTGATGAACGTGGCCTTGGGGAGCAGGGAAGCTGTTGTGAATCCTTCCCTAAATGTTGTCTCCAGTGGGCTCAGAGCGCAGATGTCAGGAAGCTCCTCTGACAGTATGGCATCCTTCAGAGGCAACCTGCTCCTTCCCACATCACCCATCACATGAGTGGCTCCGTGGGGCACTGGAGCTCCCTGGAAATAGTTTGAGGCTGGAAAGATGCAGATTAGTGCTGCTGTGTCTGTCCCCTCCCTCAGCAGTTCTCCCCACTGGTGCATGACGGGGGCACAATGCCCTGGGTTAAAGCAATGTAAGCTGGAGCTCTTGCCAGGGCAGAGCACCGAGGTGTAGCTGGAGTCAGCTGAGGGGTGTTCACCCAGAAGCACGGACACAGTAAGGCCTTGGAGAGCTGGATGGGTGCAGGCAGCACAGGCAGGGCAGAGAAGAGGCAGCCCCAGGCAATCAGACCACAAGTGATCATAAGATCATAGACTCATTTGGGCTGGAAGGGACCTTTAAAGCTCATATAATCCAACCCCCTGCACTGAGTAGGGATATCTGCAACTAGAGCAGGTTGATCAGAGCACCGGCCAACCTCACCTGCAATGGTGCCAGGGATGGGGCAGCGACCACCTCTCTGGGCTCTCACCACCCTCAGTGTCAAAAATTTCTTCCTTCTCTCTAGTCTAAATCTCCCTCTTCTTGTTCAAACCCATCACCCCTTGTCCTGTCCCAACAGGCCCTGCTCAAAAGTCTGTCCCCATCTTTCTGACAGGCCCCTTTAAGTCCTGCAAGGCCACCAGAAGGTCTCCCTGGAGCCTTCTCTTCTCCAGGCTGAACAAGCCCAACTCTCCCAGCCTGGCCTCCCAGCAGAGGGGTTCCACCCTCCCATCATTGCTGGGGACTCCTCTGGCCCTGCTCCACCAGGTCCGTGTCTCTGCTGTGCTGAGGACTCCAGAGCTGCCCCAGCACTGCAGGGGGGTCTCCCAGAGCGCAGCAGAGGGGCAGGATCCCCTCCCTGCCCTGCTGCCCACGCTGCTGGGGATGCAGCCCAGGAGGACGTTGGCTGCTGTGCTGCGAGCGCATGGGGCCGGCTCAGCTCCAGCTTTTCATCCATGAGCACCCCCAAGTCCTTCTCCACAGGGCTGCTCTCAATCCTTCACCCCCCAGCTTGTACTGATACCAAGGATTGCCCCAATGACGCTTGGCAAGACCTTTGTGCAAGGTCCTGCCTGCTCTGCTCCCGAACCAGGACCTTGCGTACACAAAATATTTTGACTGTGAAGGCAAAGAGCCCATTGTCATTCCCCTTTGCCTGTAGGAAGGACAGATCCTGCTCCGTCCTCTGCTGCATTTCTGATTTGCCCTCTCCAGCTCTCTCTGGAGGGAGGTTTCCTTGCTCATTCTGCCAAGAGTTCCTGGCAATAACTTCTCGGTGCCCTTCAATGCAGCTGCTCAAGACAGCAGATGGGGACGTGGGTTGTAGTGGTGCCAGACTGGTTGCTCTGCAAGCCTGGTTCAGGATAAGCTGGGCTGAGGCAAGTAGTTCCATCCACACGCCGAGTTCCCATTTCCTCCTGTGAACAGCTATTGAGATACCGGTGTAGTTACTGAGAGCACAGCGGGAATGGCTTCACCAGGGGTGAGCATTGCCCATGAGCTCCCTCCATCACGACTCTGTACATAACACCCACAGGCAAAAAGCCCGTGAGCCTTCAGTGGAAATTTTGAGGTTTTCCTGATTCTCTGCATGACAGGAGCTATGCCACGGCTTTTAAGGAGGCTTCTGCTCCAGGGAATCACGCTATGCTGCTGGTTTGGGGCAGAGATGTGTCATCCTGCTCCTGCGGGTGACTTCTGGTCGCTAATTCTTTCAAGAAAGCATCTCCCGTGGGCAAACCTGCCTGGCAGGACACCCCGACACCAACCCAGGCATCCTCAGCTTGCAGCAGTGACAAGCCTCCCACGCTGTGACACGTCCCCTTCACAGGGGCTGTTGTTCGACAGCTGCTCTAGGGGCAGATCTCGAGCTCCCGAGCATTTGGCTCCGGTTTCTG
The DNA here is from genome assembly GCA_013400335.1 of Eurystomus gularis. Lineage (NCBI taxonomy): Eukaryota > Metazoa > Chordata > Aves > Coraciiformes > Coraciidae > Eurystomus > Eurystomus gularis. The sequence continues at coordinate 110,295 of VZZY01020716.1, forward strand.
GTTCATGCCGAGACACCGAGGAGCTGGAAGCAAAGCATCCTCTTCCCAGCCTGGCTTTCACTTTGGGAGCGTCTCAGGTTTTTGGAGAATCTAGGTCCGTGGAGTTGATCGCGGTTGCTCTCTGCATCCCTGGGTATTTAAGGGAATGCAAGGAGCAGCTGGGACATGGAAAGAAGGAGCAGCTGCCTCTCCGGATTTACAGGGATCAGCAGCCGAGCGAGTCCCCAGCGTTAACCAGGGTGTAACTGGGAGCAGAGTCTGACTCACACACCATATGTTCCCAATCCACCGCGTTCAATCAAGCCTAATAAAATTGATAGGGGAGCATTGAAAATCTCGCGATTAATTCTTTATGATCTGTAATAGGGGAGCTGTGTGCCAATTACTCGAGTAAATCATTCATCAGAATATGAATAGAGCTAACCTCCAGCACAAACACCAGCGGATTTCCACCAGGATTGCAGGGCTGGACTGCAGCACTGCACCGCTGGTGGCAATGTGTTATCTGACGGAGGACAGAAGAGGACCTGCACTTTGGCTGCTCCTGCCCAAGGTTTCTGCTCTGTGCTCCACCGTTATTTGCTTCTCTCTAGGCTTGCAATGCCATCCTTGTGTTTCGATGCTCCATCCTTGACCTTCATGACCTGTCAGTCCAAGCCCTTGCAGGTTTGCAAGGGTTAAACCCACGGGGGTCAGCCTTATTTCAGGACAGGTTTGAACATGTGGACACAGCCCTCTGGGAAAGACTGGGAAAAAGGTCCCAGCCCCACACTGTGCCCATGGGGTCCCTGTCAGGAGGGGACGTAGCTGGGGTGGGACACACATATCGCAAGCTCAGATATGAGAAAGCAAGATTGGCAGCACAAAGCAGCCCTTCCTGGTGACCACCAAGGGTCCCTGGGGACAACCATAAAGTCTGGTTCACCCAGCTGGAGTGATGGGTGAGAGGAGGGGAGAGGAGCTGCAGGCAAGGAGGGGAGCTCATGAGCTCGTCCTGCTGTGCAGAGGACAGCAGCAAGAGTCACCTGCAGAGAGTGGAAGCTGTGGATGCTTTACATCCCCTTTCTTCCTTTTTCTCAGCAAGGAAACCAATCCTTCAGCCTCGAGGCTTTCTGGTGGGCTTCCACACAGATGTCCCTCTGCTGCCAACTGGTGAGCCAGCTCCTGGTCCTCCCTCTGACAGGGCAGCTCATCACCACTGTTACAAGTGACTTCCTTTAAGTGCTTCCTGCCCACACAGGCAATTGCAACTCCATATTCATCAGTGACCTCTCTGGGCCGTGGTGGGATTTCAAAGGGTGCTGGTGGGGGATTCAAACTGGGAAGGGAGTTTGGAAAGCTGAGGGTAATGCCCTCTTCCTTAGCACGGTGCTTGGAAATGGAGAGCTGGATAAAAGGCATGCAGGGGAGATGGGGACGCAAAGGAAAGTCCAGCCCTGCAGAAAGCCCTCTTTGTCTCCTTCACAGATGCCGGGATGTTTCTGAGGCGGGATGGAGGCCAACACAGAGAGGGCTCAGCGCTGCAAACACCCCTGTCCCTCCTGTCCCTCTTACATGGAAAATATTCCTTGGAGAGGGGATTTAGCAGCAGGAATGGCATGAGGGTTCCTGCCTCAAACACAGCCAAGCTGGTGGTCCTGCAGCACGTCTTCACTGAGTGCTCCCCAATATGTGGTGACAGGACAGACATCTCCATGACAGCCCAGCTCTGCTGGCCTTGAGTGAGGAGTCAGTGAGACCACCGACCCCTCTGCACCTTCTCACCTTCCATCCCTCAGCCAGACCCATTCCTCCTCCCAGCTTGCCACCACATCCTTGTCCTTGCCCAGCTGGCAGCACTGGGGTGTCCTCCCTTTGCAGCAGGAAGGATGGTCTGGAGAAGCTTTCCCCCTGGGGAACCTCTCTGAACACAGCCATCATTGCTTTCCCCACCGCGTACCCTTCGCCTTCCCCGCTGCCCCAAGCACCCAGCTGGTGGAACTTGCAAAAATAAACATCCTCCCATCTGCTGCCGCGGCCCAGCCTGGGAGGTGACAGAGGCGATAATTACACGCTTGGCACAGCAAAACTATCCAGTGCGAGGAAGAAGAGGCCGGAAGCAGCTGGAGATCATCCACGGGGAACGCTGCTCCCACCCACAGCGCCTTCACGCGCACCTCACCCCAAACCGGCCCAGCGCTGCCATTTACACGGTGAATGTGCTCGCGGGGTCCCGGTGGGATGGGGTCCAGCCCAGCAGGAGCTGACCCTGCAGGAGGGGAGCTGGCGATGCGCTGCTGCAGCAACGGGTTTGGAGCAGCAGAACTAAGGGAAGATGGTTTCCCACGCGCCAAGAGTCGTAGCTGGGATCCCCTGGGTCTCCTGAAGCGCAACCTCCACGGATGCCGTTTTGCTGGGAGGAGGTTTCATGTGAGCTGTCACTTGTACAAGCTTCTGCTGCCGTCCAGAGCGCGAGCGCTTGGACATCCCATCCCTTCCCCACTCCCGCAAGACCGCTGGGAGGGCCACGAGCAGCTCATTCACGAGGCTTCCTTCAGATCAAACTCCTTTTTTGAAGAAAATTTATTACCCCTTAAAGGAGGGTCTGAAAAAGTGGATGGTCCATGCACGAGATGCTCGGAGGTCTGCAGGGCCGATACTACCTGATTTCCCATGCACAGGCAGGTCTGGGACAGCAGCTCACGAGGTGCATTAACCAGAAACAACCTAGAGAGGGGTAAAGAAGAGAAATAATGTCAGTAGGAATAATAACAGCAATTAAAAGAAAAAAAAGATACACCTGCTGAAGGGAGTAGGCCACAATGAATTGCCCTTAAAGTCCATCCAGGCTTGATGGCTTTCCATTTTGTCCTGGAATGAGCAATTCTGGGCAAGAAACATTTAATTTCCACAGTCAGAAAGAACAGTGGAGCTGTTTCCCTCCAGTGAGAATGGAAAATGGGCAGTGCTGGCAGGGGAACGGGCAGGGGGACAGGCAGAGGACAGGCAGGGGTACAGGCAATGTAGGCAGGGGGACAGGCAGGAG
>VZZY01020718.1:0-29262 GCA_013400335.1 Eurystomus gularis
GCTGGACAGGCTGGATCGATGGGGTGAGGCCAACTCTATGAGTTTTAACAAAGCCAAGTGCTGGGTCCTGCACTTGGGTCACAACAACCCCTGGCAACACTACAGGCCTGGGGAAGCGTGGCTGGAAAGCTGCCTGGTGGAAAAGGATCTGAACAGCATCACCTCGTAGCATCTAAAATCGTATTATATTTCTTTGTTCAGACATCTGTATCATTCCTTCTGTGTCCTAATTAATGCTTGTGTTTCCACAGTCTGGCATTGCTTCCTGGATGCAGGCAAGGAAATTATTTAGAGATTATTTTTCTGCTATACTTCAGTCTCCACAAACCAAGAACAATAGTTTCAGGGAACTTCAATGCTATCCTTCCAGCTTTAGGCTGACATGAAATCAGTCACTCTGTTAAGGATGTCCCATGCGCTTCAGCAGTTATCTTTGTTAAGCTCTGAAAAATATTTGCTGAACATGAAGGGTTTATATGCTGACTGAATTCACACAGATTTTCCCAGGGATGGTAACACACATGTTTTTAAAACAGACTAATCTGCCCCCATTGCCAGATCTGTGCTGCAAAGCAAAATTTTATAGCTGTGATCATAAAAGATTTTCAGAGGGTTTTTTATACATGCATGAACCCACCCATGTATTTCCTTCTCATGTAACATTCAGTTGTTCTGTTTCTGTAACAAGTCTATCCTGCATAGACTGAAAATTCATCACTAGGGACTAAATAAAAATTCAACCCTAGGGTCTTTTCAGCAAATGATAAAATCTTTAATGTAAAATTAAAGCAATATTTATAAGAGATTGTGTTACTGACCTATCCTTTAAATAAACTTTTCCATTAGGTCTGAAAAAGGCAAATGCAAAATAGCCTTTTATAAAGAAACTTTTTAAAGTTTCTTTGATTTTTTTTATACTTCTCATGCAACGGTTTGTCTTCTAGTAAAAATTAGTCTGTATTGCTGACAGATTACTTTTGTATCTATAGTCTAGCAAAAAAAAAGGTCTGTTTTAACAAAATACATAGGGTGCTTTTTGCATTTGGTGTTGTTTGGTGGTTTGGGTGGTTTTGCTTCAATCCACTACTTCTTTTGCAGACTGTGATTTAGAAAAGATGGCAAGTTACAGATTGGGTTTTGTTGAAGTTTACGAATTGAATAATCTATCCCTAATAATAAGTGGATGAACCACTGTTTAAATGGTTTTATTTAGCCAATTAGATCAACTATTTACATACCTACCATTACAAATGCCCCAGGCTTTCCATTCCAAGAATAGCCTTGTCACTTCCCTGATTTTGATAACTTCTCAGAAGACTGAAAACAACATCATTGACACTAAAGGTAATATCATACTTGAATGAAATGAATCCTTTCTCTATTTTTCATACTTTGTTATTTTGATTGGTTGCTGTGGTCCCAATTATAACAAAATTATTTAACTGTGTAGAAAGTTGCATATTATATTTAATTATTAAATGTCTGCATAAAATAAGGATTAGGCCACATAAATTCCTCTCTGCGTAACTTCCGTCACTGCTACCAAACAGTTTCTAGGCCCCATTCACCATCAGAAGTGAATTTTTGCAGCTCTGAGTAAACTGAAACATGCCAGGACATTCCTGCATGAGAGGCATAAACTTGACACTGTGACAGTAGATACCGTTTAAAAGAGAACATTTCTATACCCATACTTCTAGTAATTAAATATCCTCTGTTTTGTGAACCAAGTCATCTCAGAGTAACTATGTAAGTAAAAGGTAGGACTAAGCCATCACTATCTACAGGAATGTATCCTGACAGCTCATCAGTGAAGAATAAAATGCTCTCAACTTCCAAAGCAGAAAATTTTTTAGAAGACAGTTTAATCTCTGATCTCTCTGTCCTGATTCTCAAGGGAATCAAAATTTCTTAAAAAATAAACCTTGAAATTAAAATTCATAATTCTACTGGATACCAAAACCCACACCTCCAGTAAAGATAATGGTTTTGTAACACATTGTTATAGTCCTCATAAAATCCCAATCCCATTAATCTCTGCATTCTACATTTTATGAGCTAATTATCTCTTTCCCCTAAGAGACAGCTACTTATAATCTCTCCATCTCTCTCTCTCTTCCATTCTCCCCTGTCTCTTTTCTAACAGTCATAGGTATATCAAGTATCTTCTTTCAGACATAACGATCTAACGAATACATATTCCTCTAAACCTGTGCTAACCTACGATTGACAGTAGGTACCTAGGTTTGAAATCCTAATCTATTTTAGACCTGAGGAAGAATTAGAGTTCCTGAAAGCTTGTCTGATTTTTCCAGCTATATTTCCTGGTTTAATAAAATGTATTAAGATAACACAGAAAGCAGTGTTCCGAGGCAGACTGTAAAATTAAATATATAGTTGAAAAGATATATACATAGATACTCTGGAGCATTCAAATACTGTTGCAGTAGCAACTTTACAGACCACTTATGGCTGAATGCGTGATCAGGAAAGACACACAAAGATTAGGTCACAAGTGAGAGTGGCAGGAAGATTGCCAGGAGATGAAAAATTACTATAAATTCAGGATGCTCATTAATGTTTTAAAATACCGAACATGGATACGACACAGTTTCAGGGAGTTTTTTGGGTTTGTTTTTGTTGTTTTAAATGTTCTTTTCCATTCATGTGCCAGCTCAAACACTCTTATAGGCTTGTCAACCTTAGAAAACCTGGCACAATTTTGGTGATTACAAGTCTTCCCAGGCATGTTTTTCTTGCTTGTCTGTGTTACAGATTTACATAATTTAGGTTTTAATAGAGAGTCAATTTGCTTTTACCATTTTCCAAAAGGCCAATTTTGCTTGCAATAGGTACTTCAGTATACATGGAACTGATTTTAAGCATTACGCCTGATTTCACATTAGATAACAGATTCTGTATGTCTTTGGCTAGGTCAGCAAAGGCTTACAGAACTTCAATTTATTATTAAATGACCTGTGCAGAACCTCAGCTTTGGGCCTGGCTTATTGTTAAAATATAACATTCTCTCCAATTACTGATGAAAGAGGTGGAGGATACCAGTTGATACTTGCTCAGTAAAAGACTTTACAAGAACACAGTATAACAGATAATATCCCACTCCTCATTATGAGAATGTATTCAAACTTCTATACTGGGTAATGAGAAGGTATCTTGCCTAGCTTTGTGTGAAGTACGTAAAATATCAGATGTCTGGTGCAGTGTTCTGTCTGGGCTGTTATGTCTGCTTTCTCAGATTGTAAAAGAAGGGAATAAAAAGGCAATAGCAGAAGTGCTAGGTTATAATATCTCTGGATTTACTAATGGCATTTTTATTGAAGGGAAAATGAAGTTAAAGATGATGACTGCTTGGGATTAGAGTGCTTTGGTTATAGAAATGTATTAAATTATTTTACATAGATCCTTTTCCCAAATAGGTGTAAAAGTGTCTTGTTCTATCCTAAAATAAAATCTTTCAGGAGATCGAGTGCCAATATCTTCTTTAGCCTGTTAAGATATTTAAAGTGTAGGAATGCAGTTACAGAAATAAATGCTATTGTCTTCAAAATAATTGGAAATAAAGACTTTGAGGGACAGTATTGAACTGGAATTGTTATCCATTGTAAGAATACACCCTTCTCACACTAAAGTTTGAATTGTTAGATCCGAAGAAGCCAAACCTGTGGAGGAATTTTTGAGTGAGAGAGGATATGACTTAATTACAGTGAACAATCCAGACTTCAAGGCTTAGTTGACGACCCTGAAGCGTCCTTGAAGGAGAGATAAGAAGAAGAAAGAATACAGCAGTTTGCAAGAAAACAGAACTTTCCCAGGAAAGTTCTATCTGCAAAGGAGGTTGGACTGAGCAACGTAAGAGCGCGTGAACAAGGAGCCTGAACCAACTATGTTAGGGGGTGGGTTGCATGATTATGGGAACATAACCAATTATGTGTAAGGGCTAAGTGCATGCTTTCACTTTTGTGCTATAAATATCCACGATTTGAACAATAAAGAGAGAACGATCATACTCATATTGGGATCGCATCGTTACTCCGGATCCGTCTCCCACTCCAACACAAACCCACTTCAAACTAGCAGCATAAAAACAAACAAACAAACAAAACACACACACAAAAAAAAAGGGAAGTAAGAAAGAGGGCTTGTTAATATAAAAATCAGGTCATAAATAATACAAACTAACTCTATTTTTTTAATGTAAAAGTCAAACAATTGCTAAGCTTAGCATTCATCTGTGGTTGTTTACCCTGTTTTGCTTATATAGAAAACCGCTGTTTTAGTTGTTAGCTTATTGACTTCATTCAGACTTCCATTTGTACTGTCGAATTTACATATTCTCAGATGGTTTGGTAGGATCTCAAGGAATTTAATATAAACATAAAGTAGGACACACATTATACCACATGATGGGTATAACAATGAAAGGAAGAATTAATTTCTCTAATATCACTAGCAGAAGGCTTTGAACTGTGATAAAGGAATAGCTTGCCTGGGATAGGATGAAAGAAACTGAGGTTTTACATGAAAATTAGCACAGATTTGATAACAGAACTTTTTACATCCTCCATCAATTTTCATCTCATACATGTCCCAGAAGTTTTGTAAATCAATGATTCTTAATAGCCCATTCCGAATACACTTGCTAATGAAATAGCACCCATCAAATTTCCCATAACAGATTTGGAACTAAGTCCATTGCTTCCGTTATGTAAAATTAGTCCTTGTGTTCTGAGGATGGTCTTCTTGAAAATCCACTAGGTCTCCTAGCCTCAAATTTGGGCAGTGGCCAGAGCCTCTGCTGTGCCAAGGCCATCAGCATCAGTCAGCACTGGAGCATGTGCCCTGCAGCATCCTGAAACCATCACTGCACCGTCTCCATGTGGCCCTGCCCAGTTCCGAGCAGCCGTGGCAGGTCCCTGTGTCCCTCTCTTCACCAAGTGCTACAACAGTAGCTATACCTATCTACAGTCCCCCAGCTTAAGCATTCCAGTCCGGCACTCAGTGCTTCCTAGCAGCGGCCTGCACATTAGGCAAAGCCCCAGTAGATCTGTGCACCTTGTCACTGTGCTCCCAAAGCTACGTCACATCACCTGCACTGGCCCATTCTGGCCACCTTGCTTCTTTGCAAGCCCACAAGGACCTCGCCACTGCCCTTGGCTCCATTTGTGGGTGCTGCTGGTGATGCCACCCTTGCAGCAGCTGCTTCTAACAAGACTGACCTGATTGTTATTGTCTGAAAGGCTTCTTACATGCAGGGTTTTGTCTAAGACCCTTAGCTGTGATACAACAAATAGTAAAACAGTGTTTTATTGGGTGATGACACTGAAAGGCATCAGTCTGACAGGGAATGTGCAAGGTAGTAGGTAGGTTCTTCAAGCTTACCGGATACTGAATTTCACTTCACTATTCAAATTGCCATGAAAGGTCATTCTTTTCCAATAAACATTTTCTTTCTACAGTATTTTTATTATTATAAATTAAGATGAAAAGTTTTGCCTGCAGTCAGTTTTAAACTTTTGAATGCTGTTTATCAATTATTTCATCCAAATATTACTGCAAGCATAAATTTTGAGCACTTTGGGATTTTGAGAGTGGCTTTTCATTCTGAGCGTGTGTATAGCTCTTATTTCTTTAAATACATGTATAATGTGATCTCTACCTGCAATTTTTCCCGTGTGCTTGGGAAGCTCTTTATCTTTTGAACTCACTAGAGAAATTCAACATTTTTTAGGAAAATCTTGGAAATTGCTCTCTTTAACATTTTGTTAAATTGGACAGCTGAGTAAAGTAAAGGTTGCAACTTGGTGACATAGTGTTAATAGACATGAGAGAATCCACAAAAATGAACAGCAGACCTTCTACAAAGACGTAACCTTGGGAAAAGCCTCATTCGTAGCTGGGGCCTTGCTGAGACACCGGAGTCTTTGCCCCTGGGGCACAAAGCTATAGAAGATTAGAGAGTGTTATATCCAGGGTTGCAAATAGTTTATCCCCTATGACTGATTGGCCCTGAACATCACATATTTCATTCAGATTATATCCTTGAATGAGCATAGGTAGAAAAGTGTTATAACTTTGTGCACTATTATTTAAAGCAGTGAGCAGCAAAGCTGTCCACAGTACCTGTTAATGAATAGGCTACTTAAGCATGTAATGCTTTAAATAATAAGACTTGTCAGTATTTATAAAGAGCAGTAGAAATAATGCAGATGTTATTTTACTGGTACCATTGACACAGCATTTACTGACATCATTTCTTGAGAAATCACAGAATCACAGAATCGTTATGGTTGGAAAGGACCTCCAGGGTCATCAAGTCCAACCTTCTACTAGCATCTCTCTAACCACTACACCACTACACCATATCCTCTCTAACCACTACACCATATCCTCAAGCACTGCATCTATTCGTTCTTTAAACACCTCCAGGGATGGTGACTCTACCACCTCCCCGGGAAGTCTATTCCAGTGCCTAACTACCCTCTCAGTGAAGAATTTCTTCCTAATATCTAATCTAAACCTCCCCTGACGCAACTTGAGGCCATTTCCCCTCATCTTATCATTACTAATTTGAGAGAAGAGACCAACACCAGCCTCGCTACAACCTCCTTTTAGGTAGTTGTAGAGGGCAATGAGGTCTCCTCTCAGTCTCCTCTTCTCTAGACTAAACAAACCCAGTTCCCTCAGCCGCTCTTCATAAGGCATGCTCTCCAGCCCTTTCACCAGCTTCGTTGCCCTTCTCTGTACCCGCTCCAGCACCTCAATGTCCTTCTTGTACTGTGGTGACCAAAACCGGACACAGTACTCAAGGTGCGGTCTCAAAGACCATATACTGAGCAGAAGAATTTTTTCATAAAGTATACCACTGCTTACTGCATAAAATTTGTCATATTTTCCAGATCAAGACCTTATTCTATCCATACCTAATATTATTCCTGGAGCTTTTTAGTTAGAAATGAAAGAAATTTTTACTAGATGGGGATCAACCATTAAAAAAGCTAGAGCTCACCTGCAGACATTTTAAGTGAATAGTGCATCATATTGGAAATAATGTAAAGATACTAGTGATTTTATTTTATTTTATTATTTTATATTTTATTTTACTTTGTTTTATTTTGCTATTGTATTGTAATCTTTCCTGATTCCAGAAGCAACTTTCTATAATTACCCTACCTTTTTTAGTGCCTCTAGTCAACAAACCAGTGCTCTCACAGCTGGATTTCTGCTTAATTTCTCCCTTACATAGACTGTACAACTAAACTGTAGAATAAATGTTAGCTAGTTAGCTAGCTGCTGTTGTTGCTCCCCTGAACCTCAGACTCGCACTCAGCTTCATTTTCAGGCTATGCCTCACAGTGCTTTTGCTTCTAACACAAGCCTTCAGCAATTTCCCTCACAAATGAATGTGCTATTTAGAGATGGTCCTGTCTTCACTTCTGTTTGCTTTGCTGCCTCCACCACCGAACTGCTTGTTACCTTCTTGCTATCTGAATTTAGCTTTCCCACAATGCCACAGGCAAAAATATGGCTTACATACTCTCTAATCATAAAAAAAAAAAAAGTCAATCTAGTTTGAACAGTTAAGAAAGGTGGTTTGAGATCTGCTAGCAGACCTGTAAAGCTACTCTAAAGTATGAGGTATTACGAAAAAAGACATTTCCATGCTTATTTCTTCTTAGCTGAATGCAGATATTTACCAGGAGTTTCCTTAATAACTCTGAATATTTTGTTGAATAGAATAGCTGAAAGAAATTTGTAAGCCATATTCTCTAAATACTATATGCAATAAAAGCACAGAGTAATTTCCTGTTAAAGTCCAATATAAATTTAGCCTGCTTTGTGATTTATTACAGACATAGTTAAAACTACATGATTAGTAATCTTTTTGTCTAACAGATTAGTGATACTTCTGTATAACATATTTGCATTCTACCAACTGTACCGCAAAACCATATTGTTCAGGAAGGCAAAATTGTGACAGCACTTGAAAGAGAACTAAGCTTTTCAGTTTACATCATAAGTTTATCGTGAGATTTTCAGATACCCATATCTCAAGTGCAGATGTGCCCATTTCATCAAGAATTTTTTTTACAATCGAAACACACATAGGCTACACAAGTTTTGTAATTTCTGGCATATATACTAATGAGGATTTTCATAATTACCAAAGTGATCTTAAAACCAAAACATTTTCCTTGACCATACAAATATGTATGCTTTGCAGGTGTATGCTCAAACGTATAATATATACATTCCACACATACTGGAACACATCTGTACACCAACCAGTCTATACTATTCCATTCCAATTCGTATGCATACCATGCATTGTCATGCACATCTTAAATCTAGTTACTGCTTTATCTAGAGCAGCAAAGACAAATTAGTTGTTTTTCTGCAGAATAGACAGCACTTAGGCTAGCCATGCAGATTGACTATTTAAAGTTATCTTAGCTTGGCACTGGAGCTCCTGTGACACTGGCATATCAAGTTGCAATAAGGCTTTCCACCTGCTTCACAGATGGCTCTGAATGCAAGCAGCCAAGACACACAGAACACAGCGCATTTGCTCAAGCCAAAATTCCAGCATGGTGTATTTGGGGTTGCTGTTTATCCAGCTGGGATTTAGATCTGTTTTTTGTTATCAAAACCATATCGTCTGCAGCAGTCTGTAGTATGGCTAGGGTTTTTGCTATACTATAATGAGCCTACACAGCCTCAATGGAATTTGTGTTTATTCCTTTATGTGTAAGAAATTTTCCAAAATGTGGCCTTGCATCAGTAAAGTGCCTTTTGCAATAGACCAGCCATGTCCCTTTTCTACATCCAGCTGTTTTGTTATTAAGCCCTTGTGTAATGATGATCTTTCCTGATGCATTCAATGACAGCTATTGAAGCCCTACTCAGATTTGTCAGTGTAATTACCCAGGGTTTATAATGGGTAAGAGGAGTGGATCAGCATCCTGAAGTATAAAGCTTCCATCCAAATTTCCTGATAACGTTCATATTAAATTTTGGAAACTGAGCTTTCATAAATGACCTGAAAAAATATTTAACTTGGGTAATTTCATGCTGTCTCTGGTTCTTTCTGGGTAGTAGAAATCCAATGTCAAATACTGAGATTGAAAAAATTTCACTGTACCCGTCTGCTGTTGTCTGTCATGTTCCTTATTTCACTCAGGAACAGAAGAACCTCAGAAGGGGAAAATATTTTCAGCATACTTTTTTCGAGCCTTTCTTATAATGTTTTGATGAGAAAGTTGGTCTGTTCACAGAGAATGGCCCCAAATCCTGTGTGATAACTCAAGCATGTAGTTTACATACTGAATATGAACAATTTATATTGGGCAAGATCTGGAAATATTTGTCTTTGACATGTAGTTTCTGTTAATCAACTGAAAGAGAATTCAGTGATGAGATAATTTGGTATCTACAGCAGAAGGGTGATTAGAGCTGATAAGATATTTGCAGTGGACTATCTCAATTAAAATAAAGTATCGAAATCTTTTTCAGCTCATTTTCATCTTAATACTGTAGATGTGGAATTGACAGAGAACTTTTAGTCAGGGGGCTAAGGTAGTTTAAATATGTTATGGGATATGCATATAAAATAATAAAGAAAATGTGTTTATTTGTTTTTAGAAGGATTCTCAAATATGGCTTCATTGTTGAAGCTCATTTGCCAAATCATTTCTCTGCCAGTCTTGGCTTTAGAAAGGTTTCCCCTACTAACAGTGTTTCCTTATTTACAGAAATGAAAAATGTTACTTTTTGTCTTCCGATTTCTGCTGAAAAAAATAATTTTCTTGTTATCAATTTGGCATGACTGATTAGAGCTAATCCTAGGGGGAAAAATAATTATTATTGGTCTCTGTTAATCTCTATGTTGCCTTATAGCCAACAGAAAACTAATAGTTCTTGCAGGAATTTCTGTTTGCTTCAAAGCTTAGAAGGAAATAATGCCATTTTCTGGTGTTGTTGCAATATTTAAGCAGAAACTACTCAGTGAGTTTGAGGAACATTAGTATTTTCATTAACCTCAGTTAACAACCTCATAGACTTGATAAATCTGAGTTTATCAGCTTGATTATTCTATTTTTCTAAAGCTCCCAGTCAACAGCTCCCCTGTTGTTCTCTACCTGCCTCTAGTCAAGTTTTCAGGGTTAAGTGTCTAAACCAAATATAAAATTAAAAATATGAAAAGCAGTTAGGGAGAATGGATTGCTGTGTTGGTTTAGTAAGAGCTGCAGGGTAGCCGAGCCGCACGGCCGGCCGCTTCTCCCCGCCCCCTCCCCTCTGCCGCGGGCCACAGACAGGGAAGAAAAAAAAGGTTTAAAAGTGCCTTTTTGAGTTGAGATAAGGAAGGTTTAATATATATACATATATAAAAGAAAATAACATATAATGGGAACTTTGCAGTTAACAAGAACAATATTAACAGTAAGAAAAGAGCAATACAAAAAAAAGCAATACCAGAGAACAATAGCGAGGGACCGAACCCGAGCGAAGTCCAAAGTGAACTGAACTCCAACTGAACCGCCCCCAACGGAACTGGCCCCTCCCCGGAGCTGGCCCCGGGGCATGATGTCAGCATGGTATAGAATTACCTGGCTCCACACAAAATTAACCCTGTCCTGGCCAAACCAGGACAATTGCAAATTTCCAAAGGAAGGCGTCAGGCACTTGAAGAGAAGGACAAAAAATGCAGGAAAGGCTTGCACTCACACAGCACAGGAATTAAGATATTATTTTGTATGTGCAGAGTCAAAGCCTCAAGAAATATCATTCATGACCAGAATGCCACTGTGCTGTGCCTTTTGCCCTAAACAAGGAGCTCTGGAGAAGTTGCAGCTGTGATACATCACAACATGGAATAGAAGATATATTTGAGTGAGAGAGGTAAAAGAGGCTCTCTGGTAGTATTAGTCATCATCAAAGACACCAGGCTAAACATTTGAGCTGCCCAATTGTTGCCAATATTTCTATGAGCATCAGAGAAAAAATGATAGAGTGGGTAACAAGTTAGTTGAGTCAATGTGTAAAAAGGAAATCCCCCACAATGAGAGGGCGTCACAGGAGAAATCATGAAAAAGCTGCTTTGAAATTATACCTTACCTACAATGTGGGCTGATATTGCAGGGCAGCTGAGGACAGAGTTGATATCTGCACGGCAATTGAGAAATGCTTTGAAAGAATGAATTAATGATGGAAAGATGAAATGATGTTCTAATTTGAGAAAGACAGAGCAGTTTGTGCTTCTGTTGTATTCTCTCTTTTGCTAAAAATCTCTTTAGTTCTTTTTGAGTTAACAAAACATTTTGTGGTTTAAATAACTTTGTGGAGATCACTTTAACTATGAATAACAGACTCCTTGAGTAAATTTTTTTTGAAGTCTTAAATGAAAGTGAAATGTAATAATCACAAGGCATAACTAGTATTATTAAATCTCCAGGAGCTGTAACTCTTGAGGTGTATGTTATTTGGATTAATTAGTAATTTTGTCCAAAAAGCAGTACCATATGAACAATATAGTTTCCAAATTTGAAAATAACCACCCAAAAATTACTGGGTGGCTATTCTAATACAGTAACATGTAGTTTTTGGTAAATTACATAATGGTTCTGAAAGGGATGTTGTATAGCAGTTACTTCTGTAAAAGTGCTGTTTATCTGCTTGTTTCTTCATCCTGGTCCCCTAATGAAATGTGTATAAATACATATGTACAAATACATATAATATCAAATTTGTGCATATACAAATGGATAGAATATAAAATAATAGCTGATGCTGGGTATCTGTCTCCATATACATAATAATAGTTAGCTATCCTATTGAACACATCAAAAATAAGGCTGCAAAAAATGTAGTAGTCTTCATTTCGAATTCATTTCGAATTGCTTTCTATCGCTTTCTATGCTTGTCCCATCTCCCTGAAGTAGTTCCAGGGAACAATCATTATTGCAGAGGAAGACATAAATCTTTCTTGATCAGTTATTCAAGCCAACATGTTATGCTTGTTCTGTGTTTCTTAAAAATAAAAGTCTATGATGCTACATTAACTCATTTAATTCAACAAGAGGCAAAACAACACATAACTTTTGTTACAAAATTTAATCTATTTTGACATAACAGAGCTTTCTGTCTTTAATGGTCATCTTATCCAACCCTCCTGCAGTGTCCAGGGACATCTTCAACTAGATCAGATTGCTCAGAGCCACGTCCAACCTGACCTTGAACATTTCCAGGGATGGGGCATCTACCATCTCTCTGGGCAACCTGTGCCAGTGTTTCATGACCTTCACTGCAAAAAATTTCTTCTATTACCCCTTGTCTTATCACAACAGGCCTTGCTAAAAAGATTGTCCCCATCTTTTTTACAGTCCCCCTTTAGATATTGATAGGCTGCAATCTCATAGCCTTCTGTTCTCCAGGCTGAATAACCCCAACTCTTTCAGTCTTTCTTCATAGGGGAGAGGCTCCAGCCCTCTGATCATTTTTGTGGTTCTCCTCTGGGCCACAAAACGAAACAAAAAAAACCTTTCCTTTTATAAATGATGTGAATAATATTTTAACTGCACTCCTTGTGATCAAGTCCTACATGTGATCAGTAACAATCCAAAAGGAAAAGACCCAGCAGCTGACAGTAAAATGCAAGTGCCTATTTATAAATCTGCAACTCTGTTAGACCTCCAGAACCCCACCATTCTTGCAAAACTATGTTTATTTCGGTATTCTAAATAGATCCACAATATCTGTTTGGGCTTCACATACCCTGGTCAAATAAATATGAATTTTGGTATTATGGATTACATCATGAGTTTAGGTGGGAGGGTTGGGTACCAATATCATTAGTGCTTTCTTGCCCTTCTATCTTCCTTTCCTCCTGATGTACTAATTCTCTCTCTGTACATTTTGTTTCCCTGGCCACACACAAAAATCTAATAGAGACCCCAGAATAGAGAGCAGTTATGTTTCAAAGCGAGCAGAGACCTCTAAAAATGACCTTTTCAGTCAGTGCTCTGGATAGGAATCCTTACAAGTACATTGCTTCTCTGCAGTTACAGGAAAGATGCTTTTAAGCATAAAACTGTTCAGATCCTAATCTCAATTTTGCATGTTTAATAAAGAGCTTTATTATATTTTGCAATTGCAAAGAGCTAGATGAGGCAGCTGGTGAATAATAGTATAGATGTCCTTTTTGCATTGAACTGGCACTTTGCATTGGAATACAAATGTCTTGGCATTATAGAAATAGCTTCTCATATAGGGCCAGTTATATTTTAAAGTTACAAGATGTAAAGACCAAGTGCCATATAAGGCAGTTGATGTATAATGGCATCCTGTGCAGAATGTGAACACTCCATGGCTCCCAAGAGGCAGATGGTTAATAACACACAGACTTAAATGCATTTGGCAATGGTTGGTTCAAGAGCCACTATAAGGATATTAAGCTCAAAAATATTTTATTTGTAATTTCTTTAACCTTCATTTGATACAGTCTGATTTCATATATTGTTAGGTATAACTTGCTGCCTCATTAGTATTTCACTAGTTTGAGCACACTGAAAGGGAATGGGTGACATTCACCAAGTCCCCACATAATTCACATAAATTCAAGATCTCTTTGTTACTTTTGGATGGGAGCATCTATGAAAGCAAAATTACAAGCAAAAAAAAAAGCAGGTAGGTTATTTTTATACAGCAGATTATCCATGCTGACTGTAACCTAAATTTAGCTTGATATATTTCACAGTAAAAAGTGGTGATTTTCTCCATATGCAACTCAACATTTTAATAAGAGGTGCCTTCAAATACAGTAAGTGCAGTGCTGTGTCTATCATCTCTAAAGGGAGTTTCAAAGTTGCCAATTTGAGACCATTTTTTCTTTCCAGAGAAGACAGCAATAGGGAAAAAGGGATTATAATAAATTATAATCACAGCAGCGATAAAGAATGTGAGTCATTCAGGTTTTCCCCTTTAATGAATTGCATTTAGCAAGGACTGGATTGGTATAGAGCCATATATGCCTTAGAGGGGATGCCCTCTAAATGGTGACATCTGAATACATATGTATTGTAGAAACACCTATTGAGCAATACAGTTCGGTGCTCCTTTGTGCCTAATATGCTTTTAGTTATTCTCTTTTTTTTCAGGAACACATGAACAAGGTCTACTTGAAAGTATCAGTCAGGTAAGCAAGGGCTTGGCTACAACTGCCCAGTTCTAACTCATCAGATGACTGGCATGTGCCATGAAAATGAATCAAGTACAGATAATTGTTGGGGACCAGGAAGTGGCGTGGAGCTTACCCAAGGCATGCCCTCCTGTAATGGTTTAGGAAAAGTAATAAGGAAAGGACATATGAACTCCTAGCTTTACATCAGTGTGGTCCACTTGGAGTGAGAGGACAGAATGTGACAGCAACCCAGATAACAAGCTACCTAGAGAAAGTCAAGGAGATAGAGACTTCGAGTGACAGGAACAATGAGGCTATAGTGACAAGATGAGTTAGAAAGCCAAACCACTGAAAACAGTAGCTCTTTGGGAGAAACCCATCTGCATATCCAACACTGTGCAGAATAATGAGTCAAAGGCCTCCTAAATGTAAAGGCCAGGTCACCAGCCAAAGCTTGGACACCTTGACCAGCTGGAATGACTGTCCTGTTTTCCTGAGTCCATGGTACTAATCACAAATGGAAGAGAGGCCCTGATTTTGGTGAATGTGATCAGTACAGTGTCTATTTGTCACTTAATAGAAATCATTGTCCACCCATCCTGTCTAACAAAATCTGAGATTTATGCCACTGAGTGGTGCAGTTCTGATTTTGCAGCTACCCCATTCTACATGCCTCTGTGCCAACAGGAAATGTGATGGCATGACTGGATATGCAGAACAATATTGTGGTTTTGACTGCTTTCTGGTGGAGGAATTGCATCTATCAGATGTCCTGTAAATCTTAGTAATTTCCAAGCAGCTGTAATTTAGTCCAAAGAGAATAGCTATGGAATCAATGGCTTATTTTTTTTATTTGGACTGACAGAGAGTGAACATAAATGACTGACAGCGAGAATTAATCTGGAGATTTTGCACAAGATAAAGATAAAAGACCCACCCAAGTGGCTGGGTCCACTTGGTAAAAAAGTGAGAATATAGGTAAATGAGTTATTGACTAAGATCTGTGAGTGTCTGAGGAATGTTTGTCAGAAGAAATGCACAAGCCATGAGCATGATCCCTCATGGACATTCCAGTGTGTTTGTCTCCCCATACTTGGGAATTAAAGGTCTATGACATAGTTTTGCTGTTTACCTACTTGTTACAATAAAAAAAAAGATTCAAAAGAGCTGATAAACTTATGTGTGAGTACAGCAATCTGTATTGTGGCTGTCAGTTCACTTGGTTGTTTATAGTTGAGAATGAAACACATGACTTTGTATCTTAAGGAGGTTCTTTTGAAACATCCGATGGCTTAAAATGGGACTTGAGCCTCAAAGAAACAGCCACATGCAATAGTTGCAATATAACTGGTGATACACATTTAGGAATTTTGATGGGGAAAGAGGATGAAAAGATATTTAGGTCAGACCCCTGTACTTCTCTATAGACTGCAAGAATACAGCAATAAGGAGGGTGTGTAAGCTGTCCTGTATCAATACATTATTAAGATCAGGAACTATATGAATTTCACTTTGAGAATACTGGTGATTATCAACCAAAAATATTACCTGGTTCTTGAGGTGTTTGGTGAAAACAAGACACATAGCTCCATTGAGGGAATATCTATGTAGATTTTTGGACAGTGTTAAGAACACAGCTGCTGTTGCTCTGGGAATGCTGTTGAAAGGACGATGCACAAATGAATTCAGTTCTCTGATAATCAGAAACCAGAAGTAGATAAAAGAAGGTATTCCTTAAATAAATTAGAGAATATTATTTGATTCATATGGTAGGATGTGTCAAATGAAATGTTAATTGTCTACATCTGAGCTAATGACTAGCAGCTTCCTTTGGAGTCTGTGGGACAAATAGTTCTGTGATATGATCCTTCTGATTTTAGCAACAGCAATTTCTCTCTGTATGTCTGAAGGGATGAATTCACATGTAAGCTGAATACCAACCCTAAGGTCAAGCACAAAGATAATAAAACTTTTCTCCAAACAGCTCTCATATGGAGCAAGGCAAAGAAAGGAAAGGGCAGGGGCATGATGCAAGTCATCCCACAGGTATTTACAATTAAGGAACAAAGGTTCGTCTCCACAGGGTAATTTATTGCCCAACTGTTCCAAGACCAGTTCAGTCAGAGAGCAAGCCAGCTAAGTCTTATTCATTACATCTAAATTGTCCTCCACTTTTCTCAGATAATTTAGCATTTCCCACATTAAGTATGTAGGAGCAGAACCTGGCAATTGGACTAGTTTTCCTCCTAGTCCCTTGAAGTTCACGAGGATACAACCATGCCAGACAGAAATTCCAGACAATGCTAATGCCAAGATCTGAATCCAGTGCAAGTGGAGGACTGTCACTTCTGTATCCTCCTCAGCTAGCATGTGTCACTGAATTTCCTTAGCCACAAGATCATCCACCTACTCAGGTGACACTGCATATATTTCTTTGCCTCCAAGGGGACTACTGAAAATAACCATTGCTCCTTTCCCCTCTTCTAAATTATTTCTTCCTTCTGCATGTAGCATGACTGAATAGAAAAGATTAAAATTAAATGTCTCAGAAAATTAGTATGGAAGTTTTTACTAAACATGGAGAAAAAATAGTATTCCCAGGTACAGTTCTTTATTGTTGTCTAATGCAGAAAATTCTGAAAACTAATGAGAAACACTAATTATTTATTGCTATATTGAGTTTATTGAATACTGTGTTGTGCCCTGCACATTTTTCACTTTTAAATATGCAAGTTAAGTTTCCAATAGTAAATGATCAGGGAGTATGATTTGCAGTAGTGTACATGTGAAAATAAGTCCCTCATAAATTACTGGAGAAGGCTAACAATACATTTTAATACTTTGCCTCCCAAATGATCCTAATACTGTTGCAGGCAAATACCATTTCACCTTCCTCTGAAGGGCAGCTGTCTCTGACAATGGAGGAGTGCAATTGCTGACTGCAATGCTACACAGGCTTTTAAGAAAAGCAATGAATGTTACATGTAATCGAAAAGCGGAGGAAAATTTATACAAATGTAAATTAATGGAATAAAAGGATTTTTTGCAGGGAACCAGAGCTTTGTAACTTCTGAAAGTGATGATGTGGGATTTTTAGCAACAAAAGGATCTGTAAGACTTGCATTTAAATCTCATTTGAGATGCATCATCACTAATGGCATAATGCCTTTTGATTTTTCAAAAGAATTTTATTTTATTATAGATCCTACACAGCAGAAATCTGTTAAATCAGTTGAGTCTGCTGAGCTTCTGTTAGAGCATCTACTTTAATGACCAGATGTCAGTGAGCCTAATCTGTGAGATCTGTGTCACAAAGAAGGCCAAAATATAGAGACAGAGAGGGGGATCGCCACGGACCCTTTTCAATCTTGTCCAGTCTGCTAGGTGAACTAGCAGCATCACTGGAAAACAGATCCCTACTGACAGCTTGTTAGTTCAGAGAATGAATGTCTTTACAAGCAATGACGCTTGTAAAGTGTCTCAAAATCAAAGTTTCCGGAAACTTTTATATCTATAACTAATGCACTTTATTATATATATTTGGGACAATTATGCATATTTGAGGATATCAGTGATAGTGACTGACTGCATAAATAAGTTACATAAAGTATAATTTAATAATCATTAGTAGCTAGCCTAATATTTAATATTTAATCGCACATAACCCAGGGTTCTTACCCAATAGGCATCCCTACGGGAAGGGAAGACAGGTTCAGCCTGTTTACGGATCCCTGTCAATTTGTCACTTTTTATAGTGTTTCTTTACTTTTAGGTGGAGCTTGAGTGACTAGTCATACATTTGTCTTATTTTGATTAGATTACAAATCTTTCGCTTCTCATTTAAAGATACAGTCAAAAAGATAACAGGGTGCATGGTCAAGGGAGGGGTCTTCACCTGGGCAAGGGTCTTCTTGACCTATGCGCGTGATTTTTAGTATTATAATGACATTAAAATGAGCAAAGTTTGGATCAGAGGACATGACTTTGCCATCATCGCTGACACACCGGTTGCAATCTATCTTTCTTGATAGAGGCTACACAGTTGCCTTCACTGAAAACCTGCTCAGCTGGATCAGAACAATCATTGGTTACCTGTCCTGGTTTGAGTTAGAACCAAACCAATTCTGTTCAGTGATTTTACTTTTCAGCTAAGTCTTTTCTAACTAACTGCACTTTCTGAAGCTAACAGCATGTTTTTGCAGACAGTGTCTGCTTCTAGCAGTGATGACGCTTGACATTTAGAGTTACTACCAAGTAACAAGTGTGCAGACCAAGGTCATTGCTAACTCTTGTGTACCACATCAGGGGGTGCAGAAAGTGAAAGGCTGCACCTGCGGGGAGGAGCGGCCAGGACAGGTGACTCTAAACTGACTGCTGAGTTATTCCATCCTATATACATCATATTCAGTATAAAGCTGAGGGATCACAAGAACCTCAAGCCCCCTTTTTAGGCTTCTTAGGCCTTTAGCCCTTTTTTGGCTTTTTGCCTTTTTGGCTTTTTTTGCTCCTTGCCTTTTTTCCTTCTCATCGATCCTTCCACTGCCCTTTGCTTCCCTTGGGGGCCTTCTTCCTATCTTGGACCATCTTGTGCCTTTGATCCTGATTCGTGTGTTCCCGAACCCAGCTCCTGAACCCGGTTCCCATCTGCTGCTGAGCCCAGTCTAGGACTTTGCCAGTGCCTGCTACAGCCTCAGTGGTGATGGTGACATAATTGCCATCAGGGGGAGGTTGGGTTTGATACTGGTTTTGTATATATCCCATTTTATTATTATTATCTTCATTAAAGCTGCGTTACTTTTCTTTTCTAATCTGGAAGCCTCTCTCTCATTCCCTTCCTCTCTCATTTGGGAGGGGAGGGGGCCATAAGTCTCTTTCCCTTATCCTCTGTCTCTTCTTCTCTTTGGGCGCAGGAAAGAGGCGTTAACAGAGAGCGTTTGTTGTAGGTCTGGTGGATTGAACCTAAACCTCGACATTACCTCATCCTTGATAATGGGGATCTAGCTGTGCTACCTTCATAGCACCCTGTTACCTCTTTCGGGGTGGGGCTGCACATTCTTTTAGCCAGAGCAGGCCACATCCATGGCAATCACTTTCCGCTCCTGTGATCAGCAATCCTGTCTCACTGAAGGTCGCTGCAGCTTATGTCAAGATGTGAGCCTAACTTTGGGGGAGACAGGGTTTACTCATTTCCCCCCCTATCCATTTTCCCACAGATCTGATAATATTTTAGTCTAAGGTAATGTGAATGATTTTCAGTGATATGTATATAATTATATGCATGAAAATGTTTTGATTACAATTGCAGATCAAGTGTTTGCATGTGGGTATGGCTGGTCAAATGCCTGGCTTCCCATGTTTGGTTCCTAATTTGTACTGTGTGAAGACTCAAATCAGGTACCACTATCTTAAAATTTTGGAATAGCATCTGAATAGATGCTGAACAGATGTTTAACATCCAGAGGTAGAGTAGGAAACATTCAGTTTTTTTCCTCTGTTCCTATGCTAATCAAAACTTTGACACTATCTAACATTATTAAAAGCATAATTACATTGGAAGAAAATTTGGAGCTCATTCTGCACAGTGTTTGAAGCTAACTCCCAGGTCTGGATTCAGTGCACATGGAGTGGTGGCAGGTCAGCTGTTGCTCTGCAATGAGTGGTTTCTGGGTCAAGTAGGAAGGGGCATGGCAATATGAAGCTTTCTGGCACTTTTGCTGTAACTCTGTATCGAGGCATGAAGTATCACTGTCAAGTGGCACCTGCAGCTGAAGAAGGGCTTATGCTGACTGCTTGAATGATAGTTGGAATCAAGAAATAATACAGCCTGTGTGTGCTGCAAATGGTCTGTAAGCACCCATTTATTTCTTAATCTAGTTAAATGGTTAAAAGTATTTACCCACAGGATGGAACAGTAGTCTTCTGCTGGAGCAAGGTTAGAGCACTCCCAAAGATTTCAGTGCAACCTTATGATTTTTCATAACACTCAAAACCCCATCTGTGTTGGAACTCCATGGTTCTTTGCCCCAGAAGAGGAGATCTCCTACCTGGGATAGGATTTTTTTACAGAAGGCTGACATTTGATGAGCAGAATGTGTTCTCCAAATAATAAATGCAGCTATAGTCTTGGTTGTGGTGCCTTTGGCATAGATCATAACCTTGGAGTCTCATTCTTGAGATAAGCTGGCTTCCTGCAAGGGTGTTATCAGGATGCTTCTTGAACTCTGGCAGAATAAACGTTGAAGAGGAGTTGAACAAGGGAGTAGCTTTTGGTAATGCCTAGCTTGACATGTCACATAATTGCTGGTATGAGCTGGAGAGTATTGGATGCATATGTCATTTTTGACATGGAGGCTATAATCTCTTGAGGACTTGAAGCTTAGTCTCTCTGCGGTGTTCTGTGGCAAAGGGGATTTGGTTAACACAGTAAACAATGTGGCCTGTGCTGGAAGAAAATATTTTTAGCCCCTTTAAATATACTGAGGGATAGATGGGCAAATGAGGCATATTATCTGCCATGACTGCACTGCATATAAAGTATCTGTTTTGCTTTACCGGTCAACCTTTCTACTGATGTGTAAGAACTACTTCCATACCAGAAACCACAGTTTGCTGTAGTGGCTCAGAAGCCACTCTTGTATTTGTTTTAAGAGTATTCTAACCACAGTAATTGACTGTACTAACTATGTTGCCCTTTTTCATAGGAAAACTGTAATAATTTTTTGTTACTTGCTTCCTTTTATCATTCTCTTGTTAGGTCATCTGCAGCATTTTAGGAGATTGGGAATGAAATATTTTTATTAATAGAACTCCAGAAACTTTAAAACCTCTGGTCTTCAAATCTCTCAAATAGAAGTGACATAAGCATGCAGTGAAGTCTGAGAGGAACAATTGCGTTGTTTTCACCCAGTGAAAATAGGACACTAGATTCTGGATACCAGTGTCTAATAGTAATGTTGAGCTATTAGTCACACTCATTGCAGTTCTTACAAATGACTGCTGTATCTGTAGGCCTAGATCCACTTTCAAGTTATGTGTTATGTTAGCCCATCAGCAGGGCACACAGACTCCCTGTACAAGAATTCAGCCTGCAGAGCTGGCACCACCAAAAGCAGTAGAAGAAAATGCAGAAGAAAAGTATTTTTAGTGAATCACAGAATTGTCTATACTGGAAAAGACCTTTAAGATCATTGAGTCCAATCAATAACATAACACTAATAAGTTCTTGATTAAACCATATCCTTAAGCACTACGTCTGTACATCTTTTAAATACCTTCAGGGATGGGGACTCCACCACTGCCCTGGGCAACCCGTTCCAAAGCCTGATAACCCTTTCAGTAAAGAAATTCTTCCTGATATACAATCTAAACTTCCCTCGGCACAACTTGTGGCTGTTTACTCTTGTCCTATCACCTGTTACTTGGTTGAACAGACCGATCCCCACCTCTCTACAACTTCCATTCTGCTAGTTGTAGAGAGCGATAAGGTCTCCCCTCAGCCTCCTGTTCTGTAGGCTAAACAGCCTCAGTTCTCTCAGCTGCCCCTCACAAGGCATGTGATCTAGGCACTTCACCAGCTTGGTTGCCCTTCTTTGGACACACTTCTGTGCCTCAGTGTCCTTGTGGTGAGTGGCTAAAACTGAACACAGTACTCAAGATGCAGCCTCACCAGTGCCAAGCACAAGGGTAAAATAACTTCCCTTGTCCTCCTGGCCACACTATTCATGATACAAGCCAGGATGCTGTTGGCCTTCTTGTCCACCTGGGCACACTGCTGACTCAAGTTCAGCTGGCTGTCGATCAACACCCTCAGGTCCCCCTCTGCCGAGCAGCTTTCCAGCTACTCCTCCCTAAGCGTGTACCATTGCCAAAGATTGTTGTGGCCCAAGTGTAGCGCTCAGCAAGTAGCCTTACTGAAGCCCGTGTGATTGGCCTCAGCCCATTGATCCAGCCCATCCAGGTCTCTCTGAAAAGCCTCCCTACCCTCAAGCAGATCAACACTCCCACCTAACTCATTGTCATCTGCAAACTTACTGAGGGTGCTCTCAATCTCCTCGTCAAAATCACTGAAAAAGATATTAAACAGGAGTGGCCCCAGCACTGAGCCCTGCGGAACACCACTGGTGACTGGCCACCAACTGGATTTAAATCCATTCACTACTATTCTCTGGGCCCAGCCATCCAGCCAGTGTGTGATCCAGCAGAGCATATGCCCATCCAGTCCTAGGACAGATAGTTTTTCCATGAGAATGCTGTGGGGAGCCTTCAAAGTCTTTACTGAAGTCCAGGTAGACAACATCCACAGCCCTTCCCTCATCCACCAAGCAGGTCACCTTGTCATAAAATGAGATGAAGTTCATTAAGCAGAACATGCCCTTCATGAACCTGTGCTGACTAGGCCTGATCACCTGGTTGTCCTGTAAATGGTGCGTAATGGCATTCAAGATAATCTGCTCCATGACCTTTCCTGGCACCGAGGTCAGACTGACAGGTCTGTAGCTCCCCGGATCCTCCTTCTGGCCCTTCTTGTAGATGGGAATCACACTTGCTAATCTCCAGTCACTTGGCAGCTCCCCTATTAGTCAGGACTTCTGATAAATCATGAAGAGTGGCTTCGTAAGCACATCTGCCAACTCCTTCAGCAATCTTGGGCCCCATAGACTTGTGTATGTCTAGGTGGTGCAGTAGGTCACTAACCATTTGCTCTTGGATTATGGAGGTCTCTTCCTGCTCCCGATCCCTGTCTTCCAGCTCAAGGGCCTGGCTACCCAGCAAACAATTAGTCCTGCTATTAAAGACTGAGGCCAAGATGGCATTCAGTACCTGCATCCAGTAAAGGATGAAGATTCTCCCTAGTCTTCTTTGGCCTGTTCTGACACAGAAGAGTTTTTTATTCTAGTCATGAGCTTAAATTTTCTTTACTTTTACAGGTTCATGGACATGTCTGAAATTTTATCAAAACCAAAGACTTCTCAATCTCTGGCAAATCTGTTTTTAGCTATGTTCCAAAGCAGAACTTTACGTCTGGAGTTCTACTAGCAGAGACTTGTATGATCCCGGCCTTTGGGCTCTACAGAGTTAGAGGGTGCTCAGAGACATAGTTCTCATTGTTGCATGTCTATAATGCTCTCTGGTGTTCCATTTTAGATTTTTAAGCCTTTTTGTGGAGTCTGTCCTTCAGTAAGAGCAGCAGCATGCATAGTTGAAGCATGGCAGTACCGTCTGTGACAGACTGTATCTAAACTGCTTCCTCTTTTAGTCTACTAACTACATTTGTTGTTTACATGGTCTTGTTTACCTCCTGAAAACAATTGAAAAGTTGTGGTCTTATTAACCAGTGCAAACAAGTGTCTGAAAACCAACTACAGGACCTGGTGGTTTCCCTGGCTTACATATTAGAATAGAAAGTCTCCTTTACTGTTGTAGATCAGTAGCAATTCATTAAGAACTTAAGGCTGTGATGTAGGAGTGACAATTATGAGCCTGAAATATCTGGGCAAAGAAGTCCTGGATTTCAAATTAATTAAGATTTTTCAGAGTTTGGGTAAGCATTGTTTTTTTCCTGTAACAGCCCAATGAGCTTTTCTGGATGTCAAATTTTTGAGGGATATATTTTAATTTTAAGTTTATGTATCGGATTAAGTACAACATTGTGTAATCTTGATCATTTTCAGGGAGAATGAGCTACATTTCAAAGACAGATGCAAGAACAGGGACTATTAAAAATGCCTTTCTCACAAGAAAAAATATGTGAGGGCTGTCAGCATCAGCTGTAAGCCAACATACTGATGAAACCTGACATGAATTATCAAGTACCATGATGTACTTTCTGGGAAAATGAGAAAACAAAATGCAACTCTTCCAGAAAAAAAATGATGTTGTGACTGAAACAAAGCTTCTCTGCTCTGTGACTTACAAGCAATGCATGAAGACCCTGCCAGTCTTCTGACAGTCATTTAATTTGAATTTGGATTCAAAGTTAAGAGTATAATAACACTTTGGTTGCTTGCATCCTAATTCCTTATAAGAAAAATATATTCTACGTTGTTCACAATTTCAGCTGTGACATTACTATATGATAATAGCTAGGGGTTTATGATGTTATAATGCACTTTACCCTGCAATGCCATCATAGTAGCAGAATTTATAGGGAAAAGGTTTGGTTTTTTTAATCTGCAACATTTTAAGAAATAATGTCATCAATCTGATGTGGGGATGAAATACATCCCTAAGGAACATATCTTTGGAGATTCTTGATATTGAAGTTCACAGAAAATAAGAAGCACTCTTCCAAATATGGTCAGCATTTCCTTGCATTCTTCAGTCATGTTGTCAGCTTCTATTTCAGTTGTACAACTTGCTTTTTATTATTATTTTTCCTATTCTAAATATGTGAGAAAATTTTCATAGTGTGAATTGAAATAGAAATGGTTAAAACGTGATTTCTTTGAGATGGACATACAGCTTCATTTTAACCAAAATGGGTATTTTAACCATGACTTTTTTTTGAGGAAGTATTTGAGGCTGCTCCTATATTCTTTCTAAGACACACATACACAAAAAAAAGCAACCAATGTTTATATAATTTAACATTTGAACTAAATAAATGAAAACAAAAGACAACTGAATACTTGAATGGAAGTGTTTTTCAGTTCTTTCTCTCTCTCTCCAACTGTTATATAACAGCCCTCCTTTTGAAAATACGAAACACTTGATCTCTTTTGAAAGCTCCAAACATCAGATGTAACACCTAATAATATTTAATCAATAGTATATTCAAAAAGATCTTTTGCTCAATTTTCCACTGTCCCTATCTAACCTTTCAATAAATTTAAAGCAACCAGAAAGTTTAAAATTCAGAGC
Source organism: Eurystomus gularis (assembly GCA_013400335.1). Lineage (NCBI taxonomy): Eukaryota > Metazoa > Chordata > Aves > Coraciiformes > Coraciidae > Eurystomus > Eurystomus gularis. Next base: position 25,055 of record VZZY01020718.1, read on the forward strand.
CTTTGCACTGTTTTGCCTATTGAAAAATCAAGTACTTATTATAACTTCATAGCAGTTTATCATTTTGAAATTAAGCTGTGTGAGTAAGACTTGTTTCCTTGGAACATAATACAAAGGTTACTGAACTAGAATAACTTTCTCCTCAAGTTTAGTTTAATGAAAATATTCTATTCTACTTTATTCTTATTAATCTTGATATGTCTAGCATCACTCCACTGGTTTCTAAATACATGTAGTCTGCTTCATGGTTATTCTTGGAGACAAAATTTCTACCGAATAAAAGAATCTACCATTCTATCTTGCAGGTCAAATTGTATGGGTCATGGATTAAAACGATTAGACAAACAAGAAGCACTTTTTGTATCACAGTCACAGTACACAAAGTTATCCTTTTCCTGATCTTTGTTTGCAATCCACACTTTAGAAAACACAGAAAAAAAAAAAGATCTTTGATGGGCCTGGACTGAGAACTGTGTCCCTGAGGTTATCTAAAATTCAGCAGCACAGGCTCATAGCTCTCCTTCTACTGTGCTTTCCACATCCACAAGGTATATTCTACCTTCTTAGATATACGTTGCTACATACCTTAGCCTCCTAGGCTCTGTTTTCTGAAATGGAATCTGCAATTTGAGGGGTAGTGGGAAACAATTCAGGTGGAAAAAGATTATTTAATTGCTTGTGAATAAAAAGGGTGCAAAATATGCTCTAATTCAATCATTTGGGAGTTGACGGAAGACTAGAAAGTGGTTTTTGTTTGTTTTTTTTAAACTTTCATGTGATACTGCAGCACCATTTGGGCAGTAGAGGTTTGTTAGCCTTCTAAAAACCAGAACAGTGACAAATTGACTGAACAATCATCTGTTTACAACTATTTCTGACATGAAAAACTAGGATTTTTAATATTTTTTTAGCAATATTTGCCCTTGTCCTGGTTTGGCCAGGACAGGGTTAATTTTGTGTGGAGCCAGGTAATTCTATACCATGCTGACATCATGCCCTGGGGCCAGTTCCGGGGAGGGGCCAGTTCCGTTGGGGGCTGTTCAGTTGGAGTTCAGTTTGCTTTGGACTTCGCTCGGGTCAGTCCCTTGCTGTTGTTCTGGTATTGTTTTTTTTTCCGTATTGCTCTTTTCTTACTGCTTAATATTGTTTTTTTTGTTAACTGCAAAGTGCCCATTATATGTTATTTTCTTTTATATATATACACTTTTAAACCTTTTTTTTCTTCCCTGTCCGCGGCCCGTGGCAGAGGGGAGGGGGCGGGGAGAAGCGGCCGGCCACGTGGCTCGGCTACCCCGCAGCTCTTACTAAACCAACACAGCCCTTTAGATATGTTGTATAAATTAATAGGGCTTGCTTTGGTTTGCTTTCTTTGGCTAGGTTTTATTGTTGTTTACAATCACAGCTTATTCCAAGAAAGAAAATAATTGCTTTTTTTTAAGCATTAACAAGGTGCATAGGATTGTTTTAATGTACTGGTTTCACTGAAGACCTCTAAACCTTCTCCTTATGTAAGCGATGGTTGCAGATCGCCTGAGTTTTTAACGTTGCTAATTTTAACATAGCAGCATTCAAAATTAAACATTTAGCTTAACAGGACTACTGTGACTAGAACTCCTGATTCAAAAACAATTCCCACTGGAACGGCAATGTAGCACAAATAAAGTAATAATATAATTTCTGTCCATGACCCAGTGGAGGTTGCATGGAAGAAGGTGGCTAACGCTGTTCTGGGGGGTAATAACTTGGTAAAGAAGCAGATGCAAGAGTGCTAGATAATATCTGGAGGAATATTATCTACATAAGGATGAGTTCTAAATGCATGGCTACAATATCAGTCTTACTTAAGTTAATATTATACAACTGTTTCATCTCCTGTTCCACAAGTCTTGACTTCTGTGGATGTATACCAGTCACAGAAATGCTCAGCTAGTAGTTTTCATTGTTAAGAACCATCACACTCAAAATCATCTTATGGTTACACGGGAACACAGCATGTACATGAAGCCAAGAATTTATAGTTAGTCCAGTTGTTTTTTTACCAGTCTAATAGTCAAAATTATCTAGTTAATATAGAAAGGATTCAGTAATAATACAGTTAAAGCTGCTATGTTCAGCCTCCCAGTGCTCCTCTGGCTTTTCAGGCTGACCATTTCATACTTCTGTGAAGGGAAGTGCAGGGGAGCACCACAAATCCTTGTCAGAAGGCATGTGATGTTCATAGTGGGGCTTTCTTCCTTTCCTCTACCAATAAAAACATGACCTCAGTATGACCACCTTCTTTCTTCTCAGCTTGGAGGTCTACTTGTTACGACAATACACTTCTTTTTCAAAGTGACCAGGGAAGCAGGAACAGTGTTCACCAGATGGTATTACACAGCCCTGTCTCATTCTGGGGAGGCTTGTGTCACTCACTCCCAGGCAGCTGGGGTGGCCAGTGCCTCCTGGACCAGGCCCAGGCCCCAGAAGACCCAGTGCAGCCACTGGCAGCTTCTGCTAGTGATGGTAAAAACCATATTTACTGGACTACAGAGTTAAAAAAAAAAAAATTATACAGATAGTTACAAGTCCTTTTTCATGTTTTTTGAAACTAAGGAGCTTTATGTCCAAGGCCACATTTTCCAAAGGTGACCTCTAATTTCTTGGGTTTTGGCTGACCAACTTCACTGTGATCAGAAGGTCTGTTTTTTCCTAAGCTACTTAGTTCTCCCACTATCTCATACTGAGATCAGTATGAACAGTAAGGACTTGTGTTTTAGATGCAGCCAGGCGCTAGGCACCACATGACTGGTCACTCACACCTCTCCCCATCCCTACCACCCAACCCCTCCAGTGGGATGGAAAGGAGAATAGGAAGAAAAAGACAAAACCCATTGGGTTAAGATAAGGAGAATTTAATAGTACAACATAACAGGAGAAGAAATAACAATAATAACAATAATAGTAATGAAAGTCTATATAAAGTAAGTTATATAAAATGCACTGACTGCCTGGAGCTGCACTAACGCTATGGTCCCACACCCGAGATCCACTTGTGCTGCCTGGCCCTCTCGCCACCCTTATGTAGTAGGCATGATGTCAGTGTGGTATCAAATATACCACTGGTTGGTTTAGATGTCTATCCCGGCTGTGGCCCCCTCCCAGCTCTGAGTGAAAATTAACCCTATCCTAGCCAAACCCAGGACATTAACCACCCCTTATTCTATACCATCTACATCATGCCCAGGACAGTTATTTAACAATTAATATAATACAATATAATACACTGGCTCTTCTCACACAAAATTGGGTTCCCTTGAGGTACGCATCAGACTTCTCTGTCCTCTTACACAACCCACCTGGTGCACTCAGGTCCTTGAGCAAAAGCAATCCCATTGATGGGTTTGCCTTTGCCTGAAGGAGGACTAGTCCAGACCATCTTCCCTAATACATTCTTCATGTGCACTACAGGGACTTTATCCCCTTCTGCAGTATGTGGAAGTTTTGATGGGCAGGACCAGCTCCATTAGCAAATCCTTTTGTGTTAACTAACAAGGCGGCCCTTGCTAGATATGTGTCCCAACCTTTGAAGGTGCCATCCGCCATTGCTTTCAGTGTAGTTTTTAATGTTCCATTGTACCATTCAATTTTCCCAGAGGCTGGTGTGTGGTGGGGGATGTGATAGATCCACTTGATGCCATGCTCCTTGGCCCAGGTGTCTATGACAGTGCTTCAGAAATGAGTCCTGCTGTCTGACTCAGTTCTTCCTGGAGTGCTATGACACCACAAGATCTGCTTTTCAAGGCTCAGGATGGTGTTCCAGGCAGTGGCATGGGGCACTGGATCTGTTTCCAGCCATCTAGTGGTTGCTTCCACCATTGTAAGCACGTGGCGCTTGCCTTGGCGGGTCTGTGGCAGTGTAATATAGTCAATCAGCCAAGCCTCTCTGTATTTATCTCAGCCATCATCCTCCATATCAAAGAGGCTTTAACTGCTTAGCTTGCTTGATTGCAGCATATGTTTCATATTCATAGATGATCTCTGTGATAGTGTCCATGGTCAGGTCCACCTCTTGGTCTTGAGCCTATCTATATGTTGCATCCGTTCCTTGATGACCTGAGATGTCATGGGCTCACCCAGCTATAAATCATTCAACCTTACACTGCCAGTCCAAATCCAACTGAGCCACTTCAATCTTGGCAGCCTCACCCACCCACTGATTGTTTTGATGT
>VZZY01020719.1:9170-20941 GCA_013400335.1 Eurystomus gularis
CCAGGAGGAAAAGAGGAAGTTTCGTTTTTCTCGCAGATTTTTATAGTCGATGTCACATGACTTCCTACTTCCGGTTTCCTGGAGGATTTTTTTGGTAAGTAATTCTGGGAAATGTAGTTCTTTGTTTGCTGTTTTAATAAGGCAAAAGTTTTTAATATGTGGGTCAGTTCACCACACCTGCCCATTCAGACTGCAGTACCCCATCCATCTCCCATACCCTGCTTCTAAAAGACTCCCTTTGCAGAAGCCAGGGAGTTGGTTCCATCAGCTGTAGAACTGATGACTTTTCCACTAGGAAGATGCTTTGGTTTTGCCTCTTTCTGACCCAGTTATGCTGCTTGAAGGTAGTCAATGTGTCTGCGTGTTTCTAAAAGGTACCCACTGAGCTTTTAACAGAGATCAAGGACTCTGAGCGCTCAAGGTCTGCTGCTAATGGTTACAGGAGGTAACAGGTCCTCCCTTTTGGCCTGCCACTTAAAGAAGGAAGAGGGAAAGCCCTTGACATTGAAAAAGGATGCTTGCTGGTGCAGAAGAAAAGAGAATCACTGCTCTTAAACAGGAAGAAACAGATAGCTGCCAGAGGAGAAATTTGTAAAGGGATCTGAACCTGGATTCAGCTGTTGCAACCGGCAACATGGGACCACCCTGCTCCAGAGGCAGCTTTGCTGAAAAGATAAAAAATGTTTGCTTAGGAACAGGAGTTCATGAGTACACATTATAGTTACCTGCCAAACAGCTAACAGTGTTAAATGTTACTAACAGTGTTAGCTATTATCACTGCTGTTTATGTTATGTCATATGGCTCTGAAAATCTAACCCATATTCAGCAAGTATGGTATGTAGTCTTGTGGAGCACCAAATATGTGAAGCAAAGGAGCTGGGGCATTGTATTTGTTGAGCTTAAATTCAGAAATGTTCTAACAATTTACTAATCAAGTCTCACTAAATTGAGGAGTGAGAAGAGAAGGGGCTCAATAACATTTTGCGTATAATACTCAAGGCCTTTGTACTTAACACTTCGGTTTGTTCTAAGTTTTCCTTTATCCTTGCTGTCACCAACATGCATTTTGAAAGCTTGCATGGGATTTATTCTTTTTGTTTCCATGGCAGCAATAAGGCTGATCCCTCAGATATGGAAATCTCCATTTGTTCTGAAAATTGTTTCCTGGCAAAATTGCCTTAGATCAGAATCCTGCTATTGAATATACAGGAATTTTATCTTTACATATATCATGCATAGATTTCTTTTTGTATGTAGTCAAGGACAGAGACATTTGGCCTGCTTCCTGGTCTATCAATTCTACTAGCTGATGATTTTGTTGTGCTTCAATTTCTATCTTGGATTAGGAGTTAACTATTTCCCTGGCCTTTGGGCTTGTATTACCACATTTTTGGCTCTACAGCTTGTGGCATTTCTGTTTCCAAGAAAATGAATGTGAATTTTGTTACTTCAGCAGAAGAAAGCAAGAGCACATCTGCTATTTAGCTTATTTGATCATTTTAGTTGAATGATGATAGAATTTTCAGAGACTTATTTATCTGGTTTTGTGGATTCATTTTCCAATCAGTTATTCAAAAAGCTACAGATTATATTTTTGTTGTATTTATGTTGGGCCCCATTTTATTTTATAAAGCTCTTAATTAATCTTGCAAATCAATAGGAAAAAAAATTCATTTGCCTTGCTTGTTAAGCTATCTATTTTATTTGTAGTTCCTTCTTATCCTTAATTAAAATTGAAATCAGATAGATTTGCCTGCAAGCATGAGGGCAATCAAGCTCAGACACCTGAGTAGAAGTGAAATTTGACCAGAAAAAAATGCTTCTATGTTAGCAAGTGTGGTGAGATCAATGACAGAAGTGGGGGTGAAGAAAGAGAAGTTCTGAGATTATGTCTTCAGTGAAGACATCACCATGCCATGATCAGCAGCTCTGGCTTTTTTTTCATTCCCCCTGTACCCTTTCAACCTCTGACATAGTAATAGGTTAAACTATGAAATGCCACTCATTTACATGGGGATAAAACATTCAAATGACTTGCAAAAGGAGCTTAAAACACTATAATTAACCCATCACAAAATACTATATCCACAAATGCTTTTTAAAGTGTAATCTACTAACGATGCTCAGCATTCATTAACATTTTCCCCACTTTTTGTGTGTCATACATCAGTGGTTAGATAAACAGTCTGATTACCATCAGTCTTACTCACTTTGAGAATCTAAGCTGATAACTGCCATTAATCACAATCTCAGCAGCATGACCCTTTGAACATATCTACCACAGAGCTCTGACAGCAGTGACCAGTAAGGGACATAACTTGTTCTGGTGAATACAAAAAGATGCGCTTCATTGCCTAATAGCCACATACCATTTCAACCACAGAGGACCTCCCAGAACAACGAATATTAGGGAGCCTGTCTGCATGCTTTGTACTCACAATAGACTTTTCCCTTGGGAGCTAAAATACAAATGTATAGTGATTAAAGTAAGATTGGCTTTGTTCATGCTCATTCATATTGTATGAACTATGAAAAAAGCCCTCTGACCTGTGATGCCATGTTTTTTTTACCTGAAAGTCAGAGGGAGATAAGCTATTGCAAGAAAAGTAAGCTAGGCACTAACAAATAGTTGGGAAAAAATACCAGTACTGGGAATATCACTATCATTAATTTTTCATAACAGAATTTTGATCCTGATTCAGCAGTTTTGACAATACTCTCAGTTTAACAATGAAAGAACTACTGAAATTAAGGAGTTTGCCCTGGTCGAGGAGGACTGGGTTAGAGATCAGTTTGAACACTTGAACATCCATAAATCCATGGGCCCTGATGAGATGCACCTACGGGTGCTGAGGGAGCTGGCAGAAGTCATTGCTAGGCAAATCTCCATCATCTTTGGTAAGTCGTGGGGAACAGGCGAGGTGCCTAAAGACTAGAGGAAAGCAAATGTCACTCCAGTCTATAAGAAGGGCAGGAAGGATGATCTGGGTAACTACAGACCGGTTAGCCTCACTTCCATCCCTGGAAAGGTGATGGAACAACTTGTCCTTGGTGTTGTCTCTAGGCATATCAAGGATAAGAATATTATTAGGTGCAGTCAGCATGGCTTTGCCAAGGGGAAGTCATGTTTGACCAACCTGATAGCCTTTTATGAAGACATTACCAGGTGGATGGATGGTGGCCATGCAGTGGATGTGGTCTATCTGGATCTCAGCAAGGCATTTGACACTGTCTCCCACAGCATCCTCATAGGTAAACTGAGGAAGAGTGGTCTAGATGACTTAGTAGTGAGGTGGGTTGCTAATTGGTTGAAGGGAAGAAGTCAGAGAGTTGTAGTCAATGGGGCAGAGTCTAGTTGGAGGCCTGTGTCTAGTGGGGTCCCTCAGGGGTCAGTGCTGGGGCCGGTGCTTTTCAATATATTCATCAATGACCTGGATGAGGGATTAGAGAGTACTGTCAGCAAGTTTGCTGATGATACAAAACTGGGAGGAGTGGTTGACACGCCAGAAGGATGTGCTGCCATTCAGAGAGACCTGGACAGGCTAGAGAGCTGGGCGGGGAGAAACCTTATGAAGTTCAACAAGGGCAAGTGTAGAGTTTTGCACTTGGGAAAGAATAACCCCATGTACCAATACAGGTTGGGGACTGCCCTGCTGGAGAGCAGTGTAGGAGAAAGGGACCTGGGGGTTCTGGTGGACAGCAGGATGACCATGAGCCAGCAGTGTGCCCTCGTGGCCAAGAAGGCCAATGGCATCCTGGGGTGTATTACAAGGGGAGTAGCAAGTAGGTCAAGAGAGGTCCTCCTGCCCCTCTACTCTGCCCTGGTGAGGCCACATCTGGAGTATTGTGTCCAGTTCTGGGCCCCTCAGCTCAAGAGAGACAGGGAACTGCTTGAGAGAGTCCAGCGCAGAGCCACCAAGATGATTAAGGGAGTGGAACATCTCCCTTATGAGGAAAGGCTGAAGGAGCTGGGTCTCTTTAGCTTGGAGAAGAGGAGACTGAGGGGTGACCTCATAAATGTCTATAACTATGTCAAGGGCAAGTGTCAGGAGGATGGAGCCAGGCTCTTTTCAGTGATGTCCAACGACAGGACAAGGGGCAATGGGTACGAGTTGGAACATAGGAGATTCCATAAAAATATTAGAAAAAACTTTTTCACGGTGAGGGTGACAGAGCACTGGAACAGGCTGCCCACGGGGGTTGTGGAGTCTCCTTCTTTGGAGACATTCAAAAGCTGCCTGGACGCATTCCTGTGCGACCTATTGTAGGTGATCCTGCTCTGGCAGGGGGGCTGATGATCCTTGAGGTCCCTTCCAACCCCTAACATTCTGTGATTTTGTGATTCTGTGATTCTGTGATTCTGTGAAGTAAAAAATGAAACTTTATTATGACTTTGTATCTGCTGTGTTAAAGAGATTCCATATTAACGTATGTAACAACTATTCTGCTTAATGCTAAAACTTTTTATTTTATAGACATAAACTATCATTCGTTAGTTTGAACATGTTTATGTAATATTAATGCTGCATACAACAACAGCACTAAAGACAAAATGTATAAGACAAACCTGGAGATCAAGTAGTAGTGGAGCCAATGAGAAAAAGTGCGATGTTGGATCTTTTCCTTGCCAAACAAGGAGAGGGTGGTGGGTAATGTGATGCTCAAGAGCAGCTATGGCTACAGTGATCACGAAATGGCGGAATTCAAGATCCTTAGGGCAATAAGGAGGGTGTGCAGCAAGCTCACCACACTGGACTTCAGGAGAGCAGACTTTGACCTCTTTAGGGATCTGCTTGGCAGATTATCATGGGATAAAGCCCGTCAGGGGAGAGGGGCCCAAGAAAGCTAGTCAATATTCAAGGACTACCTCCTCCAAGCCCTGGAGCAATGCAAAAAAAGAGGAAGAAAGGAAAGAATGCCAGGAGGCCTGCCTGGATGAACACGAAGTACCTGGACACATTTAGATGCAAAAAAGAAAATCTACAGAGAGTGGAAGTGGTAACAGTGGCCTGGGAGGATTACAAAGTTGTCCAAGCAGCTAAAGCTAAATCTGGCCAGGGACATCACAAGTAACAAAAAAAGCTTCTACAGGTATGTCAGTGATAAAAAGAAGGCTAGTCTATATTCAGGCTTCTTATTTTTAAACAGGATACTAATTTTTTAATTTTAATATTTACAACCATTCTTCTCCAGTTTCAGTGACTGACCTCCTTCATAGTTCATTAATGTAGAACTTTTTATTGTCTTTTGAGCCAACCATGTTTTTGCCCTAACATGAAATGACAATTTTCATGGCCTATGACACCGAGGAGGTTCAGCTAGATTAGCTAAAGGTCTCTTTTTGCCTCAGAAACCTCTTATGTAACATTTTTTTTTTGCTGGAAATCCTTTCTGACTGCATGTTATGAAATTAAATAATGTGCTTATTCTAATTGTTTCTTTAAAAGTACAACTAAATAAAAAATATTGTGTTTAAACATATGAGGCAAATTTTAAGCCCTCCATCTTATTCTTTTCTCACTAGGTTTTTACCTACTGCATGACTGTTTCTTGGAGGCATACGATACGGGATACATTTCATGTGTGAGTCATCTCCCCAGGCAAAGCAAGGTATGTACTTTCTTTACTGAAGTAGTTTCCTGGTAAACATTTCTGGTTTTTATTTGGAGATTTTGTTTTGGTTTTTTTTTTTTGTAATATGGTGTTTTGTTTCAAGTTTGTATGTAGCTATCCATTTGTTTAGCTAGAAGGCTAAAATCAGAAAAAAACCACAACCATACCTATCATCTCAGTAGAAAGTGCTAAAATATGTAACAATCCATAGCTCCTAGGAAGATTTGGCTATTGGCAAGTTTCATCTTCGTAAGATGACTTTTTCCTCCTTGAATAAAAGGAGGTCATGCTGATCATGACCTCTGGCCTGGAGGTAGAGTTTTTCACTGTCATGAACCCTGGAGGTGTAGTTATGGTGGCAATAAAGGAAAGGACTTAACTTCAATTCCAAAATGACTGCACAGTAGCAGTCACTTTTTACAACCCTGTCCTCTCCTGTCTTAGTTTGCACAGAATATTTTTTTGTTCATGAGCAGATCTCAAGCAAATACTGGATCAACCCTGAAGTAAAACATGTGGCTGCACGTTGCAGTAGGTGGGCAGGCTTACGTGGCACATACCCAGGTCTCCTGAAGGTTACATGTAAATCTTAAAAATATATCATTATTTAGTACTTTTGAGGAGCCCAATAATAGGATATACAGGATCCTGTTACAACATAGATGGACTTTTATGGGGGAATCAAACCCATTTTTAACATACTTTTCCTCTAAAGGGAGGTAGTAGGATCTGCTGATCAGTCAGATCAAACACCATAAAGAGGATCAAGAAAGAAAAATAACTGTTTGCCTTTTTCTGCTCACTGGATGGAACATCCAGCAGTGCCATTCTGCTCCATTTCCTTTTCCTGGAACAAATCCCAGTTCACTAGATGCAGATAACTAAGTGAATACGTGTAAACTGTATATGAGGTCACACCTTATACGCATATATAACTTCCACACAATATGAAGGGCAGACATTTGGATGGATATGTTCATTCTACAGCAGAAATCTGCTGTTTGTACATCAGACTTATATTTTGAGCTGTGAATTTAGTGATCCTACAACCAAAGACAGTGACAAATGTCCAAGTTCCGAATTAAGAAAGATTAGCTCATTCCTTGCTTCCTTCCACTATATCACAATGTATATTCTTCAAAAGCAAAAATATATCAAATAGAAGGTATTTCAGAGATGCATTCATTCCTGTTTTCTCCTTCATGCAATTAATTATTACCTTTTCAATTTTAATTTTGCAATATTCTAAATCACAAGGCAGAAAACATGATATAAAAGACTAGATAAAAATAAGTGTATTGCTCTATTTATACCACCTTCAGTTTAGAGTCCTTCCTGCTTGTATTTTTCAAAAAATTCCCCTTTACGAATTAGAGTTGGAGAATTTCTTTTTTTTTTTTAAAAAAAAAAAAAAAAAATCAGTTTCTCATAAATGTAGTATTTATGGAGTGGAGAAAAACCAAAACACAACTCACAAAAAAAAGCCAAACAAACAAACAAAACAACAACAACCCCTAAATAACCAAACCCCCCTTAGATATTGAAATTCTGATTCAGTGTAAAAATACGGTATCTTTTTCATGAAGTCCTCAATAAAATACAGACTAAGGGACAATGAGATTTCCTCACACAGAGTCATAAGATATATACCACTTCAAAGTTTTGCCAAAACATAATGACTTCTTGAAAGCTTTGTACACACATTTGTTCTGACAGTTTTTGAAATATATTGTTGTGACTGTGACTGTACTGCTTTGTGGCTACTTTTTTATCCTAACACAGATATTTTTATAAGAACTAATAGTTTTAATATTGGTTTGAATCTGTTCAAAGACCTTTAGGTGTCTCATGTAAGACTATTTATAACCTTGATAAAGACATGCAATCACCTGTGAGTCCATTCTGTTATGGAGGGTAATTAAGCACAAACACTTGACACCATTTTTATTTTAATCTAAATCTCTTTACACATCTGAATTATCAACCCCCAAAAGTAAAAAATATCCTCAGGCCATCATTTCCATTCTGCCTAACCTGAGTGCTGGAGGATTTACTGAAATCCCCTACTAGCAAATTATTGAATTATATACTTATGCCTCAGGTACTTCTATCCAGTTTTCTGCACCTGTGTGTATTCCCTCAGGAAAAAAAAAAAACAAAAAACAAGTTCAAATATATCTTATGATGCCTTAGCTTGTGTTAGTTGTTTGAAACAGTTAAGTAATTCATGAAGATCAAATTAAAAGGTGACATTTACTACCTTTTCACTATCTGTGATTTTAAATGGTGTGAGCATTTTGGTTCTAAATATTACTATTGGTTCAAATTGGAATGCTTGGAAAGATAAGTTTTCAATATGCAATAGGGTTTTCTAGGTGAATCACCTCTGTGGCACTTCAAAGTCCCATTTGATTTTATTTGGTTTTATCAGTGCTGTGCATTCAGCTCTCTACTATTCCTGCCTTGATAAGCAAAACCCTAAGTGAAACTTCGTGTGGAAACCATCAGAATTTAAGATAATGTACATGAACTGTACTGTTGGAAATGCTATCTATTAAGTATCTATTATACCCTACACCTCAGTTGTCCTCTCTCAGCCACCATTCTTAATATCTGGGATCCTCTGCAGCATAACTTAGCTTTTTTTCAGTCAGAGGTGTATCGTCATTTTCCCCTAATCCTAGTAACTTGTTTCTCACACTTGCTATGGTATGTCACCTTTGAAAAAACACATGCTGCAAAGGAATTGAAAAGAACGGGTTTTTGTGTTTCAGCTGCTGCCAACCAACAGCTCATTTTTTATTGTGTAGAGTATGGTAGATAAAAAAAGATTACATGCCATGTTTTCATTTCTTCCCCTTGCAGTAACCACCATCTGGTAAAAATTGATAGAAACACTGCTGTTTTAAGTATAGCAAAATACTAATTTTACTTGAGCTTATTTTAAAATCCCATGTCTGTTAACAACTAATAGGGCTGTAGTAAGTTGTCAAAGTTTGTTTTTTTTTTAAATCACTAACCCAAATTTATCATAGAACCATAGAATATTTTGGGTTGGAAGGGACTTTAAAGGTCATCTAGTTCCAACTGCCCTGCCATGGGCAGGGACATCTTCCACTAGACCAGGTTGCTCAAAGCCCCATCCAACCTGGCCTTTAACAATTTCAGGGAGGGGGCATCCACAACTTCTCTGGACAGCCTGTTCCAGTGTCTCACCACCTTCATAGTGAAGTATTTCTTCCATATACATTATCTAAATCTACCCTCTTTCAATTTAAAACTGTTCATCATATCCCTACACTCCCTGATAAAGAGTCCCTCCTCATATTTCCTGTATGCCCCCTTTAAGTACTGTAAGGCCTCTATCAGGTCTCCACATTTATTATCATATATAACAGAAAATATTATTAAATGAATGAACCTCCATGGCTAGTTTTCTTCTTGGGACACGCTCAGGTATTCCTATGCTTCCCAAGTCTCCCTCATTTCTGAGTGTCTAGGGAGCAAATTGTAATCTATGTAACCAGTAATACAACCAACAGAAAGGATAACAAGCAAACAAAGATTCAACTATATCTTTCACTATAGAAATACAGTATATGGTAGCAACATCTATTAATACACATACTTTATTTATATGTATAGAAAAATGAGCAATTAATTTCAGATGCCACATTTTCGTAAAGTAAAGATAGAAATCAGTGTGGTTTATGCATTTTCACCTCTTCACATTCACAGGCAGTATTATTGCATGTATCTTGAGAGCTGAACAAAACTATTCATTCTTCTTCAGCTTCTCTGTGGAGAAGGATCCGGAAGTCCTGGTCGACAACAAGTTCATCATGAGACACAAATGTGCTCTTGTGGCAAAGAAGGCTGATGGTATCCTGGGCTGCATTAAGAAGAGCATGACCAGCAGGTTGAGGGAGGGTCTGCTCCTCCTCTATTCTGCCCTGGTAAGGCCACACACACATATTGTGTCCAGTTCTAGGCTCCCCAGTTCAAAAGAGACAGGGAAATACTGGAGAGGGTCCAACGGAGGGCTACAAGGATGATTAAGGGACTGAAACACCTCCCTTACAAGGAAAGGCTGAGATGCCTGGGGCTGTTTAGCCTGGAGAAGAGAAGGCTGAGAGGGGATCTTATCAATGTTTATAAATATCTGAAGGATGAGAGTCAGGAAGATGGAGCAACCAGTCTCTTTTCAGTGGCACCCAGTGACAGGACAAGGGGAAATGGGCAGAAACTGGGACACAGGAATTTCCACCTCAACATAAGGAGAAACTTCTTTACTGTAAGGGTGGTAGAGCACTGGAACAGGCTGCCCAGGGAGGTTGTGGAATCTCCTTCTCTAGAAACTTTCAAGACCAGTCTGGATACATTCCTGTGTGACCTGACCTAGATGAACTTGCTTTGGCAGGGAGGTTGGACTAGATGGTCTCTTCTAATGCCTACCATTCTGTGATTCTGTAATTTATTCTCTGATGGGGTCTGAAGGACACTATGAGCTATTCCTCTACATACACATTTATCCACACAAGATATCTGTGGAACAAATCAAATAACATCCCTCTAACAAATGCAGAGGAGAAAACCTATGACATCAGCTTAGTAAAGTGACAATAAGTTTAAACATGGTCTTAGTTTACTGAAGGATAATGTTATCGCTGTAGTGCTTTCAGAATAAGACGATTCATTCTGTCTATCTCAGAACATTAGCAGTGAACATCACAGTAACATTTCTTTTAGCTCTTGAGCTTTTACAACTTATGTTTAAAACTGTTGCAAGTTTTGCAACAAATATGGACAACCTGTCTTGAATATCCTTCTATTCTGGGCAGTTGTAGCCTTAAACTGAAAGTGATGGATTCTGCTCAGTTTTGGGACCTGTCTTGTTTAATATCTTCATCAATGACCTGGACGAGGGAATCGAATGCACCCTCAGTAAATTTGCAGATGACACAAAATTAAGCACAAGTGTTGATCTGCTTGAGGGTAGGAAGGCTCTGCAGCAGGATCTGGACAGGCTGGAGCGATGGGCTGAGGTCAATTGGATGAGGTTTAACAAAGCCAAGTGCCGGGTCATGCACTTTGGTCACAACAACCCCAAGCAATGCTACAGGCTTGGGGAGGAGTGGCTGGAAAGCTGCCTGGCAGAAAAGGATCTGGGGGTGCTGGTGGACAGCCGGCTGAACATGAGCCAGCAGTGTGCCCAGGTGGCCAAGAAGGCCAACGGCATCCTGGCCTGTATCAGAAACGATGTGACCAGCAGGAGTAGGGAGGTGATTGTGCCCCTGTACTCGGCACTCGTAAGACCGCACCTTGAGTACTGTGTCCAGTTTTGGTCACCACAGTACAAGAAGGACATTGAGGTGCTGGAGCGGGTACAGAGAAGGGCAACGAAGCTGGTGAAAGGGCTGGAGAGCATGCCCTATGAAGAGCGATTGAAGGAACTGGGTTTGTTTAGTCTAGAGAAGAGGAGACTGAGAGGAGACCTCATTGCCCTCTACAACTACCTAAAAGGAGGTTGTAACGAGGCTGGTGTTGGTCTCTTCTCTCAAATTAGTAATGATAGGAAAAGGGGAAATGGCCTCAAGTTGCACCAGGGGAGGTTTAGATTGGATATTAGGAAAAAATTCTTCACTGAGAGGGTAGTTAGGCACTGGAATGGACTGCCCAGAGAGGTGGTGGAGTCACCATCCCTGGAGGTGTTTAAGGAACGAATAGATGCAGTGCTTGAGGATATGGTGTAGTGGTTAGAGAGGATTTGGTGTAGTGGTGTAGTGGTTAGAGTGATGCTAGGAGAAGGTTGGACCTGATGACCCTGGAGGTCCTTTCCAACCATAACAATTCTGTGATTCTGTGATACAGTTCCATTAAATACAAATACAAATGTAGAGGTTAAAGTAGGCATAGATGTAAAGCCTCACTTTATATAGTGTTATTCCATCACATACCTTATAACACATCAACATGACTTACCTTTATCATCCTGATGCTACTTGGCTTTATAGTACTTTGCTTGCAAAAAAACCCCTACTGAAGTAGTTAAATTCACCTGAGATGTTACCTCCAGAAATAAAGGCTAATCTGTTTCTCTTGCATTGGTAAAGAACATAGAATCATAGAAAAACAGAATGGCTTAGGCTGGAAGGGA
>VZZY01020720.1:0-16250 GCA_013400335.1 Eurystomus gularis
TTGGAAGGGACCCATAAGGAATAAGACCAACTCCCTGCACCTCAAAGTACTACCTAAAACTAAAATGTATGAATAAAAGTGTAATCCAGATGCTTTTTTTGAAGTAGAAATAAAGTAATTTTATTGTGCTAATAAAATATGCCCAGAATTCTTAGTATACTTTCACAAGGGGTTAATTTTAAGACTTGAAATCCCAGAAGAAACTTAGCATGTGAACTCTAAATGTAAAACCAAATACACCTGGAGAATAAGGCTGCTGTCTGGAACTAGGTCATTGCTGGTGGCAAACAGCAAACTGGAGAATGACACAATGGAGAACAGCAAGGAAAGAAATTCAAAATACCTACAGTCTTTCTTTCCAGAGATCTTCTTTGGACTTCACAAGAAATGGAGAAGGACATGCCTAGGACAGCAGTTGCAGGAGAGGTTTTTCTCTGGTGTCATTTATTGTACCATTCATGTGTTTTATTGTACTACTCATAGATTACTAGATGACTCTCTCATGTTATTTGCAACTAATTACTCCTTTTCTTTTGCAAATAATTATTCCTGTTCTTTTTACAAATTCCTTGAGAGTTCTTCAGTGTTCCCATGCAAGGAGTGAGACAGCTTCATTGCTTCATGTAGGAAAGAGTCCTCAGTTACCAAACACCTGCAGCAGACAATACACCATGAGTTAAGCAGTACTGTTGCACCAGCAGATATTCATAACATCCATTGTTTTGTAACTATCTATCTTACCATAGAAACTACAGCCTGTGTGTTTTGAGTACTAGGCTTTGTTTTGTGAAGGGACTTTTTGCATTTATTTAAGCAGAAACTCAAGATACCTGACCAATGATAATAAACTTTAAGATGCACTGATTTCCCAGAAGACTGCTAAGAAAGTAACCTAACTTCATCTCACATTTCAATAAATGCAGAGCAGGACATCTTCTAGGCTATTTTGTATCTGCCATTGCAGTCATACACATAAGAAGTTCAGGGAGCTTATAATAATAATAGTAATAATGAGACTTCATTAGGCTATGTCTTGTCACTTGAATTTTTCTGTAAAAATTCATTATAGAACAAGAAAGTTCTCTTTCATTAACCACTTTGTTGTCGTTCTGCAAAGCTTGGTTTATTAAACTGGTTCACTGATATATGACCCAAAAATTTCAGCCTTATAATTACAAAGTTGTTGGTCTCATCCTGGCTGTGGCAATGTTACAAAAAGGGTGTGAAAGCTTTGTAATCAAATTATTGACTGAATACGCTTCTGAAGTTAAATGAAGAAATATTATTTTTATTAAAAGATGACTTGGGGATTTTGCAGCTGAACTGAAATGGACATAGACAAGAATTACTTACCAAAATGTCTACAACCATTACGGACATACAACGTGACATATAAAGCCTAAAGGGGGACAGCCTGACAAAAGATGGTACTTTACATATGTGCATATAAATGGTGGAAAACACGATCGCATATGTCAGCAAAAATTGATTAGATTTCACTTCACAACAGTCATTCAAAGCCTGATCGATTATCTTCCTAAAGAAGAAGGCTTCTGTCTGTTTAAGCTTGTTTTATGTTGCAGGGATGAATTAGAAAAAAATATAAACCTGTTTTTGCAGTTCAGAAAGGAATACAACAGTGGGCCATGTCCCTCAGTCCTTCCAAGACCTTTGATGTAGGACAAGATAAGGCTCCTGGCTAAAGCTAATGGTAGTACTGTGCTAAGGGACAGTACAGCACAAAAGCTACACAAAAGCCCAAGGTGAAAATAGAAAACAATGCATTTGAAGGCTAGATAATCACCAACAGAATAGCATGCATTTCTCTGTTATACATTGTTGCACTGAGATCACAGAATCATAGAATGGTTTGTGTTGGAAGGGACCTTAATGGTCATCTAGTTCCAACCCCCCTGCCATGGGCAGGGACACCTTCCACTAGACAAAGTTGCTCAAAGCCCCATCCAACCTGGCCTTGAACACCTCAGGGAATGGGGCATCCATAACCTCTCTGGGAAACCTATTCCAGTGTCTCACCAGCCTCATAATGAAGAACTTCTTCCTTACATCTAATAAATATCTACATTGATTCAGTTTTCAGATCACTGAGACAAACAGCCTCTAGGTCAAAAAAGCCAAGAAGGGTCAGACAGATCCCAATGGCAGTTGATCTGATGTGTTTAACCAGCCTATAAGCCTAGCCCAAAAGTTCCTTATTCAAAAAACTTACCATTGCTGAGAAAAGCACTTTACTGATACGGCTGTGACAGTGCAGTAAGAGCATGGTATAACTGAGAAAGGGTTGGTAGGACTGGGTTCCAAGTAAGTCCCACTGGCTATGTTCCCGTTGCCAACTAAAAAAGGTTGAGGAGCAATCCCTGGCACAAAGACCAAGGGGCACAGCCATACAGACAACACTTACATAAATTTGGTCTTAGAAAGAGCCAGTCGGAGAGGTCCAAAGCATAGCTAGGGTGAGAAGTAACAGTTGCATAGGGATCCAGTGCTCACAGTAATTCCTTCTACCGCTGGCTGTAGACATAGCCATTACCATAATATTCCACAGTGCAATATCTGGCTAAGCAATATGTGCTATTTGCTTCACAGGCCTTGAAGATGACCTTTAGACAAATAGTTCACAGGTTGTGATGTGCACCATACAACATTATCCCTTTTCAAAAAGAGAAGACTTCACTTATTACTAAAGTCTGACCTGAGAGCTTTTTTCTTCTTAACTCTGCTGTTCCCATTCAACCTAATGTTACATGGTACTTGTGAAGTGATTACATAAATTAGTAACACTGCTCTGTGGCCATAGTCTGATTCCCAGCATACCATTTCCCCAGATCCTGTTACATAGATAAGGGCATTTTGTTATTTATAGTTAGGCAAGTTCATCTACATCTACAATTTGAATTAAGAATGGTCTAAATAATTAGACCATTACTGTTCCCCTAATGATCTAATCTGTTTCAAGTGTAAACACAGAAGGGAGAAAGCAGGTCAGTCTTAGTTTCATTGATTTTTAATGACGAAACATGAAATATCCTCTAACCTAGTTTGTCCTTTCTTTTTCAGATTAATAAAAAATAGCAAATAGGGATTGTGTTCATTAAAACATTTTACTGCTCCAACCTTGATCTTACTGAATACATTAAGAAGTAGGTCACTTGACAGGTCTTTACTTTTTCTTTTTAATTGAAATCAATGAAGCTGACCATAGTAGGTAAAACTAATTAGATCATTAAAGAAGTAGCAATATTTTTAATGATGAGATATCTTCTATTCAACTTGAAGTTCCTTCTAAAGGAAATGAGTTTGAAACCAATGTATAGGAGAAGTTGTTCCTGAGAAATTTTCTTCTAGGAACTTTGAGGAAAGCACCACAGGACTTGAAATGCATTATTTCATGGTCCTCAGCACTGCAAGAAAGCGGAATATGACTGTAGCACATCATCGCCATTCATGTAAGCAGAGGTAAATCCACAAACACAAGCAGATATTGTGCTTCCTGTATTTGGGAATTAATCCTCTTGTGACAGAAGTTAGTATCTTCACATCAGATCCGGCAGTCTGTCAGCTCTAGTGTTCTTCAAAATGTCTTCTCAGGTCCCATGAAAAAACTGCAACTTCAGTATGAGCTCTAGATTAAGTGAATCAACAGGTAATGCATAAAGCTGATCATCACAGTGGCAGTAGCTTGTTTTATATGTTAACAAAAATAGTCCAACAAATACAAACCCATCAAGAAAATTTGTATCAGTCACTTAAATGATCATTTAGATATAGAGAGGATAATTGTATTAAAATCATAACTAGGAGGACAGTTCTCAGATCTTGAGGCAATACATGAAATTCTCTCAGATCATGAGACTCTACATAAAACTCAGCTATAAAAAAATATTTTCCTCCATATCCTTAGGAAAATTTCCTGAGAAATAAGTTACACTGTACTTACCCAAAAAACTTTCAAGCAGTTCTGTACGAGGGCTGAAATGAACTGTAATATTACCTTATATCACTGAATAACCACAATAGCTTTCAGTCCGTTCTGCTGCCCTGAAGCATATAGCTTAATTTAATTGTATGCATAACATGTAAGCAATCAACATAATTTAATACATTTTTTGAAAGTGAACGGGGGCGTTCACTATTTTTGTAAGGAGTCTGAAATGACATACTCATTTATGCAAAATTAGTTCATCTTGCAGGAGAGCAGTTGTTAGTGGAATGAAAAGCATTGTGCTAAGTAAACAGCCATAATAACATAGGCACAAAACCCAAAGACATTTCAAAAATAGTTATAAAAATAAAATCAAGATAGATTATGTCTAATTTTAGAAGTCTATTCCTGTTAGTAGTTAAAAAACATATAGATATAATGTAGATAAAGAAAAGGAAAACAGAAAGAAAAAAAAAAAAAGGCAGGAACATATTCTAAGTGAATACATTATTAAAAATAAGCCAGAACAAAAACTGTGAAAAATCAGTAGTAAGGTATTTATTATGAAAAGATTGCCAAATATAGAGTGCATATTTATTCTGTCTTGAGTGATTGAAGAACAGCATCTACCTCGAGGAGCTATTTTGCTAGAGCAACATAATCAACATGGGCTTTAACAGCAGAATTCAGGTATCTGAATGCAGGTACCTAATGCCATAAAACCAAAGGCTGGGTCGTATGGAATAGGACCTTTAAGAGTCTTTTACGTTTCTGGAGTGGCCCACAGGTGCCAGGTGGGATCCCCAGGGGCATTGCAAATGGCACCTGACAGTAACCTGTGGGCAACCAAATCCAGTGCTGAGAGGTAAAGTTGAACACTTTGGGTGGGATTTGGCCTACAGTGTATATTTTCTAAATAGGAGTTGGGTGTCTAAGATCTCATTTTGGTCCATGGAGACCTAATCAAGGTAACTTGAGCCTCAAGAGTAGTTCAGCTCTCCTTAAAGCAGACACATATATCTGGATAGCTGAGTATCTCCCAGGCTCCGTAGACTGTACTGGCCATACATATTAATGGATACTTTGAAAAAAAGGGACTGCTTGCAAGAATTTGAAACCCTCTACTGCATTGGGTTTTGTTACTTGGTATTATCATCAAGTTTGTTTGGGAAAGGAGGACTGGGGGAACTGTATCTTTAGAAAGCCTTGACCTAGCCCAGCTGGAAACATGCAGTATCCAGAGGCTCATTAGCTCTCACCAGAACAACACATCATGCTACAAAAGGACATAAACGTCCAGCTGAATCACACCCCAAAGCTTTCTCTGGAGAAATGCAACTGATGCTAGCATGGAGCCAAGAAAGCTAATTCAAAGCCCATGAAAGTACATCTATGTTAGTAATCCAAAAGAGGAGGAAGAGAAATAAATCTCTAAATACTATACTTAAAATACCAGGAAAAGCTATGGCTCCCCATAAATATTTCATAAAAGGCATCAATAATAAATGCCTCTTCATTTCTACACACATCTGAATCTCTAAAGTTTTATTCTGGAAAATTAAATCTACCTACTCCATGAAGGTAGATTGCTCCCTGGCGATCAGTGGATGAACTTGGCAGGCAGTGGTCATGAGGGCAAATCGGGGCTAGGAATGCTCTCTGATGTATGAATCCTCTTACTTCTACAGGAAAGAAGAGCCTAAAATGTCAGAAGGCATATTAAATTAGCAACCCTAAATCTTTCCTGGGGAGCAAGCATGAAATTCCCACTAAGTCAGAGTTGTGTGTATCCATCCATCCACATCCATCCAGGGGCTGAATGTGGCCAAAAGTCTTCATAAGTTTTAACCAATGGTTATAAAAGACCTTATGTTTCAGAGTATAAAACCCAGCTCCCTAAAGCTCTTCAGAATAGAGGAAGCTTCTATGAATCTTACATGAAGGCTAGTCCTCAGAAATACAGCCATTTGTTTCCATGCAGCTTTTCCTCCCTGGCTGCAATTCTGAAACTTCATCTCATATGCCTACCACTTTTGGTGATATCCTGGGCATGCAAGTGTTTCAACATCTCTCTCAGGCTCCAAAGTGCAGGTTTAGGCAATTCTAGGATTTGAATTCCAAATATGTGAGGCTAATGTGATGCTTTTTATTCAGAAACATTCTCTGGTTTCAAAATGACTCAGTGCATCAAGCAGTTGCATTTGAGAGTCCCAGTTTTAAATACAAATAAGTATTTAGACTACAATGTTGCCTATTATTTGTATTAAAAACTAAGATTTATTTATGGAAGTCATAGAAAACAAAACAAGGTAAAAGGCCCTTTATTCTAACACAAGGCATTAATATTTTTATTCTTCAAAATGGATTTTTGTTTTGCTTTGTTTTGCTATTTAAGAAATAGCAAATTAGTGGAAAACTAATTCCTCAGTCTACGCCAACAGGAAATTATCACATTATGTATTCCATATTCTGAGGTACCCCAAGCTTGTTTCTTATTTATGCCAGTGACAGGCACTGCGAGAAGTCTATGAAAACCCTGGAAATGATAATGAGAGCTTTGTGACTGCCTTTGTGCTGGATGATCATTACCTGCTCTCTTTCTTAAGAACACTTGTGTAACAGCCTGTAATGAACCATTCTCCACTTCTTACTTTCAACATGCAGTTACTTTAGGATCTCTCTGATGTATAACATCATTAAAGACATTGTCTGCAAGCATGACCCTCATTAATCACCTATTGTTCTGATATGCCCAAAGAAAAAAAATACATCCAAAGACCTTTTTTATAGCTAGATAAATAGCCTATTCTTCTCTAATAGGCCCAAGTATCCTTAATCTAACTAGGGAAACAGCAGAAAACTAGTAATTGCTTCTGAACCACTCCTTTTCACACCAGCAGCTAATTTGGTTTTAATATATAGATGGTAAAAGACAAAGTTTGTATTCGGTGGTATAAATAAGAAAGCGTCTTTGTTCATATTTCAGCCTGCTGCAATATTGTCCTTACGGGTATTGGGCATGAAGATGCAAATGTGAATTGCTGAACATACAATTTTTGTTCCTTCCTATTAACATGTGTTGTGCTGCCGAGGTGCAGAATTCTTTCATTTGTCAGCTGAGTTAGATATACCATCTCTTAGATGTGCTCATTTGTTTTTCATCCTTACCAGAACTTACACTTTTACTGTCCGAGAGGTACGGTGCTGCAGAATTGAATAGCCTACCCATAAAGTGAACATACATTAAATAAGTTGTCTCATGTACTGTGACTGCAGCCCATTACCACTACTGTATTACTACTACTGTAGAGGACTTTGATATGTAAAGACTGACGCAGGTTTTAAGCCTAAGTGTATGTTTCACTCACTGCAGAATCAGGTCAAAAGCCTGAAAGAGGTAGGTTGTGTAGAAAAGCACCCATTTCAGAAGAAATTGAAGTCACCAACTTCATTACAAGTGTTAATCCAGGCAAAATGCTAGGAGGGAAAGCAGTTCATGATGCCATTGAATATAACATTGCTTACGTTAAACAAAGTACCTCAATCTTTGCTAGAGAGTTTACTGGAAACTCTTCACAGTCTAGATCCTGAAAATAGCAGGAGACATTCCCAGGAATCAGGAACCTCTTGGGAACCAGGTTTGGCACAGCCACCATGGCAAAACAAACAATAAAGCAAAGCACAAAAATGACTGGTTTCCATTTTTTTCTCAAGTTATGCCTTGAAATACCTGGTAAGATTTCTGGACCTGACACCCCCAGTAAAAAATTGTTGAAACAAGGGAAGCAGAGCCTGGTAGCTTCCAGCACTGTTTCTCTTTGTGTCCATGTTAGATGCTGCAGCAGACTGGGAGAATGACTCACAGCCTCACCACCTCCTCCTGGTCTTACAAAAATGGTCCATGCCCAGCAGAGACTTACAATCGTCAGTTGTTCCTGAGGGCCAGAGTTCATAGAGTGCCCCAGTACCTGGGCATTTGTATACAAGCAGGCATCATTGAACCCTTGCTATCTTCAGGTTTAAGTAAATACACATGAAGCTATATTTCAACATTTGTCTCAGAGATACAGCATCGGTTCATCAGCTAACTGAATGGCACTAGCCATTTCAGACCACAATAAAAGCAGGCTGTTTTTATATACAGACAGTCTATAGACCTTTAGAGTCCTGGCACCACTGGCATTGGTCATTTTTTTAATCAGAGACCAGAGCTTAGAGGGATAAAAATAAGTAGCTTTTGATTCTGAGAGATTTAATAGAAACAGACATGTCTGCTGTGAAAAATTCAAAGGGTGAAAATTTATTTTGAAATCCCAGCCCCATGGAAATCCACATTTTCCATTAACTTGATTAAAGTCTCAATTTTGTTGCTGGAACTCAGCTCAGCTATTTCTCTCCTTGACTCACCCAGAGATGTTTCTCCATCAGAGATGTCCACACTTTCTACGATATGACTAACAGTTTTACCCCTGGGGCAAACCCAGGGTCTCTCTTTATCCTTGTCCTGTGTAACCACTGGTGGTTGCTGTCAGACAGAGTACAGGACTAGACAGCCCTTTTGTCTGAACGAAATGTTCCTATGTTCTTAGAAGACAAAAATGCTCTATGTTCTTTAACACACCATTAACTCACAGGAATAGTTATCTTGCATCAGCACAGATGGATTACCCTTGTCCAACTGATTTTAATCACACTGCAAAGTCACCATCAATTTAATGGGCTTTCACCAGTACTCTGCTTATTCATGTTATCTTTTTAGATCTGCGGACATCTCCTGTGGTTCTTGATGCTACATTATGCTGAGCTAGTCTGATCTTTTCACTGAGGATGGCTTGGGAACTTGTCTTTCTGGACTCATGGAGGGAATAGTAGGACAGCATTAGTGGACCATTAGCTCTTGAGAGTGACTTAGCCAATGTAAATGGAAGTGGCATCTGAGCCTAACTGGGCAGATTAATCTAAACATGAAGCATCAGCACATTCAGGTGAGAGTTAAGGACAGTAGCATCCAACAACTTAAACTTGCATCGAGTGCTCATAAGGCACTAATAGTTTGAAGACATGGGAATAGAAGGGAATCTGTTTTCTCCTCTAAATAGAAAACAGCACAGGAAGGAAACACATGGGTCACAGTGACAAAACCCTCAGCCATCACAGGCACCCACACAATAGAATCCTTTTCCTGATCTGGTCTATCAAAAAAGTAATTTGCTTGCTCCCATCATTCTTACAGGAGGGCTGTTACAGGCCCTCATTGCTTCTGATTTCCAGCCTACATTTATTCACAGCCCCTGAATACAGGGGAATGAAAATGTCAGTGCTGAGAGTTGTGACTGCTGGCATCTTGGAAACAAAAGGTCTTTTGCTTGTATTGGGGAGCCATGGCAGATCCACATCATTGTCTGCAAGCAAAACATCTCACATACAACATGGTTGATGATGTCAGTGGCATACCTTGCACCTGATCTCCAGAGACCTACATGAAGTCATATGCATAAAAGTGTATGAGCTGAGGAGTCTTGCTAGAAGCTTTTAACTGCAGCTGAAACTCAGAGTATGCTTTATCAGAGAATTAATAAAGCAAACCACTTGCTCAGAGGCTGTCTCTCCTTCAGCTGTTCTGCATGAACAGAAACTTACCAGCCAGGCTTAGTCTGACAGTTCTCCCTTTCAGCCAAGTTTGACAGATAGTGGCTGGAGAAGGGGCAAAAGGCAGGAGGTTCACTACTGAGCTCACCATGAACAGCTGAGAAGTGGCAATGCCAGCCCTGCTTCATCATGTCTCAGATGTTTTAGTCTTTGGTAAACAGCAAGGGCTGGAGCTTTCCCAAAACATTTCTTCAGTCTAAAAAAAAAGACCGGACCACTGGGCAAAAAGGAGGGGGCAGAGGATTGCAGGAATATTCTATTTTTCTCTCTCAGCTACAACAGGAAGGTTGGTTGTTACTCATTTGATCTGAATATCATTTCTCAGGAGGAGAAAGGCAAAGGGAAGGTGTATTTGCTCATGCAGCCCCTGCAAGTAGGCAGATGTGCAGACAGGAATGTTAAAGTCAGGGAGAACAAAGTATTCAGGCAAGAGGCAGAAGTGGAGTCCCAGATCTACTTTCCACTTTGTGCCTGTATTTGTCATTAAGTCGTCTCTGGACAAAATCAGGGATAATACCCTGATATCAGGGAGCATAAACCTAAGTTCATCCCTTTGCAGTTCCCTAACCAGGATCTGGGTAATGGATGGCTGCCTGTCTCCTTATGCCTCAGGTTTCTGAGTAATCTCAAGCCCCTAGCCAAAACAAATGGGTGACAAAAACCACTGAATCCATCCAAATTAATTGTAGTGCTCAGCAGTGGGGCAGAGGAAGGGACTATGTTGAGTTTTCAGCCTCCAAAGCTCAAAACACAAGCAGGCTTTTCTTCTCCAAAGCAAGAGGGCTTCCAGGAAAAGGAAACAAGGCTTGAGCCTGGTAGACAGGCAGAGGTACACTCATACTGAGACAAAGCCAAGGGCTCCACAGGGACATGGTGAAAGCACTGGGGTGTGGCAAGGACACCCTGGGGGCATCCAACCCTTCAAGGCTGTTGAGTTTTCTACCCTTTACATAGGCACAGGGCAGTTTGTTCATTTCCTACCCTCTTCACTTCATTCACCTGAATGGCTCTAATTGTTCAATTTGCTGAAAAAAACCCAAAAGCTCAAACTAAGCATTTACCTTATGCTGCCACCTGATGTAATATAAGGTGACATACGGTGCCAGCTGCATTCACTGCCTATATCCTAAAATAACTTAATAGAATATGTCATGACATGAAATAATAGGAAATGATGCATGACAAATTAATACCTAAAAAAGCAGTAGCAGCTGGATGTATGGTCCCTTCTTCAATAGCTCTCATAGCACACTTGTTGGAACACTTTCCCGTATTCAACATTAAGAGCACTGCACATCAACTTGCTTTGCAGTACACCAGACGATGGCAAACCCCTTAGCTTTGCACCACAAATCTGTGGCTTCTGAAGCTTTTACTTTTTACTCAGTAGTATATGGTGTGAACCTCTTATTGAGCATTTTCACAGTTCACTACATGTGGTAGACAGCACCAACATGCCAGCTTTGGTTTTGGTACAAATATGTCAAAGGCCACCAGGTTCAGAGGTTTTGCTTGATTTCAGAGAGTAAATGTGAAGAGTTGCCCCTGCATTTCCTAGCCCAAGGCATGTTTCAGGGGCACTTGTATCTGCACAATGAGGCTGAATTCTGCTTTGCCTTTTTTTTTCAGTCTGTGTAGACTTGGTATATGAAGAGTAGTTTTTACACATATAATGCTTTAAAGGATATATATACAAGCAAAGGATCTTTCATGGCACTGACGTTTTCCCATTTCACACATTTCACCTGAGTCAGATGGACAGCACAGAAGGGGACAAGGAGCATAGAATTATGCTTACAATGAAATGAGCTGCCATAAGATTTTAGGGAGAAGATAAAATGCTTCATATGTACACCAAAGCCAATAACCAATTCCATAAACAATTGATTTTTCAGGAAAAAAAGGATTTGTACAGTTGCAGAACTGAACCCACTGTTTCAAATTTTAGTGGATCAACCACACTCAGTTGACTGTTATACAGTAATGATATAACATATGTTTCAGCAAGCAATTTGTGGTCTTAGGTCATTTACTTTGGTTTAGATCAAACTAACTACATGTATTTTTTCTAGCTGAACCACCCTTACCTTGGTTGTTTAAACTTAAGAGGTCAAAACTACATTATTCATTCCATTTTAATAAAGAAGATTGTAAGATGAGTGTTTTATATAAATATGCATAAATATACACATATGCCATTGAATACATATGAAAAATAAACATGCTTCTGCAGATGCAAAGAGCATAATTGTGGAAATTTATTCTTCAGTTACATACTCTTTTTTTCCATCATGTGTTTCAGATGATCTGGTGTGCAGATTCATATACGCCTGTCAGAGAGCTTTGAAACTGCTGTCAATAACCACACTGGTTGCCAAGAAGGAATGCATCCAGGCTTTACAGTCATGTTTATTCTCCACAAGGCCTTTAAAGTCTTTAATAAGAATTAGAATCTCTCTGATATTTAGAGAACTGGAGAAGCCAGTTAACTTGGATTGCATTCACTTTTATGGGCTACCTTAACTTTTTCATACATTGGTTATTTCCTAGCATTACTTTGTAGGGTCACCAACATTATTCACACTGCAATTACTAATATTATATTCTTAAATCTCTCTCCTATGTCTGGCATATTTCTATGAGAACCTCACATCCAGAAGTGCCATCTGTTCGAGTTAAATGTAGAGCACTCGGCCTGTGGAGTTCAGGGCAATAAAGATCCCTGTGTGCTCTGAAATACCAATCTCCAAGTCAGTCCTGCTGAGACACTGTGACAGACTTTGAACCATATATGCAAATAAATGCATATATAAACTTAGCAATTTAGCCTTGAAGAGGAAGAAGAAAAAAGAACTGCTACTTCACTCCACAGAATGCACAAGGTTTGTGGCAAACAGATTGTAATCCTTCACACCCTAAGCATTTGTCTATATAAAAGCCTTGCTGAAAATGGGAAAATTGTGGAATTTGCCTAATCCTTTTATGGAATTTTGCTTTCAGTTTCAGGAACAGAACCACAGATTCTGGATCCTACAACACTTGAGAGCTACTGGATCTATAAAAGTGGGAACAAAACAAGACAAAATTTACTGACAATCAAACATAATAATGGAGTTGCGTAATACAAGCTTTCGCTGAAAATGCTCTATCCACTCTTCATTACCTGACAGCCAAACAGGCTTCATCCACCAAAGGCCAGGCCAAAATACTAAGAAACAAAATGATACCTAAGTCAGCCACAGAATTATGAAGACAGACCGGGAATTGGTGGCTTTCTCAACTACTTCAGAAAAATGCTACTAGCCATCGTACTAAACTTTCTGCTTCATACCTTCAAGGATAACAAATAGCCTGTCACATTCGCTCTTGCAATGTAATTAGCATTAATAGCTCCATAAAGTAAGCAGTTTCAAAGCATGATGGATACAAGTATAGTTTCTCAACAATAACAACCAAGAGTTCCTGTCTAAAACCACAGCAACTCATCTTGAATGACTCATGCAATACTACTTCTACTCTTCAACCATTTATAGGATGTTGATTCAACCCCAGCAATGCCTTTGCTTTCACAAAAATAAAGTCTTTGGAAGCAATTTTCCAAAACAAGTATTCTTAATCCTCCTCATAACGTGAAACAGGATGTCAATACAATCACACAAAAAGTTTGAAATGTATGGATTTAATTCTCACTCTCTGGAAAACTTTGGTCTTTGCACATTTCCCTTCATAAATATAAATATTTGTGACAATCTTGGGAAATCAATTTTCCTTAGGGAATTACAGTTGTCTTCTAGTATACATGTCTTGGCAGAGCTGCTAAATAAGAGTTTAAAGCCTTACAACAATTCAGCAAAAGTATAACCTTTCTTTTTTGTTACAAATTTAGAAACTTTTACATTGCATTTTCCAGTGGTTTCAAGCTTAGCTCTTAAAGCAAAAAAAAACAGGACTGTACTGCATCCAAAAATAATCAGTTTTTAACAGCACAGAAGAGATAACTAAAAATAAAGCTTAAAGACATAATAGAATACTTTTTTCAACATTCAGAAGTGCTTTTTTGAAGTAACAAGATCTGCAATGTACATGGGTACACCTGGCCTACAGCATCCAAACCCACTGGAATAGATAATTTTGTGCTGAGAAAATAGCAAAAACTCTATCCATAGTATGTACACACAGGGTGGGAATGTCCTGGTTGTAGTTGCATTTCAGAAAGGTTAGTTAGAAGAAAACTAACCATGGAGAAGAATAGTGAAATACTGATACTATCAAACATTAATCTGTTGTGAAGTTTAAGCAAGCAGTAGATGGAAACTAAGCTGGAAGTTATGACTGATTAATTGGAATAGGAAATTTATCCTTCTAATAGGGTAGAGAATCTCTATGGGCATTCAGTCAATTAATATATTCTTTAGATATTTAGTCTGTGGGGGTTTTGAGTTCAAATTTCAAATACTCAGAACCTCAGAAGACCTCAAGTTATATAGTTGCCTCAACCAATTACAAACTGAAGAAGACATAAAACCTTCTGTAATAGAAATCAAATGCAGGAATGTCTGTTTTTCTTGAGGTGAATACCTGTTGTCTCAATAACACCAGAAGAGCAGTGGTAGCTTAAGACAGGGCCCTTATTCTGTGTACCTTGCTATTTTCTCTAGCTGGTGAATATAGAACCTGTGTGGATCAGAGGTTGCTGGGAGGTTAACAGATTTTATTGTTACCCATGCTTTTCACTTAGTGGCTTATATATCTTTCCACTTCTTTCAATTATTTTTCATCCTGTTTGTAATTAATTATTTCTATAATTAGTACATAATTAATCTGAAACACTCCAGATTTATATGAAGGTAAGTGTAAAGTGCTTTGGAATAAACTTACTTAATGACTAAAGGTGCTTATAAAAGTATGTCAAACATTCAAGAAAAAAAAAAAAAACCCTGAAGGTAAGCATAGTATAATCTTTCTGATAATAATTTTCTTACTCCCCAGACTCCTTATGTTTGAGTAACCAAAGACAAGATTTTGAACAGCCTGCCACACACAAAATGTTACAATATACTAGAGAGTCAAAAGAGAAAGAGTTTAATCCTTTTATTACCATGGGAAAAAACCACTGATGCTCCCAGAGATGCTCTGTATGCAAAGAGTAAACAATCAATTGGCAGAGGGTCCCCACCCCAGTGAATTATCCTGTTTGTGCCCACCCTTTCCTCCATCCCAGAACACACCAGACTGAACCTGGAAGCCAACAGGGAACATCAAGAATAAATTGTGTCCTTTGTCATCCAATATTTGCTGTTGTTGCGTGCACACAGTCTGTGTTTGTCTCAAAGCACGCTATCCAACATGCTCCAAGTACTGTGGTCTCTGAAGCCTCAGCGTCACATTTGAAAAGCTGTAATGCATCTGGTCATATCACATTTGCAGTGATCTACTACATCTGCTGTTGGTAAGGCCACAAACATGCCTGGCGCTTGCTGTAATGTTCATTGTGCTGAGTTAGCCCTACACACAAATTTTGATTCTCTTGCATGGGAACTTGATGGCAAGATTGAAAACTATGCAGTTATGATCTACAGTTCTCCGTCCTGCAAAAGCACATGCCCATGAGTCACTATGCTGATATGACAGGTTTTATAGGAACTCCTGAATATGCTGAGCTAATGTGCTCTGAAAATGATACTATTTTTATTATGTTGGAAGCAGTATAAATACTTTACAAAAATTAGAATTTCTAAATATTCTGAACTCTGTGATTTCTGTAATTTTTAGAGTCTCAGAGAATATGCTTTTCTTGTAATATATCTCACTATAATGTGTATCTTGTTTAAAACTGCAGAACACGGCTGACTCATGTTCAGTACATAAGTCACTAGATCCCAAGATCATCTTTTACACCATTTTTCTCCATCTTTCCTTTACTCAGTCTGACATCTTGCTCCATCTTGCATTTACTCAAATGAATATTCCTACCAAAATATCAAATATTAAGTTTTAGAAACACTGCAACTTTTACATTCAGCTTCATCATATATTTTTGGGGACTTTTCCCTACTTTCCCTACTGTCAAGGCAGTTCAGATTTCTAATTCTGCCCTTCGGTGTGATGTCTGTACCTGCAAAGTATACTCTAATTCTTTCATTCAAATAATTTATGAAAATACTGAATAGTATCAAATCACTGAAGAACTTTCTTCTGCACAGTCCCCTGGTGTGACAATGAATGATGTCACACTTTCAAAATGGCACTCTGAAGTTCTGCCTTCACTTTACAGTAGTTTCAGCAAACTCAGATTTCCTTAAGGAAAGGCCTTTGAACAGATTAAATGAGAGATCATACATGCAGTAGCCCTTGGGCCAGCCCAAATAGGACAGAACATGAAACATGTGCTCTATACCACAGCTGGGAATAATGGTCCTACCTGGAGCCTCTGGCAGAAAGCACCATCCATGTGTTCCTGAATCTTGGTTCCTGTCTGCTGCTGAGCCCAGTCCAGGAATTTCCCAGTACCTGCTCCACAGCATTCATGGTGAAGGTGACAGTGATGTAATTGCCATCAGGGGCGGTTGGATTCAATACTGGTTTTGTACATATTTGTATATATTCCATTTTATTATTATTATCTTCATTAAAGCTGTTTCACTTTTCTAATCCATAA
>VZZY01020720.1:16570-40319 GCA_013400335.1 Eurystomus gularis
GGGTGTGGAAAGAGAGGTTAACAGAGAATGTCTGTTATAGGTCTAGCAGCCTGACCCTAAAACCTCGACACGGTGTTGGAGATGTTCCTAAAGTTGTGGTAACATTCTGTTTACCTCTTATTGCCAACAGCAAAGTTAAACTGGTTGGCCTGCCCTTACATTTTTTGAAAACAGACATCGTGTTTGTTCTTGTGTCAGAGCTTCCTCAATCTCCCGTTCTCAGAAATAGTTACTATGGATCTCAGGCTGCCTCAGTCAAATTTGCTGCTGCTGCAGTTCTATTATCTTGTCATGAGATGTTGAGTGCTTTTAGTGGAGAAAAAAAAAAAAGATGATTCACGTATTCTGGCTTTAAAAAGCTGTCTAGAGTTAGACAAGAAGTTGACAGCACTGCTACAGACTGCACTGGGCAACTCACCCTCCAACTCAGAGAATTAACTGAGCTCAGAGGACCTGTTTTGGTGAAAGATTGCACAAAATCCATAAGCCGAGAGAATGTACACTAGAGCCTGTAGGAATGTTTCACAGATGCCTCTGCTGGCATAACAAAAACATCTGCCATTCAGCAGAGGACTCTTCTGCAACCTTCTAGATTCCTTAATAACACAGTTCATCACCCCACCTACCCTCTGATACATGCCATGCAATGTTGAACAGCCTAAAGCAACCAACAGAAACTGCTGGAAACTTTAAAAAAACTGTAACATTATAGCTCAGTTCCCAGTAAGAGCAAACTTTTGCAGCTCACTTCTCAAGTTTATTAGAATAAAACCTAGAAATTTTGAAATTTCCTGCTGAACAGCAATCTTGGGAGAAACAAATCAGAAGAAAAAAAAGCTTTTTTTTCTCTTAAATGAAACAGATCATTCATCCAATAAGCTATTTCTGTGGAGATATATGCAGTCTAGGAATCTTCCACCATAGACCAGGGGTCCTGGATGTCCAAAGATGCTGAAGTCAAAAACTCTGAGCTTAGAGCTTCCAAGGTACTATGAGGGTGGCAGTTTTTCAGCTGGATGTCTGCAAATACTGAAACATCCACTTACAATCCAAATCATTAATGCTTCTTCAGCTGCTGGATAACCTGCCATAGAGCCTTCCATAGTGCTCTTAGTGAGCTACTGGGAAACCAGGCAGAAACAGCAAGCACTACTCATTCCTCAGCAGGAGTGTACTGAAACCGCTCCAGGTCTGCCAAAGTCATCACTTTCTACAAATTACTGCATGTAGCATTCCCATAGTAAGTGAAACATACATGTGATCCACCTGCCCATCCCCAAAGCTGCCAGCAATCCAGACAAGGAACAGCCCCGGAGCAGTTCTTCCTCATATGCACTCAGGCAAGATGAGATCTGCCTCAATAACAACAGCCAGCCTATACCTTAAAATGAATTGAGTATTTGAATTTTTGGCTGACAAATTTACAAACCCAAATTTCTGTTTGATAGAACCATTCACTCTGGGAATTAATCTGGGTCCAAAGTTCTGACAAGCAACATGGCAAACACCTCCCTTGCAGCCTTTTAATCTTCACTTTCCAGTCTCTACAGATGACATGTAAGTATAGTATAGGTACTCTGTGAACAATAGGTCTGGTTTGGCAGCTGAAAAAGTCTCATCATGTCTCTTACAGCAAAGCTCCTTTTTAGCAGGTAATGATGCTTTAAAACTTTCTTTGGCAGTCTTCAGAGAAATCCTTTTGAATTTTGGACTTGTGCAGCATTCCTTCTACCTCTGAACCTGCCAAGCTCTATGAAATCTTTAGCTACTTGCTTTTTTTATATTATTCCTGGCTAAAAACATTTAGAGAGTGAGCCAATTGCATAATAATGTACATGGGTATTTTCTGACAATGCATGATGGCACTTTTATACCACTGTACCTTAGCAGACAGTGAAGACATTAACTCAAAATAATGGTGTGAGCACAGAACCTCAACACTGTAAAAAAATTACAAGTGCTATCAGATTTTTCTCAGTTGCTCGCATATCACAGACATTATCTGTTACTGTCTTGATTCAGTACTGAACTCTTCCAATAAATTGCTGTGAGACTTTAGTGCCTCTCATGGTAAGCCATTCTAATGCCAGTTTCCTCAGACACTTACTGGCAGAAAACTTGGATAGTGCCCTACATATTCTACTGCAACAGCCATCCAAGGCACTTGCATTGGTTGGAAAGAGTAACACAGATTAAGAGGACCCAGGATGCATTACGAGTTTGAAATAAGTCATCTTATGGAGACAACAAGCAACTTAATGCTTTAACTGGATGTTTAGTCTGCTATGTTATGAACTGTCATCACTAGAAACAGAGGTTGCACAAAGCACAAGGACTTAGGGTTTTGATCCAGATCTCAGTTTGAAGCCAATCCCAGATGAGATTTGTGTTGAGGCAGTGCTGAAACCATCCGACTGTTCCAAAGCATCTCACTTAAAAATATGGGGGTATTTCGAGCATTTCCCCAGTGGAGGCCTTCTACCATCTTACATCTTAGGAAACTAGAAAAATCTGCTATTCCTGCTCATATTTTTGTCAGCTGGAGAAAAAAAAAGCACAGAAAGAACAATTCACACAATTTCCAGAGCATCTAAAACCATATCCTTTAGAACCATATGTCTTCCTTTTCCCAGATTTTATACCTATATGTATTTAAAACCAAACCTATACGTATGTATACACACACGTGTATATAAGCATGATGTTCTTGATAGGAACGTTTCCTGTCATCAACTGTAAGTGTCTGGTGCCATTTTAGATACCTTGGAGTATTCTATATATCCTCCAGCTGCTTCTCCAGATAGACAAAGATCTCCTATGTGTCCTATGCTACATCCACCAGCCCTTTTTCACGTCTCATACATGGACCATGTGACATGGCCTGAGGCACCTATACGAAGGCATATGGTTTGCTTCATGAATGTCTGATGTGGTAAGTGCCTCCAAGCAATTGTGTACATTTATCGTACACCGGTTGTGTGCAGTAAGGCTTTGCTGCAAGGATGGACGTGCTGCACATGGGCTGTCCAGTTGACATATGAGTTCCAGGGTCTCTGAAGACTAGTGTCTTGTACATCATTAGCCATAGTTCAGCCATACAGTTTTATACTTAGAAAATTCCAGACCAGAAGCATGGAGTCTTAGTACACGGGAATTAGTCTGCAGGGATTACTTAAATTACCCTTTACATATGGTCAATGACAAAAGATTACAAAGAAAATTACTGATTGTTTCTCATGTGACTTTCACAGCATTTCACTAGTCAATAACAAGTTGCTTTTCAGAGAGAGCACTGGTCAAAATTTACATTTAAAAAGACAATTTAACTGGAATAAAATCAATGGAGGAAGGAATATGTCAAATTTAAAAATCTGATTGTGAAAAACATGCAAATTACTTTGAATAATTTCAATTTTCCATTACTTTTTGATGTTAGAGCACATTGTTTCAAGTATGATTAAAATCAAGTTTGCATTGTGTTGATTCACTTTGCTTAGCTATATAAAATATGCAAACTGCCACTATTATGTCACAATTATATAACATATTTTACATTATAATATCTTGATGTTATCTGAATGAAACAATTAAATGGTCTGAATATTTTTTCTCATTCTGTGGGAAGATGGTAAGTGATTTTTTTTTGTTTGATTGTGAATTAAGACACATTTGAAAGCGTCGATTTTCCACAAGCTGAAGTTATAATCTTTACCAGCTTGAGGGAGGGGAGAGGGCAGAGGGCAACTCTGGGCGCACAGTAAGTATGAATTATGGTATTTCCATGCTTAATCACTCAACACAGGTGAGCCAAAACCATGACTGAAATATCACTTCTACTTTTGTTTACATTCTTTCAATAGCTATTTACATGGCTGGAAAGTAGCTGCTTACGTGTGTATACACATTTCCTATTTATATTTGTTTCTATAATTGCTTATAAGGTTTGCAAATCCTTTATTATAAATACCTCTTTCTATAAGCTTTGTTCTTCATTTCATGCAAGTATATGACATTCACAAATCTACAGAAGCTTCCAGGTAAAATCAACTGCCTTAGTTTGAGACCTCTTCTATGCTTAGACTTTCTAGGCCGCTCTCTTCTATCCAAATAAACAGCAGCATAGCTCTATGGAGAGAGTAAATAGCATAATTCTGTTAATATCAAAATATCCTGAAGATCTTAACTTTCATGGCTTATGCAGAATGCTAGCTAGGATAAACTCAGTGTTATTCTTACATAATGGAAAATAAGACAGAACATTATGAAATAATCAATTTGGTTTTATCAGTTTTTCAATTTTTCAAAATAAAAACAATCACCACAACAGAATAAAATATATCATGGTAATGCATAATAACAAGCACTGTTATTCCATACTGATATTTATTCCTTGGCTGTAGAAGATTAGAGCATTCTCTCAAAACCTACTGTGAGAGTAATTCCATTTGTACAAACAGCGAAAAGCCCTTTCTCTTAAAAAATAGTCTTAGGAGGAAAAGCAGGAAGTTTGAGTATCATCCTGAGGTGAAGCCAGGGTGTCACCTACACATGTATCCATACATAAATAGAGAAGCATTCCCAGTTTTCACCATTTAGACGCAGCCAAGCTGTTCAAAAGACAAATTAATAAATATAACCTCTAAGCTACTATGGGGAGTCAATTGTTCGGATGTGTTAAAAGTAGCCTCCTGACTTATTTGCTGTCAGAGCAGATTTGTTTATAAGGACATGAGACACAAGCTTGCAATGAAACACAATCTAGATAATCCATTTATTTGTTTAGGCAATTATTTGAACTGCCTAAATGAATGATCCTAACATAAGGAGTTTCCTAAAAGGAGTGTTTCCAAGTGATCAGTGGATAAAAGGACATCTACTGTTTCAGCAGCCTTTAAAGAAGGCTAGAGAGACCTCAACTCTGACAGGAAAATCAGGTACCAGTGGCATCCCTGAAAGGGATGGTAAAGGTGACCTGTGTAAAGCGAAATGAACTTTATTAATTCCTTCCTTACCTCTTCTTCGTGAGACAAGGTGTACCATGTGATAGGCCACATCTAAATGACAGGAGCAGTGATAAAAGCTGATAATAAAATTAACACACATGAATTGAAGGTCCAGAGGAGGACTACAAAGATGATTAGAGGGCTGGAACACCTCTGCTATGAAGACAGGCTGAGAGAGTTGGGCTTGTTCAGCCTGAAGAGAAGGCTTTGAGGAGACCTTACTGCAGCCTTCCAGTAATGGAAGGGCACCTACAAGAAGACTGGGGAGGGAATATTTACAAAAGCCTGTAGTGGTAGGACAAGGGGTAATGGGTTCAAACTGGAAGAGAGTAGATTTAGATTGGAAAGTAGAAGGAAATTCTTCACACTGAGGGTGGTGAAACACTGAAACGGGTTGCCTAGGGAGGTTGTGGATACTCCATCCCTGGAAGCGTTCAAGGCCAGGTTGGATGGGACTTCGGGCAAGCTGGTCTAGTGGGAGGTGTCCCTGCCCAGGGCAGGGGGAGTTGGACTAGATTATTTTTGAGGTCCCTTCAATACAAACCATTCTATGATTTCAGGCTCCTCTCCCATATATCCCACCTAACTTACTAATTGTAATTAACAATGAAAATTAAGTACACACTCATTTTCCATGAGATAATAGGTAATGTGTTTCCTGACTGTCTCTGTACAGTTGGGAGGCATTAGAGTATCATGTCACCAAGTGTCAGTGAACTTGAGTCTAGAATTCTCTATATGAAAATTTTAATAAGGATTTCTATTCAGCTGATGTCTCAATAATAAAACCATCAGCTGAATACTTTAAAGTCTGGCTTCAAATTGAAATGCACGCCAGCAGTGTCAGTATATTTATTCAGCATTAATAATGGCTTTGCTGATTTACAGTTCTGCTGATACAGTAGAACAAATATACAGTACCCTTGTCCTCCTGATAAGAATACAGAAATATCAAGATGTGATTTTGTAAACAGATTATTTTTAAAGAGAGTTTGTACCTAGAGCTAGTAAACAACATGCGATAGCAAAAGCACCAAAAAGAAATCTGAAGGTTTTTTTTAAAAGAAGAAAACTTAGAAGAGTTTAGAAATTTAAATTATATCAGTCCTCTCTAAAGTTGTGATAGGCATGAGCTAAAACAGTCAGTCACATATCAAATTAGTTATTTTCATACTCCTTTAGCTAAATATTGGCTTGGACAAATATCTGTCATATTTGTACTGGAATCTGCATCCTATTGCAAGAGTTCCTGTGTTCTGGATAATATACGCTATTGTTCCTGATGTTAAGTGCCATCCAGTAGTTTCTATAAATAAGTATGATTAATTTATGAGTGCAAAGGTACTGAAAAGATAAACATCTGTCCTCGGTCTTCCTATGCAATATAGCTATTTCATTTTCACAAAAGTAAAAGTAGCCTTCCCTTCCCTTTTTCAGTAATCTGAACCACTGGATTCAAGAAACATCTCACCATAGGCTTCAATGCACCCTTATCTGAGGACAGTACCTTAAGAACAGTAGCTCAGGCCAACAGCTGCAGCTGTGCTCTGGTTACAGCTTCTTAAAGCAGGAACCCACCACACACAGAGAGATCTCCGGTAGTTTCCTGGTGCCAACTATTTATTTGTCAGAGATAATCTAATTGGTGAACACCTAATTAACAGAACTGTTGTTGTGGTAAATACCTAATTAACAGAACAGTTGTTGGCAGCAGGTAGCTAGAGCAGTTGCTTCTATTGCAGATGTCAAGAAGACCTCCTGCCCCAGAAAGCTTGTTGAGCTCTGACACCTAACCTAGTACAGTATGGTATCTCTACCTATGATCTTTGCCCTACCTTCATTCCTAGATCACAGCTAAATACTGCAAACATTTGCTACGAAATCAGGAATATGCCCTTCGCAGAGCACACACAACAAATTCAAAGTTTTGGCAACGTTTCTACACTATCCTATAGAAGGTCTGTGCAGGCACATGCTTTCAGGACATGGGGATTTAAGCTGCAACAGCTCACACATTATGCCCAGGGGCTGTCTGACGTTTACTGAACGTGTTAACGTGTTAGCTTTGCTGCCCTTGCAGAGCACAGTCATCTGGCAAGTGTGCTAAGGACATGTCTGGAGCTACCAGACACATATATGCCAGTCTGGACAAATACACAAATTCCTCCAAATTCTTGCCTGGAGAAAGGAGGGTAGGCCTTCAGTGCCCAAAAGTTAAGTGTTAACACTGAGGCTTGCCATGACCTATGAGTTTTCCATGGGTGTCTGAGAGAGAAACAAACAAAAGTGTCTTTGGTTCATCCCGCTAGCCCTAGAGAGCCACGTGGATGATCATTTCATCCCAGGCAGGACAAGCTCATAATCAAGAAGCACACAAGAACAGGGTAATGTAAAACAGACCTCAGCCTTTGGCAGTCCATACTACAGTGAGTGGGATCTGAAATGTGACTTCCCTGTCTCACTCCTCTAAACTACAGTAGCCCTTCCAGAAAATAGAGATGTCCTACCATATTTATGGTCATTTACAGACAGAAACAGAAGCAATACAGACACTCACAGACCCTGAGAAGCCTGTTTTCTCTGGTCAGCTTTCAGTTAAAACAACCACCCTGGCTCCTCTAGAGAAGAGGATTGCTGTACTGGGACAGTAAGGTACACCATGCACACCATGAGCTGCTAGAAGGAAGCAAGCTCTGCTGTCCAAAAGGCACAGAAGTTTTCCACTTTTCCAGTCACAACACTCAAGGCAGAAAAAACATCTGGAGGCGAGAGTCTATTCAGATGGTCCCTGAGCAGATGCAAGATGCCTATTCACAGGGCCGTGGCAGGCTAAAAGTAGGAGGCAGCCACCTAAGCCACAGGTCATGTGGCAAACTACAGTTAGCATTTACACAGCTCTCAGGTGCTTTGTAAATGTATTTTATCTCTACTTAACCCCTCTTCAGCTCCATTTCCCCATGGGTGCTCAAAAACTCTGGCTGAGCTGGAGAATATATTTCTTGCTGGCTCTAGTCTTTGCTAGGAACACAGGTGCTACTTTAGTAGCTCCCTGTAGATGCTCTTCATGCCTAGCAACAATAAACTAAATTTTTAGGACAGAAGATTAATTAAAAGGGACCCCAAGTAATAGAAAAGGCAAGTGCAAAGTGCCCCACTTTAAACTTTAAGGCAAAAGTATAATCTGTGCTTTCCTGTATTTTCTTTTCCCTGCCAACAGTACCAGTTTACTCCTACTGTCTCTTTGGCTAAAAAAGCGAGAATTTAACCTGATTTTACTTAGCTACCCTGGGGAACATGCTCCTGCCAGCAGCATTCAGCTAAACCCTGTTAAAAACATATAAAATCAGTGGAGCCTCTTCAAACTCCACCAGGACTGAATTTGGTTCAGGTTCTTCATTTCTTCTAGTGTCTCTGATGCCTTTTAGAGCAAACATCATTATGCAGGAGAAGCACTTGTCTGAAAGGCTCCGCTAAAGCATGGACATTTGGGCTGTGTCCTGCAGGCAAGAGCCCCGTAGTTCCATAGGAATTTCTGAGTGTTACATTTTGAATGAACTTTGCCTCAAAATAGCATTCTTGTAGGAACTGTGGACAGTGAATCCAAAGCAGACAGCACTCTGATTTGGTCTGCACAAAGTTCAGACCAAGGATGAAGGAAATGAACCTGATGCACAGGGTGGAAAAGCAACATCTTCTGGATGGCATTACAGCACTGAGGTAGCACACATCAGAGCTGCAAAGAGATTTACTGTAGGCAAAATGAAACTGCATGTCTATCCTGAGAGAAATTCAAACAATGAGCAAGAGGGTCAATAGTGAGAACAAATTTATATCTGGTGAAATATTACTGAAGTTACTATTTAAAATATTTTCCTCTAGAATACAACCTCTCTACAACACAGTTAAAGATAGCTGAGATGAGATGATACCACCTAACTCCAGACATCAGCACTAGTTATACCAATGACTCTTCATCATCTGTTTTAGATATTTCTGTCAGGATTAGCAGAATTGCCCACTTTTCTCCCTTGACCACAGAGGGAGATTAACAACCACCACTAATGCAGAAGACTACAGTCAGATGAATCCTCCTCAGGCTGTCAGGGGACAGTTTTTAACTCAGCACTACCTTTTCAAACAAAACAAGTGCTATTTCTCCTTCTGAAATTAAGAGGAATCAAACTTTAACCAACTTCTGACCAATTCTCTTTCCCCTTTTTGCTGTGGATGAAGCAAGACACAGCAGGTTTCCAAGTCAGGAGTAGAGAAGAGCTGTGAAACAACACAAGGGAGGAAAAGGGAGAAAGCACCCGAACTAGGGCAGGGAGGGATTTTTCCCAGTGTTGATGCTGCAGGTACCACATTGGTTCAGCTCCAGCAGACAAAGGAGACATACATCATGTAAACATACAGCTGGGGAAAATGGGGCTATCCTGGGAAAAGTTAAAACATGGAAATTGTCAACAGATTTATTAACTTTTGGTATCTAAAACATATATTTGAGATAAATATTTAGGTGCCTT
This sequence comes from Eurystomus gularis, assembly GCA_013400335.1. Lineage (NCBI taxonomy): Eukaryota > Metazoa > Chordata > Aves > Coraciiformes > Coraciidae > Eurystomus > Eurystomus gularis. The sequence continues at coordinate 26,097 of VZZY01020720.1, forward strand.
TGATAATCAAGGGAGGAAACAGGCAAAACCAAATCAGATTAGTAGTGCACACTGCAAATGTCCAAGACCTGTTGCAAGAATCCCACTTGTTGTATCTTTCACCTGTAGAGTCCCCCTTTCGTTCGAAAATAAAAAGCCCATCCTAGCTGTCTCCACTTTGTGAACTTGAATCTCACAGCAGAAGAAGTAGCAACAATAATGGACAGGATAATTTTTAAACTGTGTCTGAGCTGCTTGGCAGAGGCAGGGCAGCTGGTTTCTGTGTGATGCTGGAAAACACCCCTGTGGCCCATGGCTTTCAGTGGTATCCACTTTATTACCAAGAAAAGGAGGAAGCCAGAGAAACAGAACAAAAAGGGCTACAGACCTAGAGGGAGGGAACAGAAATGGAAGTACAGAAGCAGCACTGTATGTTATACATGGAGAGATGATTTTGAGGATATCCTGAGGAGTGCTGGAAATTTTTTTAAGATGGTGTTTAATGAGATAGGTAAAGTCAACTAGAACATTTTCATTGAATGCAAAGGCTTTAGATTTACTCAGAGTGTAGAGGCATATATTACAACCTGTGTGTCTATAGGCTAAAATACAGTGGCATGGTTTTAAAATATGCAAAACGTCTGCATATTCCACCAGCTTCAGTGAGAGCAGCACAAAAGGCAGAATAAAGATTAAATGAAAAAATCATCCTATGGGTGTGTCTCCCATGACATTTAGGGCAGTCGATGTTTTCTTCTCAGAAAGAAGGATCAGTGCTGGGGGCCAGGCAGCTCACAGGGAGATGTCCAACCTGTTGCAGGATTTGAATGAGGGCAGGGTGTTGTAGGCAGAAGTCTGCCTGAACTTCAACAGAGACCTGGCTTTGGTGGGCACCCTATGTCAGCTCACTTGTTGCTCGAGAAGCCTCACTGAGCACCTGTTTGTAAACCAGTAAAGGACTGATCAGACTGAAAAGCTGAGATGATTTCCACCTGTTCAGCCCCTCTATGATCTTTTTCTATCAAGGAAAGGAACTGGTGGAAGAGAAGGACAGGAAAGCAAAGTGGGAGTGAGCAATGGCTGAAGGTGAATGGTTGAAGAAACTAAGAAAAAATTTAGCCTGATGTTTAAGCTTGGAAAACTAGCGAAAGTAGGGCTGAAGTGGATCTGTCTCCTGTGCATGTACCAGTACTAATCTTGTTACTGTGTACTGGACTCCTAGTTTTGACACTTCACCTTGCACTAGGTTCAATTACCAACCCCGAGCCACAGTTCTCCTGACCCCAGGTTTTACAATCTTCTGGGGTCAAATGAGGTTGGCACAGCTTGATGAGCCTGATTTGTGCTGCTTGTTCAGTTTATGTCAGCTCTCTATCCTAGGGGTATTCTTCATCGGAGCATCTCATTTTTCATAAACTGCTCTTTTAAATGCTTGAGTAATCACTCAAAGTTGGTCAGATGACCATTCATGCACAACAGCTACACCAAAAGTCCAGGGAACAGAACCTTCATTGTCTGGCACCTTTATAGAGATAAAGGAACATGGGCCATTTCACAGCTAGGATGGGCTTTTTATTTTCTAACCTAAGGGTGTAGTCTCTACAGGACTCTACAGCAAGTAGGATTCATCCAACAGATCTTGGACATTTGCAGTGTACACTTTTAACCTGATCCAGTTTTGCCTTTTTCCACCACCAATCAGCAAAGGCACACAAACATTTAGCTCAAGTATACATTTTAGATACTAAAGGTTAATACTGTCTCAAAAAATCACTGCCCAAAATTTTACAACTAATCAGGCTGCATAAACAGCATTACCAGATAACTGCTGGTAATAGCCACAGCCCTGCGTCTTGCCTTCCAGATCTCCTTTTCTCCCTCTGGAAACCCACAGGAGTCTGTCCCCCATGAGCTCTGCCCCAACACCAGCGATTCTCAGCAAATTACCAAAACCAGCATTTACTCCTTAACAGCCACTCAGTGCAAACTAGGCTCAAATTGCACTGTTTGGCTGCTGAGACACTGGATTAAAAGTGAAATTGTGGGAATAAATTAGTTGTGACAATTGACTAGAGCATTAGATCTCCAGGGTCTAACTACAGAATTTATGCATCAGGAAACTGATACCCTGATGAGGAGAGAAATGACTTCTGGGTCACTTATGGCTGCTTTCTCCTCTAGCAGCAGAAACTCAGGCAGATTTTTTTCAGCCTCCTACTGTTTGGTTTTTTTTATGATCATAAACACTTTCTAGCAATAACATTATCATTTTTTCTCCCTGAGACTTCATCTGGCAAGTGAAGGAAGTATACCCTGTTTCTTCTCATCTCATATGAGGACTGCTCTGCTGATTTTTCTGGAGTATTCTGAGCATCAGTGGAACATATATGGATTTGGGTGGCCAAGTGGGTAGGGTCTGGAGGATGATTTTCAGGACTTTTGAGGACATATATGTTTTTGCAGTTCATTTTGCAGTCCACTTGATGCAAACCTAGGTTCTTCACTGGGTGCACACTGTGAGCAAGAAGGAGAACCTACAATAAGAAATTTTCAAGGAATTAAAACACACATGCCCACATTACCAAGAAAATTGAAAATTAAAATCCCTCAAGGTATAGTATTGGGAAGACTGTTAGAGTGAATACAGCTCTGAGAAGTAGCAAAGATGGTCTCCAAGGAGGAATCATGGAAAGTATTCACAAGGGCGTCCCTGATCACGACAGCCATTGCACAGGAGAGGGATCAAATCCATGTTATAACTGAAGTAAAGCTGGCAGTGGGAGCTCAGAAGTTTCTCAGCATCAGGAGATCTTCCCCAAGGAGAAATTTTGCATAAACAGCCATTGTAGAGGAGTTGGAGATGCTGCCTGAGGCAGCATGAACAAATTCACCTGAGACATGCCTATAAATATTTGAAATGAAAGAGCTTAACAATAAGAGCTGTCTCAGCCATAAAGGAATACTGGCTGGGCAGCAGGAGAGACTTGAAACAAGAGTCCACACAGGATAAACACCAATGGATGACCTGTGAGAGATGGAAAGCTAGCCAAAACCCACCCTTGCTAAATCACAGGCCCTACACTGGATGAATACCTCAGAAGTGTGCTGAGATGGAGCCTTTCTGCCTCATCCTCTGGGAGTGTCCTTGCAGAAGAGAGGCCAGGTTGAACCCAGAGATGATTCTTCCTTTGCTCTTACACCAGGAACAAGGTGTTTGAGTTAACATGGAGGCACCTGGGGAGGCTTCCTGAGCACTTTAAAGTCAGATGCACAGGTCCTGGTGAGGTGAAAGAAGGTCAGGGAGCAAGACGGGCACTGAAAGAAGCAGTTGCGGCACCAGGGGAAAGGAGGCAGGCAGCACAAATCTGTGTTTTGGCTCATCCTGGGTGACCATTGGAATAAGGAGCCCAAGAGAAAGTAGCCAGCACCCAGTGACATGGAAGCACATTGGAATGAGCATCCAGTTCTGCCAGTGCTAGGATCAGGAAGAGACAGGTCAGCAGGGTAGTGTAGGGGGAATCTATTTTATAGGGCAGGGGAACACTGCCTTTTACTAATGCAAGGAGTTTAAAATGCCATGTTCCCATTTGGCTTCAACTCCTTCTCGTATCCCACTCCCAGGGATTTCCAAAAATCACTTCTTTGGAAACTGCATGTCTTGTATGCAGTGCATTTTTGTTTTCTCAGGACACATTTAAAGACTCTCTGTCCTGTGCTAGAGTAAGGGGTTAACATCATTCAAGCCCCTGTGAAGCACAGTCATTGCTCCTATTGCAAGGGATTACATTTAATTAAAGAAGTTTAATTAATCAACAAGTAATTGGACCTGCAATCCACCCCTTGATGGGCACTTTATGTAGAGATTCTAGAGGTGTCCCTGATTTCACCAGAAATGTACAGATCATCTCATTACAAAATAGCCCAAAACATACACCATATTCGATGTTGGCATGGGTTTTTTTCCTTCTGAAAAGACAAGATTTACAGCTTAAAAATTATTTTTTACACATATTTAAACAAAATACTTCTACAAAGCAAGCATGGAATGCTTAACATGGGTATTTACATACAAAGCCCGCTATTGGAAACAACTCTAGGGGCTCCCAAGAATTTTATTTTTCCTGTAGGCCAGAAAAAGGGTTTCATGTGGTTTTTTCCCCTGTTTTTTCACTATAGCTATTTAAACCTGTTCTTAATGAAAATGTATACTCTCAAAAAAAGCCTCAACTCTACAATTAAGGCAATTATACCACCAATTTGACTGCTGTCTTAAGTGTAGCACTAAAAGCATTACTCATTACAAAATGCTATTCTGAAAGCCTTTACCTGTTCTGAGTGAATCACAGACAGCTTCTGCTGTTCAGCAGTTAGAAAAATAAGGTTATAAGTAGAGCACAAACCCCAAGGACCGGGGCAGCATATTAAAACAGAAACATTTGTACGCATGAAGGTAATTATAAAAAAATAGGTAGCCTTGTTTGAGTCTGTAGAAGCAGGCATCTTTCTGTCAGGAGGTTTTGTTTTAAGAAGCAGAGAAATCAATCCACTTAAAGCTGCAGTTTTTACAGCTTGTAACAGGATATTGAGGTCCAAGTCCTACTTGTGCCTCAAGAAACAATATTACTTTCTTGTGAGTAGGATGAGCCAAACCTTTTGTGTCCCTAGGGCACAGAGGAGATCATTGTTCCAGCAGTGTGATATTTATCACACATAGCAAGAAAAATATTTTTCTTTGTAAAAGTAAAACCATCAACTTTGCCCACTAATAGCAAATGAATGACAAAAACCCCATGATCTTCAAGGTTGTTCTCCAAGTCCTAAGAGGCTAGCCTGAGTGCAGGCTGGTCTGCACGATGAGGAATAAAACCTTTATGTTTTATAATGGGAAATTAAAATGGGATCTCAAGTGAGAGGGGAAAAAAGGGTTAGAAATAGTGATAAAATGCAGAAATTTATCTTGGTCATCTCTGGAGATTCTCTGTGTGTTTCAAAGCAGACCTTGTCTTTCTGGTAATCATGTGGATTTAAATTGCTGAATTTTTTCCCTTCCAGTTGCTGCTTTTTAAACATATCTAGGTTCTAGTGAAACAAAATCTGCTCTACATGCCACAGATAAAAATGCCCTGGACTCACAATTTTGAGAAAATGCATGTAGAAAAAGGATCTGAAATCCAGCATTTAATGTACATATTACTGTTTAAAAGACACTTGGCTTTTAAAATACAGTTTTCAGTCCTCTTCTGAAAGAAATCTGTAATTACTGTAAGCCAAAGGCACCCATAACTAACATTACATTATAGCAGTTGAACTATAAAGGATGTACATACAATATATTGGTGAAAATAGGCAGGTTTTAGATAATAAAGTTGTCTGCTTTTCTTATTTCTGTGTTTTTATTTTTTAAATAAATTTTATAAAACATTTTCTCCTTTACATTATAATTGGCTTTCACTTTACATTTTAAAGAGTTTAGTTTTATTGTGATGGAGAACATGTGATGTATAGACCATCCTGTTTCTCTTAGACCTTGTTTAAAGAATACAGACATTTCAAGAAGGCACTCTGCTCTTTCCCAGAGCTGGGAAACGCCCAGGCCTGGGCGTTGACATTGTTTACTGTTGTCAATATTTTACAAACAGGTCTGTATTTTTCATAAAATGGTTTGGGTTGGAAGGGACCTTAAAGATCATCTAGTGCAATGCCCCCTCACCTGTCCAAGGACACCTTCCACTAGACAAGGTGCCTCAAAGCCCCATCCAATCTGGCCTTGAACAATTCCAAGGTAGGAGCATCCAAAACATCTCTGGCCAACCTGTTCCAGTGTCTCACCACCCTCACAGTAAAGAATTTCTTTCTAATATCTAATAGAAATTTACCCTCTTTCAGTTTGGAACTGTTACCCCTTGTCCTATCACTATACTCCCTGATAAAGAGTCCCCACTCATCTTTCCTGTGGGCCTCCTTTAAGTACTGGAAGGCTTCTATATGGTCTCCCTTGAGCCTCCTCTTCTCCAGGTTGAACCCCAGTCCTCTCAGTCAGTCCTCCTAGGGGAGTAACTTCTTGTTAGTAACCATTTACTTTACATACAAGTGTATATTCATCTTTTTGGTGACATTAGCTTAAAAAGCCATATTGATATTGAAATTCTTGCATTGCCCTTTACAAGGACAATTCCTGCATCAAATGCTGCAGCATAAGCACAAAAAGTTTGTCATATGTTTTAGTACTACAATAATGTTATTCTTAATGTTACTATCAGCGTTGCTAACAATAACGTCAATATCAATATCAATTTATTCTTTAAACTGGCATCATTACAAATCAACCAGCCATGGACATGCCTGGACCATCTACACTAAGTAAATTCCCAGTATCAGAAAGCTCGTCTTTCAGGTGATGATTAAGAATGTTAAAAAGTGAAGCTCTTATTAAAGCTCTCAGCAACTTTTTCCATTTGACCTCAAAACTGAGGACCTCGGTTTCAACATCCACCAATCAGCTGAAGACTGCTACACATCCTTATCAACCTTTTGACATCTTCCACATTTGTCATTTCTGCACAAAATATATGTGGGCCCCTTTTCTGAGTGTCTTGGAACAAGAGGAAGCAAAGTCACCTAAAGAATCTGTGAACACTTCATCCAAAGATGAAGTGATCACAAACATAAGAATTAGCATCTCTCACTGATTGCCACCAACTTTACCTGCCTGAAACTATCTTCACGCTGGCATCCATCTACCTGTGCTTTACTCAGTCCCCACGGATACGTCACATATATTGATATATACACTTACAGATTTTGCATATATGAATATACATATATGTATATATACGTGTGTATTTCTATATTTGAGATCACATGTTCCTTTAGCTGTTCCTTAGCTGCAGAATGCCCTAACTAGCCACACCCCACCCATGAAGGGGTTTTATGGGTATGTAGCTCATGCAGCAGCAAGCTAAGGCCAGGGGGAAACAAGATGTATCTGAATCCGAATGTAGTTTGGGGAATCTCAGAATTCTTATATATCTCATTCACCAAGCACCAAAACAGAGATTTGATCAGTTTTAATCAAGAACTTGCTTCATTAGACCTATCTTTTTAAATTGGTGTAATTAATTGTAATGGGGGTGAAGGTTTTTATATAGATCTGAGAAATGCTGTACACCATTTCCATACACATCCTCTATATTTTTACTTCATCCAGTTTGAGAAGAGGCACCTGGACATCGCCACTCTCTGCTGTGCCCTCTGGCAGTCCGGTTCCCAGGGTGAGCACCCAGCAGACATTAAGCATGGAGGAAGAGATCTGAGGCCTTCCTGAGCAGCCAGGAAAGGTATGAGAGAAAGGCTGCTCAACAAACACATGCTGGGCATATAAAACTTCACCAGAAAATAGGATTGTTGCGTGGAAACACCCCACTCCTTTCTTTCAGGCTCATGGTAGCTGCAAAAATGAAAACAGCAAGTACAACACTAGAGTTGCAGCCAGACTGAAAGAATAACAAATAAATGTGGTGTTAAACTTAAATCAGGCTCCCAGCTGGAGTTCTGCTGTAGCCTGCCAAGCACGATATGGAAGAAGGCAACAAGATTAGCCTGGATATCAGAGCAGAAGTGTCTGTAAAGAACAAAGGATATCCAAACAGCATTGTTGGCTGCAGATGATGCACTAATGAATCAGGCAACATTTGGAAAGAAGAAACTCACAGGCAGACGAGAGAAAGAAAACGAAGATGGCAGAGAAATAGAAGAGAACAAAATGGGACAAAACAAAGATGAGAAAAAGGCAGAGCTGTAGTGTCCTTCAGCATTTAATGATGAGAAATCTTTAACTGAGATTATAACTATTGATCAACAGGCAAAAAGAATTACACGAAAGAGGAAAGACAGTGCTGCTGAGAGGGGTCAGATGTCCCAAGACAGGGAAATAAGGGAACTGAGACCTACTTCAGTTCTGTAGACCCTTGGGACAAATACCAATGTAATGAAATGCTATACTCTCTGCAGACTGCAACCCCACAGCTGTGTCCAGCCAGGTGGTCATGGACCACTTTATGAACCGGGTCAGAGAGCTGGTGGGAAAAGCAGGAAGAGAGGGGGAAAATTCTTCACTCATATTTCTTAGAGGGAAGTATGAGAGGATGTTGCGTCTTGCACCATCTCATCTTGACCTGGACTGACTTGCTGAGGGGAGAGGAAGACATGTTCTGAATTTAAAAAATGACAAGAATAGTAGTGAGTGAGGATGTGAAGTGCTGGGGCCTGAGTTGTGGGCCCTGAGCTGGAGTTGACCTGTGAATGAGTCACAACCTAGCAGAATGTTTTGTTGTTTCTGTTGGCTCCATGTTCCAGAGGCAGAACCTGGCCCACCTGTGTCTCTGTGGCTCCACCCTCACCCAGGTGGTCATGGCTGGGGTGGTGGGTGAGGCCAGGATTATATTAACTAGGAGCCAATTAGAAGAGCATCCTGTTAGGTGTGACTTCTGTTGAGGCTTGCTGTATCTTGCTGAGCTCTCTTGGTGGTGTCCTTCCATGAGGACACTGAGGGAGCCATCTCTGTCTGTTGTGTCCAGCAGGCGATGCTGGCACCACAGTGGGCAGCAGAGGAGCTGGGCCCACAGGAACCTATGGCAGGACTGTCTGCAAGAAGACTTGTGAGGGGATGTTGCTGAGTTCAGCCTTGGACTGTGTGATCAGGCAGCTGATGGCAGCATAAAATGATGATGGCTGAACCAGCACAACAGGATGTAACTAAAGACAGTGACACTAAGCCCTGCAAAGCACTGTGAGAAGTAGAAAATATAGTTTATATAGAAGACTTCACATAGAGAAAGGAGGCTGTAGCCTTAAAGCCATGGATTTTCCCCAGAATACTCTTCTTGAACTACTAGGGCTTTTAGCTCAAGTTTCAGTGGGATAGTCCTTGCTTTTTTTTGCAAGCCTTTCACAATTACTTGTTATTCTCTGCTCTTACCTCCCTTCTAGACTCCTAACAATTAATCAGATCTAATTTATTAGCAAAGTGAGTTTCAATTGTCTCAAAGTAATGAGCAAAGACACGCTCTCTTTCTTTATTTGGCTCATCTCTTGTTAAATTACTGCTGCAGACACCAGCTACTAAAGGAAGCAGAGAACATCTGTGTGTCATGTCCTTTCATGTACCTAAACCGGTTCAGTTCAGTAGGGCAGGCTTTATGCTCTATAGTCACTAGAGGATACTTCTACCATGTGGATAGGACACTACCAGAAGAGAATCAGTTCGGGAAAACTGGACTTCTTGCTGTCTCTTTGGGAGATGGTATCAAAGTTAAATCTTTTTGCAGAACACAGTCAACAGAGTTTTCCTCAGAAGGATTTTTCTAGTGTAAGTTCCCAACAAAACCTCTCAAAGAGACCAGCCTTGGGAGCAGCCAGTCAGACATCTCAAGTGATTACTGTGGACATCACGGGTCAGTGTGTCTTCAGCAAGATTTAGATGGAGCTGGCACATCCCAAACAAGGATCCAAATCACTGGACTGTGAGCTCTTTTAGACATTTTCTCAAGCCTTTCCCTATAACAAAGCACTCCAAAGAGTGTCTTGCTCTGATGCAGAATGACACAGGGTTTCAGAAGTTCAATCGAACTGGAATTCTGTGTGGTCTTGGCCTATAATGAAAGCTCCTCAGTGAGGTACTGAACAAGTATACTTTTCTAAGCACTCTAGGTGGTGCCCCTTAGTCCTGATTCATAAATTATTGGTGCCTTCCTGTTTTTTCTGAAGCCTCCTTCAGTGGAGGTGTCAGATCTGTGGTGTCAAGTAACTCACAGCTGTCTGTCCCTGACTTACGCAGACATAAAAACTTCCCTGTTTACTCTTCAAAAGCACTGTGCAAACCAAAGGCACTGAAGGGATGTTTGGTTTTCCTTTACACTTCCCAGAAATATCAGTGAGCCATTTCTATTATAGCCTCTGATCACAACCAGAAAAAGTGAAGCATGCAAGTTGAAATTGAAAGCATGCAATCTGCCTGTTGTTCAATTTCTCTTCTTTCTGGAAATAACCGGATACATACAGTTCCACAACTCCTACATTGCGAAAAGTTGTGTTCACCAAAAGTATGGCAGCTGCCCACCATAATTTAAGAAGCAAATTCAATCTGATCTATCAGCTGGGTCCACTTCATATGAGATAGCCGCATTTTCTTTTTAGTCACTGGCTTCAGGGCTGGCTATCATAGATGCTCCATTTTCATGTTCTGTGAAGTCCTCTTCACACACATTAGTCTCTGGGGAAGGATGTTCAAAGCAGAAATGCAGTACCCACAGCAAGTAGTTTTCAGCATCATTTGGGGGGGATGAAACCATTGTGAAGATTCATTAGTTCAGTAAATTGCTGCAGCAGCATCTGTGCTTTCTAATCACATTTTAAAAACTGATGCTTTTAATGTAAGCCAGACCAATAAACCACAGGAATTACACCACGCTGGTTTGTATCTAGACCTAGAACTGCTCTATGCCATCATCAGGCAGATAGAATAGATGAAGTCACCACAGAAGACAAGCTCAGAAACTAGAATACAGTTAGGCTGGTTGGTAAACCCAAGTGTCTGTCAATCATGAACAGTCTTTTGAGATCAAATATTCCATTTTGTATTACTTCAGTGTGTGCCACAATATTCATACGTCACTACGTTACGTGACATGTCAGACAGTATGCCATCGAGACAAACTCAAGTTGTTTGTTTGTTTGTTCTTTCACTGGTCTGCCTCTAGTTGTGACCTTGTTGACCACGGGCAGAATAAGGCTTACATTTGTGAGGGACTTTAAGAGAAACAAAGACGCTATAGCTGTTTAGAGAACGATGGTTTCCCTTTCCTGTTTGAAACATTCAGCTGGAAAGTGCTCGGTCACTCTCCTGTGTAGATTAGACCTTCTACAAGAGTGGTGTGGGAAAATGCTATGATGTTACCTGCTAGCATCCCAGCACTCTCATCAGCACATCTCATTCTGAAGGATGCCAGTCTCCCAACTTTGTTGTAAGTCTTGCAATATCTGACACTAAAGCCAACTTGTTCATCAGGATACAGCTTTATCCAGAACAAAATCGAGCTCCTTGGGTTATTGAGAAAATCAAAAGCTATTAACTATATTCCTGAATGGTTTCAGATTATTTAAAAAATCACAAAATATGGCTAAGATATCATTATCTGCAAGCCAGTCTCATAGGCTTGGGTAATTCATTCAGGATTTTTAATATCGGGAGATGTCAATCCTATAGCTATGCTAATAAAAATCACAATGTACACTTGAAAAATGCTAGGATCATATCTATTTCCTTTAGTCCTGCCCAGGCAGCTGCAAGTTTAATTAAAGATATCACTCTAAATTTTCCACTAATGCCATATAAACACATAATAATTCTTTCCCTCTAGTCACTAGAAACTGTATGGCAAATCTTTTTATGTTTATTCCAGATTTTCTCTCTAGACCAACCCACTAAACTATTATAAACTGCAGTTCTTTAGAGCATTTTATTCTTGATTCTTGGGTACTTTCCCAAAGGAGCCATGTTTACTAGTTATTAGAGGGTATTAGCTTTCCTTTTGCCATTCCTGCGTTGCAGCTGTGGTGCATTTATTCCCTAGTGTAGTCCAAAAGAACCAAGGCACTGTAATAGGCACACCAGATACATTCACTCTACAAGTACCTGAGACAAGGAGCACCAGTCAAGTGGCCCAGTCAGGGCCGATGATACAATTCTTAAGGGAGAAATATCTTAGAACAGCAGAATCATAGAATCATTCTAATTGGAAGAGACCTTCAAGATCATCAAGCCCAACTATTAACCCAGCACTGCCAGGTCACTGCTAAACCATGTCCCTAAGTGTCACTTCTACACATCTTTTAAATACCTCCAGGGATGGAGACTCCACTGCTGCCCTGAGCAGCCTGTTCCAGTACTTGACAGCCCTTATTGTGAAGAAATTTTTCCTAATATCCAACTAAACTTCCCCCGGTGCAACTTGAGGATGTTTCTTCTTGTCCTGTCACTTGTTACATGGGAGAACAGACCAACCCCCACCTCACGACAACCTCCTTTCAGGTAGTTGTAGAGAGCAACAAGGTCTCCCCTGAGCCTCCCTTTCTCCAGGCTAAACAACTCCAGTTCCCTCAGCTGCTCCTCATAAGACTTGTTCTCTAGACCCTTCACCAGCTTGGTTGCCCTTTTTTGGACACGTTCCAGCACCTCGATGTCCTTCTTGTAATGAGGGGCTCAAAACTTAACAAGGTATTCAAGGTGCAGCCTCACCAGTGCTGAGTACAGGGGGACAAACACTTCCCTAGTGTTGCTGGCTACACTGGTTCTGATAGAAGCCAGGATGCTGTTGGCCACCTTGGCCACATGCTGGCTCACATTCAGCTGGCTATCGATCAACACCCCAGGCCCTTTTCCACCACGCAGCTTTCCAGCCACTCCTCCCCAAGCCTGTAGCATTGCTGGGGGTTGTTGTGAGCCAAGTGCAGGTCCTGACACCTGACCTTGTTGAACCTCATACCATTGGCATCAGCCCATTGATCCAGCCTGTGCATCAAAACCACATAAAGCAGGGAACCATCAATCTACTGATTTGGTAGACTGTGATGTTGGTTTTGGCATTCTACCTTGGAGAAAGTACCCTAGCTGTCATCTTTTTCTGAAAAATAGCTGAGCTCTACTTTTTTCTCTTAGAATACCTGACTGGATCTCTCTAGTTCAAACATATTACCAGTGTAATATGTAATAAACATCAACTTTAAGACATGTAGTTGGTCCTGCAAAACTGCAGATGATCAAAAGCCAGGAGTGCAGGCTATGTCTTGTACTGTCTTACCTCACTGTTTAGTTAGATCATGCTTCCCACCATTTTACAGGGTGTACTGTGAGTACTAACTGAGAAACAAAGGAAGTCATCATTTTGAAGAACTTTCCGCCTCAATCAAACAACAGAGGGGGTTTAAACCACATTGTATACAGCAGCTACCACCCTGTACTGTGAAATCACTAGTCCATCAAAAGCCAGATTCAACTGAAGATCTAAGCTCCTAACTACCCGTTCATCATGGTTTAACCCCAGTCAGCAAGTAAAGACCATGCAGCCACTTGCTCACTCCTCCTCCCTCCCAGTGGGATGGGGAGGAGAATCAGAAAAATAAGAGAGATAAGAACAGCTTAATAACTAAACCAAAATATAATAAAGTAAAATATAATAATAATGATGATGAAAAGGAATCTAACAAAAACAGATAGAAATAAAACCCATGAAAAGAGAAGTTATGCACAATGCAATTGCTCACCATCCACTGACTGATGCCAGAGCAGCAATCAGCCCCTCCTGGCCAACTCCCTGCAGTTTATATACTGAGCATGATGTTCTATGGTAGGGAATATCCCTTTGGCTAGTCCAGATCAGCTGTCCTGGCCATGGTCCCTCCCAGCTTCTTGTGCACCTCCTCACTGGCAGAGCATGGGAAACTGAAAAATCCCCAATTTAGGATAAGTGCTACTTCACAACAACTAAAACATCAGTGTCTTATCAACATTATTCTCACAATTTATCCAAAACATAGCACTGTACCAGCTACTAGGAAGAAAATTAACTCTCTCTCAGTCAAAAACAGAACACTATTGCAAAAGTTGATTAGGAAACTAGGAGCTTGCATGTCTTATCAAAGGTACCAGATGAACAAAAATGTTGCAGTGCAAATGAAAACTGACTGTAACAGGATTCCATCCTCTTGGTAATGTATTCTCTCAGTTTAAAGGGATTATAATAAAAAATAGGGATATTTGAAATGTTTGAAAATACTTTTCTGTCTATGCATACTTGTTCTAGAGATGTAGTCGTAGGTTTTTTCATACCCTTGTTTTAAGATTTTCTAAGCACAAAATCTCAGAGAAAACAAAGATTCTTTGCTGGATACAGGTGTGCAAGCCCACTTACCATGACAACCAAATACATTTTATCCATTCTTTGTGCTGCCCTGGTGATTTGTTTGTCTAGTGCCTCTCCTTATAGACTTTGTAAGCTCTTTTGGTCAAGGACCATTTTTTATGCCTCTCTGTAAAGCATCAAGCACAATGGCATCTTGGTCTATGACTTAGTTTCTGATGCAAGTAACAATCTAGCTCTTAGATCTTAGATGAAAGAGGCTTTCAACCTTTTCAAAGAATAAATGAAATATTGCTATTTCTGTAAGCAGAGAAGCAGAACCATATTA
>VZZY01020720.1:40325-73924 GCA_013400335.1 Eurystomus gularis
AAAAAAAAAAGGAGGCCAACAATGCTTTCTGCATAAGCCTAGAAACATTAAAGGAGAGATATTATCTCATATTACCATTGATTATGTATCTGACTAGCAGGAGATGTTTTGTCATAACAGAAATCAAAGTGGACTCAGGAGAAATGACCAAACTGTGATCTTTTGTGAAGTTGAAGTCAAGAAAGCTGTTAAAGGCAATTGGAAACAGGCATATTACCTAAAGTTAGCAACAAAGCTGAAGAAAGAATTTCAAAAGAATCAAAACAACAGTAAGGTGGGCGGATTTTGTACACAGAATTATTATATTCTTTTTGCGCCATCTGTCAAATCAAACTCAAAAGATTTCCAAACCCATGTTGCAAGGGATGGAAATATCATCAGATGCTTTATATTGGCTTTGATGCAAGGCTAACTGGGTTAGTTCATTGTCTCCAAGAGTCATTTGCTCTGTTATATTACAAATCTAAGAGAGAAGCTGTAAAAATTTACAGTAAGGGTAAAGCAGTGAGAAAAGCAGTAAATTTTCTGCTCTCTGGTAATACCAACACGCTCTTTGATTTTACTTTGGACAATAAATTGTCTCCAAGTTTCCAAAGCACCCAGTAAGTTGTTTCTGTTGACCCACAAAACGTAACCACAAAGTTTTCTGTTGCACATGTGCCTCTGAATCTTGGAACTATTGACATTTTTCTAACAGCAAAATAAATTGCTCAACACCTGAGCATCAAACTACAGTCAGTCTTTTGCTGATAAGAAAAAAATCCACAAAACTAAAAAAACAACAACCACCCGCACCTTACAAAGGTGGCAAAACTTGCCAGAGTCAATGATTACTCCCTTTATCCTGGTGCCCTCAGCTTCCAGCAAAGGCTAGTTGGCAGTCACTGGCATAGATGTGTGTTGTTGAAGGTAAGACATCTCTGGCTGATGCTCTGGGAGAGGTTAGAGGCTAGAGAAGGTGGCCTTTTCCTGCAACAGGAAAAGCAGAAAGCCATGGTTTCCAAGCCCCTCCTCTAGGGTCTCTGACTGGTCCTGTCCTTTCCCTCCCCAGGAGACCAAGAAGCACAGGTGGGTAAGCAGTGTGGGATGCCTGCAAACAGACTGGAGAGGGAGCAGGTTACCACACAAGGCAGGGGAGATACTCCACTGTCTGACAGGTCTCAGGTGGAAGTCCCATATCCCAGGCAGGAATAGGAGAAGAAGGAAAGAAGCCTCAAGCTCCTTCCCCTACCTCTGCTCTCCAAAACTCCATTTCTTTCTCCAAGCCTCCCAAAGCCTCTACTTCTCACTCCCAGTCCAGTCATCCATACGTTTCGTGTAGTCAGTTGTCTAAAACCACCATATTCCCTCTTTCCTCTTCTCTTTCCATTACCCATCTGGAGCCCTCTTTGCAGATACTGAGCTTTCCCCACAGAGCTGAATGTCTTTAGCTAAAATGTAACTACAACTTACATGAGGGCTATACAATCACTTAGTCATTTCCCATCATGTGGTGGAGAGCACCTCAGCTAACAGAGGTTTCAGAGCATATCTCTGTTCACACTTCGCTCCATCTTGATCTATTGGCTAGTCATTTTAATGAAACCTGGGGGAGTGGAAGGCGAGAAAAGGCCACTGTTCCACTGATTCTATAAAACACATTGCATTTAACCCCTTCCATGGTCCCAAGGCTGTAAGGTTAAGACTGAACAGTTGTTGTTGCTCATGTTCCCTGTAATAAATAAGCATGCTCACACTGGCTGTGTCTGACTTGCACTCATGCCCCGCCCCAGCTAGGAGTCAGGAGGGGCCTGGGGCAGGTACCCACACCTAGGAGCTCAGGAGCAAGAGCTACATGGCAACTGGGAACTCAATCCTGACCTTATACACAGTAGGAGAATGGAGGTCAGAGATCTTAACATCAAAACAATACTTGAAAAAATGTTTTTTAGACATTGACCACCATGGGACAACATTTGCCTACCCACGGCCACAACATGTCCACTGGAGTGGATTAACATTGGTGGGATTTAATTGGATTGGATTGGATTGGACAGGGAGCAACAGACATAGTGCCTCACTATGCAGAACCAGCACAATCCAATTATCTGCTTTTATGCTTTTAATCTGTCAGTCTAACTTTCTTCATCTCGTAATCACTTCCAATAAACCTCAGTGCTACTTTTCTTTTATTTTCATTATGTTCATTCTTTTCATTATGTTTTTCTTATAGGATAAATGGATGTCATGGATTTATATCTGCTGTCATACAAAGCCATGCTTTGATTTATAAGAGAAGGCAAAATTATGTAATGACAGGCATTTTAGATAGGATATTAAAAGTTTCCCTTTCCCCTTGCTTAAAGATTGAAACAGATTTTGTTGTGAATGATGATTTTTACTGAGCCCAAATGAAGTGAATTGGTTTCAGGAAAACTATGAAGGGTCTAGAAACTTAGGACTAATTCCTCGTTAAATTATAAAACCACTCACTCTGTTTTCATTTTTAAGAATAAGTGAGTATAATACAGAGATTTCTAAAGGGTTTAAATCAGTGAGATCCCTCAGGCTATCTTTACATTTGGAGTTTACTCTGTGATTTGACTTCATTGGCTTCTGTTGAGCACGATTCCTTCCTGATCCTCTGCTCTGCCTTCTGTCTCTGTTTCCTTTCTCTTCCCATTTGTTAGTAGACACCTAACTTTTTTCCACAGCATGACTCAAAATTCAAAGCAAGCTTTTGGTTTGTGTGGGGTTTTTTTCCCCCCATTCTATAGCTGCCTGCTTTTTCAAATACATCTTAAAATCCACCTTGTCTCATTACATATTTTTTGCTCTCCAGTGCACTATCAAGGAGATTCACATCTGTGCTTTTCTCTTGTAAACTGTGTGGAACCTTGTTTTCATGCTCAATACTGCTGCCAGAAGTCCTCATCTTTTGCTTCCTGGGGCCCTCCACCACTGCCGTTGCCAAGAGTAGACGCACTACAAGATGAGATCCAAGTCCACAGGGCTGGGTAGTTTCTGAAAGTTTCAAACATCAGGCTCATAATTAAAGTAAGACATATGATGTCATAAAAAATAAGTAAAGATCTAAAGCTCAAAGTAGACATTTGGTTCTATCTTTGCAATGGAATAGTTCTTCCTGGCAAAATAAGAAGGCTGTCAAAAGTCACTACTGTTACTTACTGGTGCACCCAAAGAGCAAGACTGTAGATTTACAAGCCCTTCCCTTCTCAACTGGAAACAGAGAAAATCAAGGCAAAAAGTGGTCTCTTTTATCCCGGCATTGTTATTGAGATCCATGTTTCTTCTGCGGGAATGTAGCAAACCGGAACTGAGCTCATGCTAGTCATTCAATGATTTCATCAGCGTTTTTGATAGGAAGCTTTTCCTCTGTGTGAAAGCAGAAGAGGCTTAGACAGGAGTACCAAGGACATGCTCTGCTGTGGCTTGAGAATATGCAGTTTCTCCCATTGTCAATTTTTTTAAAATATAAACTTAAAATAAGGGTGAAATTCCCATCAAAATGTGCACAGTCCCAAAATGCATGCTTCTGTGACTCCTGCTGGGAGTAAGGATACAAGCAGAGCTGTTTTCTTTTACTTGTGGTCTCTGTATTGGAATACACGAAGATGTTAAGTTTGTCCAAGAAACAGCAGGTGTTGTCTTCAGTTTTCACAGCTAATATTAGACTTGAAACAGTAATCAAGTAAGCAAAGCTTGAACATTTGCATTGATTGCATGGAAAAAAAGTTAAACTTATTGTTTATAAAAAATGTCTGCATTGCAGGGAAATATTTAATCCATTGGAAAAAGAAATTAACAGAGAAATAAAAAGCAGAAGGAAATCCAAGAAAATCTTAGAGCTGTGACTATTTGTAAGGACATTAAAATGCTCACTGGAATATTGAGATCATAAGATGTTTTTCAACTTTAAAGGAAAGTAAGTAATTGAAAGTTATGTGTGTACGCATATATATATATAACATGAGTGTATGGATACATAATGTGTTTGGCTTTTCAGAGAGCTATTATTTATGGATTTTCTACCAAGATGGGAGAAAACACTTAAAGTGTTTTTGCAGCTTTAGCGCTTCCTTTTCCATCATACAAGACATCCCCTAAAACACTAAGAACAAAATCTAATGCCTCCGTGTGACTCTTAGAAACAGCATAGAAATAAGAGCGGCTGGAAAAAAAAAAAAGTTAGTCAAAGCTATTAGGCCAAATATTTCAGGAACAAACAGAAATGAGAAAAAAAACCACCACAGTTGTTTGTATGAGATGAGTATCTTTTTCGGGACTGGATTTTTAAGCTCTTGCTGCTTTGATGGCATGAATGAGGTTTGGACCCAAAAGCTATGCCTAGATTGCTGAATGAAGCTTGCCTGAAGCTGCTCCCTGACACTAAGGCCAAGTGGCATGGAACAACCTGTGTCCCTACTGTTACACTCTCTCACCCTGTAAAATAGTGTGGCTGCATCTACACCGCACTTGGGAGCCGTCCCTGGCCTCAGTTAACTTCTGAACTGTGCCTGAGAATCGTTTGGGAGAGCACTACTTGGCCAAAAGCAAGCCAAGGGGCATTTCAATAATTTAACAATATAAATAATCAAGTCCAGTGATGTGCCCTGGCACTGCTTAATTTATTAGAGCAGACACAGCTGACACGGCCAGCTGCCGATCCCTTAATAGCACCGAAAAAGCACAGATGGCCTTGGCCTGCTCTCTTCTCCAAGTAGGGGTGCCGGGAGCATGTTGAAGCATATTGCAGAGCTTCGCCAGGGGCCAGAGGAGACCCGCTCAACGCAGAGCAAGCCAGGGCTCATGCTGGTAACAAAGCTGCTGCTTTCCAGCACTGCTGCCTCCCTCCCCTGTGGGCCTGTGCAGGAAAACAAGCCACCTTTTGCTTGGTCCCAAGTCCATGTAAGCTGGAAAATGCTGCTGTAGCTTGCTGGTGCACTGGAGGAGGGAGCGGGGTTGGCACTGGTGGACAGGGTCTATGCACAGCGGTCAGGGTCCATGCCCAGGAATCAGAGGCAAAGTTCTCCATGCGTGGAGACAGAGCAGTCCCTACTCTGCTATACTGCTGGGGCCAACTCACTGCAGTGTACATATTGAAGAAAGCAGATTCGGTATGTGGCTTTGGGTTTATAAAAAGGTACAAATCCTTCACTGCTGAGAAGCACGGTTCAGCCCGGGCTTTGGAAGTGTGCCTCTCGCCAGGGCACAGCGTGCTGCCATTGGGAAGGTGCTGGCTCCCAGGGCAGGCAGAGGGATCCAGAGGAGCTGGGTCACCCAGGGACCAGAGCACCTGCTTCTCCAGGGCGCAGAGGCTTGCCAAAGAGTGCAGAAGCCACTCTTTGGCAAGGAGTCCCAGGGGAACCACTGGGACCTTTGCACACCCAGGAAAAAACCACAAGCAGGCTTACAGGAGAGGCTGCACTATGTACTGCAACTTAGTGCAGTTTTCTCAAAACAGGTGGCTTGCTTTGCTCCTGAGTACTAGTGTAAGTGTCTTTGGTGCACGTTTTTAAAGAGTTATCTCCCTTTTAATAGAACAGTTTCACTACTGGACTAGTCTGATCATTAATTTCTAAACAGAAAGTCTGGAAAGGCAGCAATTACTTTTTGTAGGTCACTGGATAAAACCCAACTTTTTCTTTAAGAGTCTTGCTTCAAGAACTGTAATTAACTAAAATGCAAACATTTAAATGACATAAAAAATTAAAAGAAACCCATGCAATGCAGCCATGCATAGACTAGCTCCCAGTGTGAGATTCAAAATGCAACTATTTAGTTTGTCCTTTGTTTATGTCTGGAAGGAAAATAGGCAGCCCTCAGGAATTTGTTGTGATGCCTCCATGGACGAGACACCTGTCACGGGCCTCAACTTTTTCTCAAACATTCAGTTAAGACTGGCACTCCAAGGTCCTGGTCACCACTGAAGGCTGACCCTCATCACTAGGGTCCAGCCTCACATCCATCACAGTCTGTATAGTCTGACTCCAATCTTCCTGTTAGAAAACCCTTGTCCTTCAGCAGTGTCCATTGCCAGCCACCGGCTGAGACAAGCATCATGAATGCCACATAAGCTATGTACATATCTTCAGAAGCTTGACTCAGAGATAGTCTATTCACCCTCTCCATAACACACTCTCTCTCTCTCCGTATAAGTAGTCTTTTCCACACTAATAATCCCCCTCTATCTAGTCATATAGATGAATTTTCATACCTCTAGTATGAAATGAGTAATTCCAGTTAACTTCTACCCTTCCAGACACATCGCACAGCCAATGTCATATCAGGAGTCCAGGAGTCCTGCCTACAAAGGCCTCAAAATCACCTGTCCCAGGACAGATTAAACCTGCAGACAGCTTGACTTTATAGTGCATTGTAGATGCTAGGTGTCAGGCCTTAACGGCATTCTGGATTTCCAGGATTAGACCCCTTGCCAGAAGGATAATGTAGCTGTAGATACAATGTCACAGAATTGCAGAAATGTTGACTGAAAGGCACATGCATGTCACCCCACGCACCTTCTACTTGAAGAAGTACTTTAATCAATACTTTATCAGGTTATCTGTGGCTTTGTTCAGACTAGTCTTCAGAATCTCCAAAGACCTCTCCAGGAACCTGTTCCAGCGCTGCCCTGCCCTCCTGGTGAAACAGATTTTCCTAATGTTCAACCTGAATGTCCACAGCCATGCTTTGTAGCTGTTGCCACTTGTTATATCATTGTACGCTCCGTCATCATCGTAACTGCCCTTCAAGTAGCTGCAGGCTGGTGTTAGGTACTCCCTCAGCTTGCTCTCATGCAGTATGTGGTCCAGCTCCCAGCCATCTTGGCAGCATTTCACTGGACCTTCTTCAGCTCGTCCACATCCAGCTTGAACCAGAGAGGCCTAAAACTAGATACAGTGTCCTAGTGGCAGCCTCACCAGTGCCAAGGAGAGGGGTATAATGCCTTCCCTTGATCTGCTGGCCACATTCCTCCTAACGTGGCTCAGGATATAGTTTGCATCTGAAATTTTAGCTCATATTCATCCCAGAGTAAATAATACATCATAAAGCCCCAGTCCTTCTCAGTGGCAGCCAACATGATTCTGGTGAAATAATTTGGTTTAGTAAAATTTTTAGTAAAATATATCACGTTATTTTTTCTGGGGTCCCAATAGGTTTGTAATCTCATGACAATCTAAACAGTGTGTTGCACAGATCAGTATGGCCTTTTCCTTTAGAAACTGTTTGTTTTCTTAACAGGAGCACAGCAACCATCACATACATAGTGAAACAAGGTAGTTCCTGCTTCAGAAGAGGAAACTTAGGTAACAGGAGGTATTGCATGCGTACCAAAACCAGATAGGCACACATGGGTTGACAGTGAGATCCTGATGCTTTGGTATAAAAAGCATCTGTTTCAAGATCAGCTGCCTAGCCATTATACTTCATTGCTGTCTTCTGTAAAGGTGTCATGAAGAAACTCTTTTGCGTTGCCAATGTCACATATGATGTCATTTTTCACTGAGGCTAATACAAAATAGCATGGCTTCTAAACAGGAAAATAAATACCACAACAGAAAGTCTCACTAAGGTAAGTCAACTGTAAGAAAGGAAAAGTCCGGACATCCAGGTGCTCAAGCTGTTCTCTGGAGTTCCAGGATGACATTCTGGGACATCTCCTGGGGATTTGCTAGACAGGACACCTGCACTCATGCGAGGCAAGGGGGTTAGGCTGCTTTCACCTAAGCAGTTAGCTTTCAGTTTGGGACCGCATTCCTGAGAGTGCCCCTGGAAGCCTCTGTCAGTTACATGGGATGATGCTATCTTTTTAACCGAGCTCACTGATCATCCCAGCAGAAACACGTTACTGCAGTTCCTGAAAACCTCATAAAATTGACACAAGCCCTAGCAGTTAGGATGACTGGAGGTGAGAAGATAAAGAGCTGTAACAATTTTTATATTAAATGTCCATGGCAATTTACTGTGAAAATTTGAATCTGGATGCATGATGTCGCTGAAAAATCAGAAGTAATGAATTTTTGACATAGCTAATCTTACAATATTCACAGCATAAAAAGATGAAGCGGTTCTTCAGAGGATTAGTCTGTTCCCCCTCTGTGGCACCAGAGAACAATTTTCCTTAAAAAAGGCTGTATTCCTGAAAAAATTCAGGACCATAAATATGTTACTACATTCACTGTAGAAGAAACAGAAGAAGCCATCTAATCAGATCATATTTCCAACACAGAGTAAGTGTCTCATAAACTGTGAAACAGGAAAAGGTAAACTCTATGAACTTCCCCTCTACTAACCCAGTTTGTTTTCAGCAATTGTAGAAAATAAAATTATTGAAGAAGAACATTTTTTTCTGAGACTGGTAACATAAACAGTCTCTTGTGCCAAATGAATCTGAAAAGCGCAGCCACTCCATTTTTCTCTCTATGGATAGAAATTGTTCTGCTCCTGCTCTATTCACAATTAAAAATCCCAGTAGCCCTGGCAACTAGGCCACTGAATGTCTGAGGCAGGCCATATAAAGGTCTGAGAAACATCCCCAAAGCCCCAAGCTAAGAGAGTTTAAAAGGGAAGCATTCTTCTTCACTCCTTGACTACCATCTTCTTGTTGCTGAGGAAAGAGGCAAGTCTCTTAATTCCCAATATGATATCTCTGTACATTAACTAGTTAGAATAAAGGCTAAATTCAAAACTAAATCACTTGAGTAGAAATTCAGTACCTAATTTACTGTAATATTAGGCCCCTGGCTCCTATTCTCTCCAGTTCATAAATGCAGATTGGCTAGAGGGACTGCAAAACACAAAGCAATAACATAAAATAAACTATTAAAGCAAAGGACACCATGTTCCTTTGATTCTCACACCCACCCACACACACACGCCCACAAATACGCAAAAGCTCCTCAGCAGTAAGAATTCTGAAATGCGACAAGTCCAGTGTACACGGCTGTAAAAGAGACTCAACATTTTTTTATGTACGTGTCCTGTGTCATTAAGCAGCTTTCCCAGAAAAAAAGGCCATGACATCTACATGCCTTTTTTTGCTGCTGGAGAGGTAATTGCTTTTTCAATAGGAGTCATTTCAAGCTACTTGCTATACATTGAATGACACGCTGGACAAGTAATTTTGTGTTCCCACAACAGCAGGTTAGAAAGGCAGCAGAATGATAGAGTAACCACAAGACAATCCTTATCACCCCTCTGAATTATTGCATGGAAAGCATTAAAAACAATGCAATGTCCAGCTACTGATTCCACAGTGGAACACATTTCACTCCAAACTCTTTCGCAATAGTTCATGTCTACATTGTTTTTAAGAGGATTGCAAATGTCGGGAAACTCAAGCAAAAAAGTTGTTAATGTCTGATTTTACAGAGAACCCTCAAAAAAATTGCACTGCTTTTCCATTTGGAAAGAATTTCTTGACTATGAGAGAGGCTTGATTTGCCCTTCAGAGTTTTTCTGCCCTACACTAGCCCTCTGTTCAGGCATCCAAACTCAGTTGTGAGTCCCATTCACCAAACCCTCAGCTCCGGCTAGTAAAGTTACCCCTGGATAGCAGTTGTCTTCTCATAGCGCGTTCCAGTGATACCATGCCCATGTAAACAGGAAATTGTCTGCACCAGCAAAAAAAGGCTTCCAAGAATTGATAATACTTCCATTTTTTTTAATTTTTAAATATATACTCAGTTGTCTAGAAGCCACAGCAGCTGTATCCTCACCCACCTCTTTAAAGCATCTGGTGTTTTCAGACAGCTCTCCTGCTAGCCCACCTTTGCAAGCATGTGGCTATGTTTCCATCTGGAGCTCATGCAGTAGCTCTAACTTGCCCTCAAGCGACTGCTCCTCTCTCCAAAAAGAGTTGACTTGTATGACCTGCAAAGAAAGAGGTCAGATAATCCCAGCTACATCATTCACAATAGAATAAAGACATGTATTTGTACACAGGAAGCAAAACAAAGCTTTTGGGACCTGGAAAGCTTGAACAGTTCTGAATAGGAGATAAAGGACGGCAATGCTCCCACTGAAAGGCAGAGGTTAAAAAGAGTGGATGCCATAGTGCAGAACTGGATTCAGTGTTGAGCTCAGATTGCACCATTCCCCACATTTCATAGTAGATGCTTTACAGCACTGAGAGAAAGAGAGCTGAGGAAGAACAGCTAACAGCAGTTTATTCAAAAGTATGCAGCCTCTCCCAAGGATTCTCTGATGTCCAGCTAAAACTGATCCAGCCTGCTGAGGAAGGAAAAAGGAGTTAAAGTAGGTTTATTCTTGTGTGCTCCAGTTTACTCTCCCTCCCCATCCATGTTCTCTTGCCCAAAAGAGCCAAGCACATGTGGACAGAAAAAGGACAGATCCTTTTGAAGAAGCCACTTTATTTTCACAATATGCATTGACAGTCATAAGCACATAAAACAGAAAATGAAAGGTTAATATTCAAAGCATGCAAAAAACACTTCCAAATGTATTCTTTTACAGGATAGGCAAAGAGAACTTCCTACAGAATAAATCAAAACAATGAAAACAGAAAAAGGAACATGCTGAAACCCATACTTCAGTACTTAGATAAAATACATACAAAATTTAAAGAAAGATTTGCAAGCAGTTCACTAACTGGTTGTTCACATTCCATGACTTATCATAAATAAAATTACAAATATGTAAGGTAAACATCCAGATGCAGTACGTTAGTTCTCCCATCTGCAAATCCAAGTGCAAAACAAATGACTTGCCTTCTGTCCTCCAATTCAAATTTAGAAATAAGTAGAGCTGGTTCACTTTTGGCTCAAGGGATTGTCTTTGAATTGGCTTGCTGAGCTAGAGAGCAGCAATAAGCTTTCTGTTTGTAGAATATAATCTTAAAATTGGCACTTGTTCTTCCTGCAGTCCTCTGGCACAATGGCAGCTATTCAGACCTCCTACTTTAGTTGCCTAACACAAGCGCTGAACATCTCAAAACCAGATTTCTGGCCACAGCAGGCATCAATAATAAAATAATGCAGAGTACCCATCTTAGGCATCTTAGGGCTACTTAGCCTGTGGAAAGAGCCATGCCTGAAAGAAGGCCACCGAAGAATGATTCAGAGCGCTACAGATGCCAACATCCCCTTGCTGCCTGGAAGCCCCTTAACAATGAAGAAATAATCCTGAAAGTTTCCTGCTAGCACTTCACTGAATAGACAATTGTCTGAAGGAGAGGAGAAAGGAGAGGAAGTGCCTCTCTGAAAGTTTTGCATTAAATGTTTGTGTCTGCATGAGTTTGGAATGACGAGACCTCCCTTATGGGTGTCACATCACCAAGATGCCCCTTCTCATGTTGCCCCAGCAAGCAGAGCCCCAGCTTGGGATAAGCAAGACTTTCTTCCTTCCAACCCCAAACCCAGGTCACCCTCTTCCCAGAAACATGCTATTTGCTGCCTTCTTAGAGATTGTCTAGCATACCTCATCTTTGCTTAACCTCACATATCAAGGCAGCACAGTGAATACAGTTCCCTGAGCAACTCATTGGTTAAGTGAAGTAGCCTATATTCCAGCCTCCAGCTGCAAACAAAGAGCTGATGCTCTGCTGGCAATACAGTGAAACTTTGTTTTCATATATCCTATAAGATATATACGTGTGTGTATATATCCTATAAGATATATATGTATACATATACACCCACAATAAAGCATGAATACACATATGCTTCATATTTATATAATCTATAATACATAGATTAAACATTGTCATATGCGTTACAGCTATATTTGTTATAAATATTTGTATATTCTATGTAAGTAATATATATAAACTAAGATCTTATTCAGAAAAATTGTAAGTCAAAGGTTTTTTCAGTCTTTGTGGGTGGCATTCTTTAGGCACCTGCCACTACAAGAAAACTTTTAATCCCAGAATGGGATGAACAAATTTAATAAAGGGGTTCAATAAAATACAATGTTGCAGTGAAAATTTCATCAAGAGCTGGAATGATGTAAGGCAATCAGCTAAACTGAACCTCTACTTCCTCTGCTTCCATTTTTAAGCATGAATAAATGTAGCATGAATGTAGAACAAACATAACTCTTGCAGCATCTCCAGTCCTGTCTCCCTAATTTCTAATTGTGACTTGGTTTTCCCAGTATGGCTAGTCTAAGTCAGTGCAACATACAGGTATTGTACAGGTGTTAAAAAATTGTAAAATGTACAACTACATTCCATTCATAGTTACAGCAAGTCACCCTAAAGCTAAGCAGTTCCACCAAATAATAGTCTGAAAATATATCAGGGTGAATTTTACTCTGTTAGTATGGGCAAATATAGAACAATTTAACTGGAATCAGTGGATACTCTGATACTACCAGAAGCAAGTACAGAACATGGATTACCACCTAATACTATTAAGAAAGAGTCAGCAGTATTTTGCCCATTTGATGAAGTCACAAACATTTTTCAGGTTGTCGTCAGCGTGCCAGGAGAAGACTATGAGACCCAAAGCCCCTTTCTTCAAGAGCAACAGTATGCAAAACATGACCTTATATCCTCTGACCTCTGTCAGTCCTTATATACACCCCAAGAGTCTTTCCACTGCATCTTTTCTAGAACTTGTCTTCTTTGTGTTTCTATTTTCCTGTGAAATAGCACTTTATTCCCTTGGTGAAATTGTTTGTTGTTTTTTTTACAGCAAAAATATCAGAACATCTGGGGCAGTATCAGAAAGTATTTTGTGGGATTTTATGATTTTTTGCCACAGGTTATTTTCTCTCCCAGGATGCTACCTACTTGGCCTCAGCCTTACTAGCAAGTAATAAAATCCCAAATGCCCAGATCTCATAAATGTCTGATTGTCCAGTACAGATATCCCGCAGATCTGGCCATAATTATTTGTGGACGCAGTGTCTTCCAGGCACCATAAATAAAACTCATTGCACCACGGACAGTAACAAGGGGTCATGAAGAAAACTTTGGATGATACAAAACACATCTGAGCACCTGCTTAGCAGCACAAGCTGCTTTACCCTCAAAAACTAGCAAGTGTACTGGAGAGAGAAGGCTACAACTTGTAGTTATAAAATGACACAATCAAAATTACAGAACTTGAAAAAGAGAAAATTACCTTCAGACATTAAGTCATTGATGTAAGATGATTAGCATTTACTATTTATTCCTGTGCACTTGCATGGTACCACGGGTGTCCAAAGCGGTATGCAATAGTTAAGTTGAGGTAAGATGAAGAACTGGTCATTATGCAGAGTCAGTTGAAATGCATGGCTCATACTCCAAGATATAAAATACTGCAGACCGTATTCTGGCTGTAGATTTTGATCTTGCTTATTTGCCTCCTCAGCCACTCCCAGCTGTGGCACGCATCACCCTGTCATTGGGGCTCACCTCCTCTTTGACATGTATTTCATGCCAAGATATATAGACCTCAGTGTCAGTATTTATGATTCTATGACTCTATCCTGTGCCTATGATCTCTACTTGCTCACAAATCACCGCTAAGTCCTCCAGTTCCTCCAACTCATGGCTGCCTCTCCTCATCAAAGCTTTTAATGGGTTTATCATACGAAAACATTGCCCAGACTAAAATTAATCTTCAATACCACAGAGGCCTGAAATTTGATTGTTGTGAGAATTCCTCTGGCATTGCAGCATTTAAATTCTCAGCCACAATCCCGTGTTAAAGTAGAAGTTATTGTGTCTTGAATAGGTTTGTGCCTTCCCAGAACAATGTTAGATTAGAGCTTAACACTTCTGTATCGCCCAGCTTCTTGTCGCGTGCTTTTTTCTGGAAAATTAAATCCAGCTGTACCTAGTACATACTAATGAGTCCAAGCTTCTTCTGTTTACATGTTGGGAGTTTCCTAAGGCTTATGTTACAGGTTGGAAAGTCTACTGTGTATTCTGTTTAAAAGAAAGAATGAAAAAAAGTGGAGTCAAAAATTAAATCCTTAAGTAAAAAGACAAAAATTAGAAAATTCCCAAGCCCTCCAATTAAGAGCTTGCTTATTCAGGCCTCATACATTGCCAGCAGACTACATGCTAATAAAAGCAATTTTGGATTATTTAGAATTGAGAAAAAATTCTGTGAGTTTAGGGATCCAGCATGAAAATCACCAGCATAATGACAAGCTCCAGCAATAAGAAAATTCAATTACATCTTTACACAGAAACATAAGCACTGATGGAATTCCACAGCTTTAATGAGGCCAGTATGGAGTTCACAGCCCTCTATGAAAAATGTGTTTAACAATGACGGCCTGAGCTATTGAGTGTCGTTATTTATTTAAAGTCCTAAAAGGGAGCTTGTCTTGCACTCTGAATGAGTCTGATCAGCAATAAAAAATGATAGCCCAAATAAAAGATACGTCTCTGCCTCTTCCAGCCTCCTCTTTATAGGACCAGAGAAGAAAAGGAAAACATGAGTTTTACAGCATTCTCATAAACTGAGAACTAGGCAATTGCTGGTGCATGAAGGGTGGTGCTCGGCTCCATCCACAGGTCATGGCAATGCTTTAAGGGATGTAAATGAAGGATTTTCTTACTTCAACAATTGCTAAAGAAGTTATCAAAGTACAGAGAGAAGAGGTGAACTGGGGTTAGGGTGTACAAGAGAAAGAGTCACGGATATGGAAAAGAAACAGGGCAGAAAGCTCCTGAGATTAGAAGTAAAGGATGACCAAATAAATCCAACATATAACTGATGATGCATTTAGCGGTGGATAGCTAAAAACCAGAAAGGCTATGTCTGTACTTGTAAATTAAACAGCACTAATGCGTGTTTCAGACTCTACGCTGCCAGGCTGCACTCCCAAGCAGTTCTAAGTAATTGATGTAAATATAGCTAGAAGGTCCATCTCTGTTGCTCCAGTCACAGGAGTTGTACCCGGACTCATTTCTGTTGAGGGTGAATTTCGGCTCCAAGTCACTGCTTGAGAGTGCAGGATACTGGCATTTGTTGCTCTGCCCAAATTGCTGAGTTCTGGGAGTACGGTCAGAACTTTTACAAGGAACTAAACCAAACCTTTAAAAAATCTCAGCTGCATGTGTCATAAGATTATTTGCATGGTCATCTTTATTTCATTTGGTTTACTTGGATTTCAGATCAGGTCTTGAGAACAGAAAGTACTTTGGACTCCATATGAAGTCCTGAAGTCAAAATATTATTAAGCTAAATTCGAACTCCCTCTTTAGGGAGCAGACAAAATCAAATCCAACACCAAGAAGAACAATCATTTACTTCAGTACTCATGGGGGAAGTGAAACACTAATAAAATAAATGCACAGCAGGTAAACACAGCTCCTCACATTCTCTCTCAAATGGCATTTTTAGAGAAATATTTTATTAAGGTTAATACTTAAAGCTGGGGAGAGCTGGGGAGAAAATAAACCCTGGCTTTTAAAAAATGGTGCTTTGCAGCCTTCAGAGGACCTGTTTTGATTTTTGAACTTCTAGTGCCTCCACGTACCCCTCTTCTACATTCAGCCAGAACCTTTGGTTGAGTGTTTATTGAACAGCTACACATTACCCTGCCACATAAATACCATTCTATTGACATTTTCTATGCTAAATATGCTTTCCTTTGACTGTTTAAAATTCACCATGTAATAGGGAGTGTTTGTAGAAAGGTGCTAAACAAAGAGCAGGAGAAAAAAAGAAAGGGAGAAAAATGCTTCAGGCAAAGTTTCCCATAATCTTCTTCTTACTGTAATTATCCCCACAAAGCATAGCAAAAAAAAAATGGTCCAGAGCAAAATGATTTGTCTAACATGGCAAAGTAGTAAAGGTCTGATTCTGATTTTCTGATACACATCAGTATTAGTAAGAAGAAAGTCAGCTCCTCAGTATTTTACACCCTTCTCATAGCATAAATGACAACACAAGACTCAAAAGACTGATGCATTTGGGGACATTAACCCTATTCCCTCCCAGGCCCTGATCTTGCCTATTTTCAATGCTCCCACTTCCAAATAAGCATTCAGCCGTTCTGTTTTCATCAGCATCTCTGTTCTCAAGTGCCTCCATGCTGCAGGGGACAGTTTGCAGTCAAAACAGTTTGCTCAGGAGGATGCTGTATATTGTGCTGACTGTGGCCTCTCCTCCCTCTTTAAAGACCAGAGAGAAGCATCTGTGGAATAAGCCTGATTTTCTGAGGAGCTAGAAGTTATTACTAAGAGAAACAAGGCAAGAACAGAGAAAAAAGTAGGATAGGTCCAGGAGGGGACATTGGAGAAAAACAAGCCCTAAGTTGCTGTGCTTTTTATAGATGTAGAGAGATTGCCATTTAAATGTTGATGTTTGCCAAAGTAAATCAAATATTTATTAAGGAAATCGCCTGCTTGGGTGGAAAACTGGAGCTCTTCAGAACCAATTATGTGCTTACTTGGAGCAAATGGAGATTTATTTTTTTTTTAATAATCACCCGTTATTAACAAAAGTAAAAAACAGACCTTGACACAGCACAGTCAAAGCAATTACTCTGCATGGCAACATTTGGAAATAACCCAGGATTTCCAGCATTTGATAGTTCAGCTTCCCACTTGCACTTCTAAATGAGCCACAGCCACTGCTATAGGCAATGGCTAAAACAGGTTGTGGTGCACAATTTTCTGATGGGGGTGATTTCTGCTTTGTCTTACTGCTCTAGAGCAGATTATCTTGCAAGTGTTTTCTGCAGTGCCTGATTATACCTGACTGAAATATCAAAAAAAAATCCCAATATTTCTTTGCCAGGAACCATAATCATCTAAAAAATCTAATAGCTAAGAGCTTTTTATCCACAAGAAGGAACCATGCCATTTTAGTTCAAACAAAAACTTCTGTGAGAGAAATTCCCAGTGTTTGTTTGCTTTGAAACAGCCAGACTTTATCAATTCTGCCTCAGTAATATCTCTGCTGCAGACAAACTCTTCAGAAATCAGAAGGCAGAGTACAGAGAAAATCAAATGACAATTGCATAAGTGTCTTTTTCCCATTACCCAGACTGGAAAGTAAGACATTTTGTGAAACTTTTCCCCCAGATACTTAGGTGCAGAATCACCTTGAGTTTTTTGTCTGAGAGAGTCCCCAAATTTGACAAAGGAACACACACTGATGCAC
Organism: Eurystomus gularis; assembly: GCA_013400335.1. NCBI lineage: Eukaryota > Metazoa > Chordata > Aves > Coraciiformes > Coraciidae > Eurystomus > Eurystomus gularis. The sequence continues at coordinate 57,407 of VZZY01020720.1, forward strand.
TTCTTAGAAAAGGCTCAGGTCAAGAGTGTTTAAATGTTAGCTATATATCACATAGTTTTCAAGCACTTGAACAGCAATTTAAATGTAATAAGGCTTTGGAAAATAAATAATTTTCTACAGCTGTGCTTCTCTGGTGTCATTATTTGTTGTTTCCAGTTCAGCTTATTTGTTATGTTATGGAGCATGACCATGAAAGCTCTGTTGTTCATGGTCAAGGAAACAGCTGTGAACAGCTGGCATATTTTACGACCATTTTTATTGCAGGGTCATACAATAATTTGTGTTAATTACCATCAGAGCTGAAAATTTTCCCCTGTCAATGTGAGTTGACAGATACTTTGTCTTTGACCTGTAATAGCCTACATAAAGAACGGATGTTTTTGTCACATTTTTAAAAGTACAAAGAGATAGTGGCAAGATGAAAAATAGAGAAATTAAACCACTGCAGAATTTCAGTTGTTGTCAAAATGTGTAACAATAAAAGATGTTATGAAAATTAGAATGCTATTATTTCTACAGCTATAGCAACAGTATTAAGTAGCTGAGAACTATATTTCCTAAGATATCTGACTGTTATATCAGGGTCCCATTCCTCTTTGCTTGCATTAGTTTTTCTACCCTCCTGCTTCCTCCTCCTTTATAAATATGGTCACCTTTACTCAGTCCTACACTCCTGCCCCTCCAAATTGCAGGCTCTCTGCCAGCCCTTTCAAATGTAGCAACCATTATCTCTTTTTTTTTCCCAGACAAATCCTTGCAGCCCTGTCCATCCCAGCTCTCTGCATTCCAGTCAGGATTGCAGTCTCCCAGAGGAGGTCCTGGCACTTTGCTTTGCCCAAACCCCAATATCTTCTCACTTGTTAGACAGCTCCTTCCACATCTATCCAGATCACTCTCAATAATCACTCTCTTCCAAGTATCACTGGGGCTTATCTCTTCCTGCTTCCTTTTCTGGTGCCCCACCAGCTACACCAATATCCCCTGACAGAACTGTGCACCCCAACCAACACCACCCTACAGCTGCACTGCTCCTCACTGCCCCTGCCTGGCCCTTGCACTGCTGGGGTTGTCCACTCTCACCTGACTTGAACGTTTTAAATAAAAGTATTATTCAGAATTATTTTTAAATGTATTATTATTTAATATACTTTATATTAGTATCTTCCAAGCTCTGTCATCAAAATTCCTGAAACGGAGAAGAAAGAAAATAAGAAGAAAACCTGTAGCTGTGCATCAGCACAGCTCATATTGTGCTCCTTCTATTTGTCTTGTTTAATGAAGGTTGATGGAACATGGCCCAGTTGTATACACGTGAAAACTGTATCTCCTTAGTTGATAACCCTTATAAATGTGTCAAAGACTATAACTTGTATTAATGTGCTAAGGAAAGACTTCTATAATCATTGCAAGATAATGAAGACATTGTGATCTCAGTTAAATCTCTTCTAGGAAGACAAAATGAGCCAAAATTAATCTAAAGTAAAAAATTTGAAGGCTATGTTTCTTGAGAGTTTGAAAAATGTAGTGTCCTATGAGCAATGTCCAGACAATTTAACAAAATGAATTTTGAATAGTATTTAGATGCCAAGAAAAGGCAGAGCACTCTACTTCAGTAGAGTAGTTATGACAAAAAGCTTTGCATGCTTTGCATGCAGTTTTTCTGGTTTTACCAGCATTTTTCTAGGACTTGCATAGTTGTTTTATTTTTTTCCTTTTGGATCCTCCACCACAACTATTTTGATTGTTTACTTATTCTGAATTCCTGAATGATATTTTCTGAGGTTTAAGGAATTCTGTGAATATGTTAGTGTATGATGTACATCACCTAGAAAGGCATCGTTCCACAATAAAGACTCTGGGAAGAGTGGGAAAAACATGCTTACAGGGAAGTCAGAGCAGCACCCTAGAAGTCTTCTGCCTTTGAAATTTACCTCTGGGGACAACAGCTCCCGACCACAGGAGATGGTCTAGCAGAAGCACTGTCTTACCTGGAACAACCTCACACAACAAGATGTGAGTTTCCCTTGGCCTCTTTCAGAAACAATGGTGAAGGTCACTTTGAAAGCAGCAAAAAGAACTTTGAAAGCGGTGAGATTGCCCACCTCCAGGCTGGATTGATGATCCAAGTGGTAGCCCTGTGCATTATCACTGTTCAGCATAGTGCATGTTGTATGGCTGTCACTACCCCATAGTCACTGCAGCTGCATCCATCCTTGGTAATAACACGAAAGTGCTTCAAAATGGCAGTCTTTCTCCTAGCCAACAAAATGGTTAGAGGTGCCCTTAGGCTACACAACCCCTGAAACTCTTGGATACAAAGATAATGAAAGTATGTAGTGCAGGCTGTATTCTCTTAACAACCCCCAGGGCTGGCACAAGACTGACTCATCAGAAATCATTTATGTTCAAGCAAGCAACTGCACGTGGTAGAACAAACTGTTCTAAGGATCACCCTGTACTCAAATAACTCCGACCTTGGCACACACTATAGATCTTGGCACCACATGCACCAATAGTTGCCATCTCCTACTGCTGCCCTACAAATATGTTGTCATACTGCTGCCTTTTCCTCCTCTAATGCTTACGCTTGCAAGTAAACATGCCTCTCCTCTTGCTGTCTCCTGCCTAATCCTCAGTGTTGGCTCACCCATGCACCTTCTGAAAGGGTGAGAGTGATTCCACTGAGGTGAATGGCATAAACTCAGAGTAGCTGCAGCTGCAAAGGTGGCTAGTTTACCTGAGGACTAACACACTACTGCAAAGACGCTATGGAATCTATCATGATCTTAGCTGAGGATGACTTGGCCTTCTTATTGTTCACAGTAACAACAGGCCATTACCATTCTGAAAAAGGATGAAACCTAGAAAGATAGTTGCATTAGTCTATGAAAATATCTTCTGAAAACCTAACACTATTAAACCAATAGTAATAAAATAAGCCTTAGTAAACCTATACAAGCTAAGTCAGACAGAAGGATTCTGAGAAGGATTTTCAGTGTTTGTATTCTCATAAATTAATTGTTACTTGCTACGAATAGTATTCTAAATATCACTTAAAAATATCAGCTAAGGAGTTTTACAGCACCCTCATAAACCTGTAAAATAACAATGCAAATGCACAAGCTTCTCTTTTCTTTTTTGGTGAAGTGTATCACAGAATACTGATGTGTGGAGTGGAATTATGTTCTCAGGAATGAATCTCTGGAACCACCTCTGGATCTATCCACTTATGTCATACTGTATCCATTACAGCAGCATTTGAACATCTTCCAGCTACTTACAATACAAATAACAGTCTCTGTCTTATTTCCCACAATAGGATTGCATTCATATTCATTTCTATGCTAGGAGATTAGTTGTTTTGTGTATCTGGTGTTTGTACAGTGTATATCACAGCTTGTCAGGTGTCTCTGGATACAACATACAGTAAGTATAATAAGAAACAACAGTAATGAAGCAATATCTGGTGTGTCTGGTAATATTGTGTGTATATACAAGCCTGGGAAATTCAACGTGTAAATATTGCATTTGCTTCTGAAAGTGAGCATTATTTATCACACCAGCATTTTTTCTCATTTTGTAGAGGCAGATCATCATCTCTGCTCCTGAAGATTTCTTGTCACACTGGTTCAACTCCATGTGCATCTCCTTATAAGATAAACCCTCCACGAAATACCAGTAGTGAGATTTTTATTTTCACAGTCATTTAATAAAAAGTACTTAATTATTCATTCTACAGGAGTCTCTCTGGTAACAGCAAGCTCTCTTTTAACAGGGAGATGCTTCCGTTGCAAATCATAGGATACCAACCTGGGAAGATAAAACCTGCAAAGAACTTTTAAGTTAACAGAGAATTTATGAACAATTCATAATTAATTATTTGGAAATTAATCACATCAATTTATCATTGAATATTTGCAAAGGCAGTACCTGCACTAGTATGCCTTTTACTTTCATTATAGGGTCACTGCTGAACGCTGGCCCAATCCATTCCAGTATGACTGATATATTCAGGTCCTTAGTCCTTCATTGACTTCTCTGCAAAAACTATGAAAGATGATGTCAGGAACAGAATAAATGCTCAGTTTCTTCGGGGATAGAAGAACCAGGAATTTCAAAGCTCGTACCTATTACTTCAGTGTGACTGGCTGTAAATAGTTGCACAGAACCTCTGTACGTACAATTTTAAAACAGCTCGATATTATGAATTACACAGAACCACAGAATTGTAGGGTTGGAAGGGACCTCTGGAGATCATCTAGTCCAACCTCCCCACCAAAGCAGGTTCATCCAGTGCAAGTTGCACAGGAACACGCCCAGGTGGGTTTTGAAAGTCTCCAGAGAAAGAGACTCCACAACCAGAGCAGCCTGTTCCAGTGCTCTGTCACACTCACAGTAAAGTTTTTCCTTATATTCAGATGGAACTTCCTGTGTTCCAGTTTGTGTCCATTGCCCCTTGTCTTGTCACTGGTACCACTGAAAAGAGTCTGGCCCCATCCTCTTGACATTCACCCTTTAGATATTTATAAGTACTGCTAAGATTCCCTGTGTTTTGATAAGAAATCCCTCTGTTTAATTTGTGAAGACTGCAATTTCACTTCACACACAGTTTGCCTTCCGTCTCCATTCGTTGTTTTATTTCCTTATTTTTAATTTGGACTGAAAATCTCTAGGATGGTGATTCGGTGCTAACAGCTGAGCAGTGATGCCATCTTTCTGCCAGCATGTGTCACATAGCCGTTACGGAGACATTCAGCAGCTATTCACTGCTAACTTTCTCCCTCACACATGGAGCATCTTAGAAGCTTTTACAAGGTCATTCCTCTACCGTGTGCACCATCACATACATCACTTGTATCTGCACGTGAATTAGGTCTTCTAAGTGTCTTCACATGCACATCTCAGACCGCAGCAAGAAGGCTGTGAGCACATCAGCTGCAATAAATACATTTCACCCCCAGTCTCATAATAGAAAAGCCCTCTGAGTCTTCAGGAGGGAGAATGGCAGGGAAGAGGCTATGAGCTCTCAGAGTAATTAATCCAACCCACTTCAGGATGTCTCCCATCTCCAGACTACCCCCCAGAAAGGAGTCAGCAAGCAGTCCACAGATTGGCTAAACTCTTCTAGTCATTACATTTTTGTCATCCTTTGTTCACATGGAAATTTCATGGGGCAAATGTTCATTATCACACTGGCCAGCTGCTTCCCTAAACCTGAATTTCAAGAGCGAAGCAACCAAGCAGTGGATTATCGAGTGGGGACCTGGAAGGCAGATAAAAGTTTTAATTGACACTGAGAACTTTGGTCTAAGTAGAGAAGCAGAGGTGAGTCCAGGAGAGGAGGCAAAATGCTAACTACATGCCAGAGCAGAAACCTTATAAGGACAGGAGATACCATTGCTGCAGGAGGAGGATTCTGGGCACTCCAAACCCAAGGGCAGTTCCAGAGCAAAGGGAAAATTGGGGTGCAAGTATACATGAAGATGCTCTGGTTCTGATTTCTTGTGCAAAGTAACATAAAGAATTATAATTTTCTGCAATGCTTACCAGAACTGCATCCCTATACAGGGAAAAAGTGAGCAACTGCATGAGGGACACCAAGACATCACCACTGCTCCTCACTAGTTCAGGCTTCTAGGCTTTAAACACCTATTTCTGAGAAAGATGCCCAGGCTCCACATAAGAAGTTTATCAAAGAGACCAAGGAAACAATACCAGAATTATTCAAGTGGCAGAAAGCTTAGAAGTACACAGGATCAACAGGACCCAACGCAGCAGTGTGACACATACCCAGCTTCTTTAAAAAGCTTGGTTCAAAGTTCACAGTTTTTGCATCCTTCAGGATTCTCAGAATTGAGCTGGGACTTCAAGCCAGAATGTCTCAGTCAAAAGCAACTCAGATAATGAGACCCAGAAGCAGCAATTAATGAATTCTCAAAGGAAAATAAGTTTGCTCTCAATGTGACAAAACCAGTTTCTGTACAAAGACATTTTATTTAGATTTATCAAAAATATTTTGAGATTTTTCAGCACTGTTCTATATCAATGTTTGCTATATCCTAAGGTTCTCATTCAACTTTTTTTCAGTTTGACCTCAGGTCTGAAGAGAGAAAATTAAGTGAAGCCTTCAGAATTTAATGCTTAGTGGGAATTTGTGTCCCCCCAAATCAGCAGTATCTACATGTTGCACATAGGTCACTCCTTTGGGCTTTGCAGCTAGACTCTCCTGGACAAACTTTTTTTCTGATTTGGGAATTCTTGACGGAGGAAATCTTAGGGATGTACCTATCTGTCCAGAATTTCTGGACTGCTCTATGTGAGGAGGCTCCCGAGGGTTTGTTGCCTATGCATAACTTCACTCAACAGCACATGCTCAGCCAACTTTAGAACTAGATAGGGCCACAGGAGAAGGAGTGCATTTGCTATAGAACAAATCTTGTATGTCCAAGCTGCCTTGATTTTTCTATATGTAAGCAAATTAGCAGTACCCTCATAAACAGTGGCTCTGACCTTCCTCAACAGCAAAGGCCTTGCTGCACATTTACCACACAATGTATAAACACATACTTCTGTCTGACTTTTCTGAGGTTTCACCTCTCCAGGCCTGAAGCAGAAATCAGCTTCCCATAGATCATCAATAGGTAGATCCCATGGACAAGAGCTGAAAATATACTGAAGGTGAGGCTGACATGACCCACCTCCCTCAGCCCTCACACATTTTCTTGAAGAAAGTTGCTTCCTTTCTTATGCCCTATTGCTAGGAAGACCCCACTGTGATGGGTCCCTAGGTACTTCTGCACAAGAACAAACTATGTTGAGAGCAATAGCAAATGTTTCTATGAAAACATCAACCCAGGAAAGCATTCTCACTGAAATAACACAATGGAGGTAATTATACAGAGAAACCAGGTTCAATTCATCATTAGACAAATAAAATAAAACAAACTGTTGATGCTCAAAATATTTAAAATTTATGAATCTTTTTTATTCATGATTACTCATTCCTGCTGCTATTTATTTCCCTAAATTTCAAGTCACTTTGCCTGTTTTTTTTCTCTAAATCAGCCAAAATATTTGTTTCTGGAGCATTGCAATAGCTCTGGCAAAGCCAGCAGAATGGCTTGCCAAATAATGTCTGTGGACACATACAAAAGCTGGAATGAGAAACAAAATGTTGATGTTGGCCTATAAACAGGAGTCGGGCTTTCAAGGTCAGCAAGAGGTAAGTAGTTTGTTTGTTCTCTTGGGGGTAAGTATTAAGTCTCTAAGGCTTAGAAGGGAATTAAACCAGATGTCTCATTTTCTAAGGAAGTGATGTACTCAGCAAGCTATTCTATAACCGGGGGGGCACATTCATCATGACTTTTCATTGCTACCTAAAAGAGAGAGAGATGTCATTTTTTGAGAGAACAACCGCAGATAAAGATGTCTCCACACAATGGTTTCTCCACTTTCTTCTCACCTACCTTTAAATGCACAGCAGAAGTACCTAAGCTTGTATCTAGCTTTGGTCTAAGGTCAATGGAGACAGCAATATCCAGAGAGCTAAGCTCAGATATTAGGTAGGACCTCCATCTCCTGGAGATGCAGGTCTTCACTTACTATAAAGGAAGTACAGGCACTTCACTGGAAGCTTAAAAGTTGGTAGAATAAAGACAGGTACCAGCAAAAAGGTTTTTCAACTATCTCTCTGAGGCACTCAACTGCCTTGCTAGGTTGAACAGAAAACCTCAGACATGGCTTTCAGCTTTGGATGCCACCTTGTCAATTAAGCACCTAAAAGTCATGCACTTACATCCTCTACTACATCTGTCTTTCCCCCTGTGTCCCTCCTCCCTGTTAATCAACTCCTGAGTCAGTTTCAAGTTTCACAGATGTAATTTTGATCCCTAAAGAACTACCCTGGAAAACCTCAGAAACCCTGATGATAAAAAGACATGTGTAGCTCCTCAACGACAGGAGACTTTTGAGTGGTTCAGATGTGGCTCTTCCATCAAAGCTGTACCTCTCAGGGTTGTGCTGGGCCCACAACCAGTGTGTTATCTAAGCCCTTGGCTGCTAGAAGCTGCTACTGAGACTGAAATTGCTGGGTTGCAATCCATCTCTGCATCTAACTCCAGAGCCACTGCCATCTCTTGCCCTTGTGTCCAGAACCTTCTGTAGCTCTTGGAATGGTGTAACAGGCAACTTGTCGCTTCAGTTCTGTGGAGACCAAGCAATGCCTTTGCAGTATCAGGCAGCCTCCCCTTATTTGGGGCAAGTCAACATGAATACACACCTAATCTATATTCTTCACTGCTTCTCAGCGCACTTCTAGTCTCAGTTCAAAGTATCTGTGACTAAAGCCATTTAGAGCAGAGGATACAGATAACACAGATAAAGCCTTTCGCCTCCTCAAAGCCCTCTTGTAGCAGGGAAGATCAGTCAGCACGCTGTGGTCTGTCTCAGGATCCAGATGCAGCTATGTGTAGAATTATTATCACCCATTGTACTGAGCACAGCCATTTACAATTGCGGAAATTCAAAAGGTCATGGAAACACCCTCAGTGAGGCAGTCTGCAATAACAACTCAAAGCAAAAGCACGCTGCGGCTCACAAGCAAGCAGCCAGCATTAATAGCCATGGACACAACAGGTGGGTACAAGAAATAATAGAAGAAAGGAAGAAAAGAAGAAAGATGATGGAGGGCAATGCTAATAAATCAAACAGCTACAAGGCCTAACAAAGTATGTAGCTGAGTGATTCATAGAATCATAGCATCATAGAATGTTAGGGGTTGGAAGGAACCTCTGGAGATCATCAAGTCCAACCCCCCCGCCAAGCAGGACCATAGAATCTAGGGCAGGTTACACAGGAATGCATCCAGACGGGTCTTGAAAGTCTCCAGAGAAGGAGACTCCACAACCTTCCTGGGGAGCCCGTTCCAGTGCTCTGTAACCCTCACAGTAAAGAAGTTCCTCCTCATGTTGAGGTGGAACTTCCTGTGCTCTAGCTTGTATCCATTGCCCCTTGTCCTATCGCAGGGCACAAGCGAAAAGAGGTTGCCCCTTTCTTCATAACACCCAGCCCTCATATATTTATACATATTAATTAGATCCCCTCTCAGTCTTCTCTTCTCCAGACTAAAAAGCCCCAGGTGTCTCAACCTCATAGGGCAGGTGTTCCAGTCCCTTAATAATCCTTGTAGCCCTCCGTTGGACTCTCTCAAGTAGATCTCTGTCCCTCTTGAACTGGGGAGCCCAGAACTGAATGCAGTACTCCAGGTGAGGTGTCACTAGGGCAGAGTAGAGGGGGAGGAGGACCTCCCTCGATCTGCTGGACACACTCTTCTTAATGCACCCCAGGATACCATTGGCTTTCTTGGCCCCAAGGGCACATTCCTGTCCCATTCTAATTAATTCAAAGTGTTATTCAGCACTTCTGTGACTAACCTCTGGTCAATCAAAGGCTGATTTTTAAGGTTATGCAGAACTTAACATATACAATACCAAACAAACCAGATCCCAAACCACGGGATTTGCACAAGCTCCTTCCAGACATAGATGCCTGTTCATTTTGGCAGAATCCGTGTACCCATACCTCTTAGGCAGTTCATAATATTTCAAAGACCAGTGAAGAAATTCAGTGTACAAATAACAACAAAAAGCAAAAACTTATTTTAGGAAGCCAGCTGTATAGCTAATATGTCATTGTTTGTCAAAGCAGAAAAAACTCCCAACAAACCAACCGTGTATTTAAATGCTGAATTTTATTTAGTCATTACTGTTCATAAATAATTTGCAAAGTCTTACAATACGAACATAAAACTGAGCAGATTAAGTATTAGTTTGGGGCATTAACTTGAATATCATGAGTTGTGTGGACTAAATTCTAATAATTGGGGGAGGGGAGGGTTTTTCAGTGTATCTATGCATCCCATACGCATTTGGGAATCTTTTGAGGCTTAACGTTACGAAAAACAGAAGGGGAAGGAAAATACAGTGCCTGTTTAACCTACCTGCAGACTGATGCAACACCTTTTTTTAGGGCCACATTCAGGCATATGGATCTTGTATCAAATATGTACACTTACTTCATACACAGTAGCACATAAGCCCGGAGAATTGCTGATGGGGTGGAAGCTATTAATAGAATCACAGAATGCATTGGGTTGAAAGGGACCTTCCGAGGTCATCTAGTTCAAAACCCCCGCAGTCAGCAGGGATGTCTCTTACTACATCAGGTAGATCCCATCAAGCATGGCCTTGAACATATCCAGGGATGGGGCCTCCACCATCTCTCTGGGCAACCCATTCCAATGTTCCAGCATCCTCATAATAAAGAACTTCTTCCTAATGTCTAATCTAAATCCACCCTTCTCTAGTTTAAAACCATCGCCCCTCGTCCTATCACTACATGCCCTTGTAAACAGTTCCTCCCCGGCTTTCTTGTAGGCCCCCTTTGGGTACTGGAAGGCTGCTATAAGGTCTCCTCAGAGCCTTCCCTTCTCCAGGCTGAACAACCCCAACTCTCTCAGCTTGTCTTTGTAGGAGAGGTGTTCCAGCCCTCTGATCATTTCTGTGGCCCTCCTCTGGACCTGGTCCATCAGGTCCATGTCCTTCTTATGTTGAGGGTTCCAGAGCTGGATGCAGTACTCCAGATGAGATCTCACCAGACCAGCATTCTTTTGACACAGCACGGGATACAACTGGCCTTCTGAGCTGCAAGTGCACATTGTTGGTTCATGTCCAGCTTTTTGTCCACCAGTACCCCTAAATCGTTTTCTGCTGGGCTGCTTTCTATCACATCATCCCCCAGCCTGTATTGATAGCATGGATTATCCCAACCCAAGTGCAGGACCTTGCACTTGGCCTTGTTGAACCTCACAAGGTTCCCATGGGCCCAGTTCTCAAGCTTGTCTAGGTCCCTCTGGATGGCATCCTGTCCCTCTGGTGTGTTAACTGCACCACTCAGCTTGGTGTCATCTGCAAACTTGCTGAGGGTGCATTCAATCCCACTGTCTATATCATTGATGAAGATATTAAACAGCACTGGTCCCCTTATGGACTCCTGAGGGACACCACTTGTCACATATCTCCATCTGGACATTGATCCATTGACCACTACCCTCTGGATGTGACCATCCAGGCAATTCCTTATCCATTGAACAGTCCACCCATCGAATCCATATCTCTCCAATTTAGAGAGAAGGATGTTGTGGGGGACTGTGCCAAAGGCCTTGCAGAAGTCCAGATAGATGACATCTGTAGCCCTTCCCTTGTCCACTGATGTAATCACTCCATTGTAGAAGGCCACTAGGTTGGTCAGGTTGGACTTGCCCTTAGTAAAGCCATGCTGGCTGTCTCAAATTACCTTCCTGTCTTCCATGTGCCTTATCAGAGCTTCTGAGAGGATCTGTTCCATGATCTTGCCAGGCACAGAGGTGAGGCTGACAGGTTGGTAGTTCCTGGGGTCCTCCTTTCTACCCTTTTTAAAAGTTCAACCTAGACAGAGCAAGCACAGTATTTACCAGAAGACTTGGTCCTATCCCTCACTGCTGTGGTCACAGCCATTTGGCTACACAAATCTCTGGTCCAATCAAGGCACTCAGTCTCTTTGTGGGCAAAGGAATCAAAACTTGGCCCACATCTTCTGATGTCTTTACAGTCTTCTTTTCTATGGTAGCCTCTTCACACATTACCTGCTGATTGCTTGTATTTAAAGCATGACTGACATTATTAATGAGTTTTCTGAATTAAAAATAACTGATTAGGAATGTGAAACAACTCATTTTTTTTTTCTATCTGAGAGAAACAATGTTGTCTGCATTTACTAATTCAAAGTGTAAATGCTGCTGCTGTATAATAATGCCAAAATTAACAAGATACGTAAAATAAATCTGATTTCTAAAGCCCAACATAATAAAGTTCAAAGACAAGATGAAAATATATCATTAGAACGTTTTATTTTTGTGTGTACTGTAAAAAATTACCACAGAAAATTCTGATCTAAATCATCATAAGCTGCTATGCCAAACATTCCAGGGTTAAGCCTCCAGAAATGGAGATTTAAGAACTAACCGAGTCCTCGGTCCCTTTTTTTTTTTTTTCTGCTTTTCAGACTCCAGAAATCGGGATGGCGCAGGGTCTCTTTGTTAGCTTTCATGAAAAAAGGAGACTTTGTGCCATCGGAAAGCTAAGAGAAGACAGTGTATTTTCGCAAGCCAAAGGTATACGCGTCAGGGCCATTCGGGAGACGTTTTACTCCTCCAGAGCAACCGTTTTGGCGCGCCCAGCTCGGCTGTTTCAGGCAGAGGGTTCTGCATTACCACTTACAATGCTGCCATCTATTGACTTCAGTGGCCTTTAGCGTCTATAACCGTGCTGCCACGTTTTTCCTTTATCAACTCCCTGCAATTTTATTGTTTTTCTCGATGGGATTTATCTGGCTAAGCACACACACACCTCCAATAAGAGCACTTCAGAATTGCCTCAGGCTTCCTGGAAAATCAGTAGAAGAAACAAGCACTTCTGGAGCGTGATTCATTTTGCCTCAAAGGAGATAACCAACATGCAACAGACCAAGAGCACCCAAAAAGCATTAACTGTGCTTTGCCTGTGGCTATAATGGGATCTGAAGAGCGACTAGCTCAGGTGTAGAGATCACTGTCACACTGTAAGTGAGCATAGAAAGACAGCAAAAAGAATACTAGCCCTTATCCAGCAGGGAAAGTCTTCAGAGGTGCTGCTGATTTTTAATGCATTAACTTGCATCCATGCATAATGAGGCCACAGGTACTACAGAAGAGCGGTACTAACTACATCTAGCACTGGATAAGAGAAACTACATTTGACCCAGAAGTTCAGCTCCACTTTGTATTTTCTTTGGCAGTAAAATTGTCTTTAAGGTGTTTCTACCTCTTCTCCCCCTCTGCCTCCAGGAGTCTGCCCCTTTCCCTTCTAAGAAAGCTAGAGTTAGGTAAGAGAAGTCTCACATGTAGACATTTGCACACAAACACGCACACCCCAGAAAGCAGTATCAATATTTTCCTATAAATTTTCTGAATCACAGATTCAGATGATAGAAGAACTAGGCCTAAATACAATTTATTTTAATCCCAAAATATAATTCGCATCATGGTTGAAAATCTGCTACTGTCTATGTTTAGCCCATATCCAAGGCTCAACTATAACAGCTGCTCTATCACCCAACTTCCCCCTTTATACTGAGCATGACGTTTATGGGATGGGATACACCTGTAGCCAACTCAGGTCAGCTGCCCTGGCTGACTCCAAACTGCCAATGGCCTTCAGACCATGGCAGGCCTGTGATTCTGTCCCAGGAAAACAGGACAGTTACAAATAATGTTAAATACAATTTTGTCATATCAAAGAACAAGCAGAGTCAATAATTTCAGTGCTTTGGCCAGTCAATAATTAGTCTACAATTCTAAAGATGACTTATTTTGCATTATGCCTAGCTTAGCTCAGTAGAACAACACTACAATAACACATTCTTTGCAAAATAATGGTCTATATACACATTTGCACAACTTTAACAGAACCACACATTTGGGTGTGACAGATGTATACTTCTTGAAGTGTAGCACAAGAAAAAGGGGTTACTGCCTGATTTCCAACTTTCTGTCATTGCTCCTGCTGTGCTGGAAGTTACCACTCTTTCAGATCTGATGCCCAGAATGCTCTTTTCAGCTTATATAAGCAGTAAAGTGTGTCGCAGATTTAAACTTTCTACATTTTTTTAACAAACCTCCAGTTATGACACCCCTTGCTTCTTAAAGCATAAGTTAATTAAATTAATTGGCTAATTAATGAATCTGAGCAGCTGACAAATGCTCTCCAAGATGTCTAGACTTGTCAACTGCAAATGCTGTTTCTTATGAGGAAACTTCCCTACTCTAATAGCTGTTCTACTCTAACATGTCATTCTCTTGACAGGAAACATCATCCTTATTTTCAGCCTGGTTTAAGACTAATGGCCAACCCTTGGAGCAACACTGAAGGAACACAGCCATGGGGAAAGTAGCTCATGAGGGACATGCCACATTATAGGGCACCACTGATAAAACTGATCAGCAAAACCAAACCTCCCCTGTGATGCTTCTGGCCCCAAACCTGGGAGGAAAGATCTCCCACTGGATCATCAGAAGCCAGCCTTTCCTCACCACTGTTTGCTTTGGGAAAGAAATTGCAGAGGTATTCACTTCATTCTAGACCCAGTTTACATTTTTCATGTTTCAGGAATGTAGAAGAAAAGGATTTACAAATCAAGAATTAACGTGAGACCTTCTCTACTGTTGAGTTGTGTGAGGGACTGCCTAAAGGGGTTGCCTTTCAAAGCAAATGTTTCTGACAAGCTGCTCCTTCTCCTCTGACAAAAGGTAGACTTTAAATACATGAAAGATCTACATGGGCTTCCAAAGAAAACACAGCTCTTACAGCAGCAGATATTTTATGAAGTGAAAGATTCAGAACTGATCCCGTGGAAGTGATCAGGTGAAACACAAAGAAATGAGTACTTCAGCAGGCAGAAAGTACCAATCTTGCTGCTCGCAAAATGCATATACTCAGAGCTTTATTCAATACAATATTTGTGTAGATCCCATAGGACAGAAAACTTTTTATGTGCCTCCACACAGACAATAACTGTGTAAATGCAAATATGTGTAAGTAAGGTAGGTAGAAGGGAGTAAGTAGGAAGCAGTGAATGAAGAGAATGGACATTTCATAAGAAAACACTAGCCAAAAAAAGTCATCTTTGAAACAGAAATATTACAAAACTAAGAACAGCACAATCACATTTTCAAAATCTACATAGCAGCATCAGTACTGCATTACTTGAAGTCTTTGCTTGAGATTGATAACCTTAATAAAACCAACACACATGCCATACCTTTGTGCCGTTTGCCTTGATGCCTTTTGTCCCATACACAATACAGCGGTTCAGCAGTAACACATGCCTGCGTTTTAATATGTATATAACATAAGAATCCTTTCACTGAGTCCAACCAAAGGTCTGTCCAGTCCATTACACTGTCTCTGAGAGTGGCCAGTGTCAGAGTCCTCAGGAAATAACAGGGCAAGCACACAGGAGCTCTTTCTTAGCACACAGGGACTTCCTAAGCCAGAACTGTATCTCGATGACTAATAGATACTCCTTGTATGGTTTTGCCTAATAGCTTTTTCTAACCCATTCACCCTCTGAGTTAACCTGAATGTTTCACTGTCCACAACTTTCAGCCAGCAGTTCGCCATGTGTAAAAGCAGAGAACAATGTCTGAGCATCAAGCAATCCAGATCCATCTGGACAAATACATAGATCAGAGGGGAGCAAGAAAAGCTGGAAGAGTCTGAGTGTTGGGTGCTCATGAGAAAAGGTAGGCTGGTAATTGCATAATACACATCTTCTGCCTTAGAGACAGAGAGGGAGTTTATTAATTTTTTGGCTGCACACTGGGAAACCACAAAACACTTGTGATACAGGGGCTGAACAGGACCACTGTTAAAGTCCGTTGCAGTATCTAGACCTCTCAGTGCTACACAGATGCCTAACTCCCATAGGAAAAAATACAGTGACACCGGAGGAAAAGAACACATACATGACAGAGAAGCTGCCAGCAGTTCAAGAGGGGTTTTTTTTCATCTGAAGATTTTATGAACTATTAAATCTGATGCCCGTGCCAGGCAGATCAGTAGAAATCATTCCAAATAATAACTTCAGTAGATATATGGGAGATACATGTAGAAACTTGCTATATGAAGGAGACTAAATTATGTGTGGTTTTTAAAGGGAAGTTATGTTTCACAGTGAAGTTTTTTAATTCAAGCAGGTAACAAAGGAAAATGTCTCCATGTGGTCTGCTGGGATTTTCAGCAGGCAAGCAGTGAGGGCAGTAAGCATGCCGGGAGAGCTGAAAACGGGAACGTTTCTTCTACTGGATGTATTAATTAAAAGTGAGGAAAGTAGAAAGGAGAAACAACCGTGAGCTCTGAGGTGAGAGAGGAGTGCCAGGAGACTTGCTCTCTCTGTGCAGCCCACCCACAAGTTGTCCGGAGAAAGGTGTGAATGATGATGGGGTGGCATGGTCTGGTGAGGGCACTGTGCTATTCAGTATGGTAAAGATGAGGGTTTTACTGACCATGAAGAAACACAGAACAACATTATGGACTAGTTAGTAGCAGGCAAATCTAACACAGAATCTACAGATTGTGTAAAATGCTACAGGAAGGAAAAAGCAATTCCTGCTCTGCCAGCTGTGACAGGCCCCGCACGGGCTGCTCACACACAGTCCCGTGAAAACGCTAGTGCTACAGAGCCTGAACAGAAAGTTTAGAAATTAACTGGGGGGGGAATATAATAATCGGAGGGCAAAGTATCACAGTGCCACCCAGCACGGCACACCTGGGTTTTCAGTGACAACTCCACAAGATGGCGCCGCGGGACCGGCGAGCGGCCGGGCGGAAGCGGTGGGGGAAGCCGCGCTGGCTGCGCCGGAAGGGAGCGAGGAAGGCCCGCAGG
>VZZY01020720.1:73931-120520 GCA_013400335.1 Eurystomus gularis
GCGGCTCCGCTCGGCTGCCCTTGCCCGCCGGAGCTACGGGCTGCCCGGGTGGGTGCGGGAACGGCGGTGTCCGGCGCAGGCTGCGTGCCAGGCCCCCCGCCTCGCTGGGCTGCAGCGGGACGGCGGCTTGCGGGGGAGGGGAGCCTAGTCGGGGCGAGCTGTGGCGTGAGCGAGAAAGCGAACAGCTCGGGAGGGAGTTTTGCTTCTGGAGCCCGGGCGCCTGTCGGGGCCGGGGAGGTGGTGGTTATGTCACGGAAATCGGCTCTACGGGCTCGGGGCCTTTCCTTTCCTCCGCAAAATGTCGGCCTCCGGCCTAAGGCGGGGGTGCGGGAGCTCAGGCGAGGGGGGCCCTCCGTGTGCTGGGAGTCGGGGCCTGGGTAAGCCTGGGCATAAGGGTTGTTTTTCTGCCGGCCCTTACATTTAATTGTTTGCCCTATTTGTCAGAGGCGAGAGCTGCTCGTCGGTTTTGTGATACTTAAAGTCCCTGACCCAGAGTCTGGCCACGGCGTCTGTGAGACCGGGAAATTAATTTGCGTTCAGAAGCAGTAGTGTGGAAGTTTCGTTTTCCTCCTTGTTTATGACTAAACTGACAAGCTGTATATGAAGCATATAAGGTAGCTGGGGCTACTAATAATTGTACGGCTTTTAGCACTTCACTTTTGATCTTTGATTTTTGTCCCAAATAGCTTTTGGATTTGTGTCCTGCATCTCAGAGAAGAAAGACCCTGTTTTGGGTAGCAGCATACACACTGTCTCAGGCTCTGCTCAGGTCAAAAAAGCCATAATGCGCGTGCTAAAGTTTCATCTGCATGCCTTGTTTGCAGGTCTAGTGCTTAAATGTAGATTGTCCTCGCAATTAACATAATTTTGGCTTAATGTATAACTTCTTTCCCTTCCATCCACAGGAATTACTACTACTGGTGTAAGGACAGTGCTGTGAAGACATCTTAGTGATAGGTAGGTCTTCATAGCTCAGCTGACTCTCTTTTTGGGATGATGAGCAGCTATAACTGTATCCTAAGTGCCAGATGAGTCTTGTGTTTACAGCCATTCACAAACAAGAATGCAGTGTATAGTGTTGGGAATTTTTACCTTTTCTTCTTTTTAAGTGAAATAGCTTGTACTGTCAACTGTCTCAGCAATCACAGGCTTATATTTCTGCGTGACTGTAACTAGGGCACTTCGGTATTAAAAGTTTACGTCATACTCCAGCAATGCACAGTATTAATCTGAAGCACAGAATGTCAAAATACTTTTCAGACATTTCCCACTTCTGGTGGTAATTCTGTACCAAGGGTAAGCATTAGAAGTGTAAAATGAAGTAAGTGTTAATAGGAAGATGCACACTTTTGATGTTGTTACATGGCATGCTGTTCTTACTGAGCTCTTCAGATATTTTTAAAGAGTATGTAGTAGGGTGAGTTCAAAATACACAGCACAAACTGAAGTTTGACGTCTGAAATTGTGAAACTTGCTGCCATGGAATGTTGTGGAAACACTAGTATTCATGGGTTCAGAGAAATAACGTGTTCTGGCTTTAATGCCCAAAACAGTTTGGAGCTGAAAAAAGTATCTGACTTGCTGCTTAGTGAAATTAGGAGAAATGTACCTGGAAAAGTAATTCCTATATGTGTGCTCTAGTGTTATATTTTACTGAGCATCTCTTACTACTTATGACAGGTGCACTCACCCTGGTAAAGACCAAAACCTCTCGGCCATTGAACCACAGCTCTCCCTAGTGACCATTGTCACACACACACTTCAGTCGAAAGGCAAGGCCCTCAGCCAATGAAACACTTGGGTCGAAAGAAACTTCTTGACCGTTAACCATGTATGACTACAGATCAGATTCAACAAGGCCCCACCTGCTGGAGGGCCAGTTGAGTTGGTCATCCTTGGAGTAGTGGCTCTGCAGTTGGGGACTTCCCTTGGGTTGAGATGCTACCTAAAGAAACTCCTCAGGGTTGAGAGCCCTCACCTTACAGGGCGGGTGATTGCGCATTTTGGGTCATCATTTCTAAAACTTAAGTCAGCTGTGTAGTATTAATTTTGTTTGGCATCTTGAACCAGTAGTTAATAATGTTTGTCGTAGATGGTTAAACAATTTTTATTAGAATAAATTTATCACCTGCCTCATTTGATTTTTTTTTTTTTTTTTTTTCTTCTTTTTGCAAGCTTCCATGACACTACCCATTGCCAGAGACTGGATACCAAGTTAGGGACCTTTCTAACCTGATTGAAGAAGGTACTTCTTAGCAGCTAGAGGAGCAGGGACAAAAGCAGCAGTAGGCAAAAGATGTGGTCAACTCTATTGTTTTGGGCATTTCTGATTTAAACATAGTTTGCTTTTTCAGGATAACTTTATATAAATGTAGTTTTTGTTGTTGAAATCTGCTGAATTTGTGCTGCCATTCAGCAAGACCTCGACAGGCTGGAGAGTTGGGCAGGGAGAAATTTAATGAAATACAAAAAGCCAAGAGTAGAGTCTTGCATCTGGGGAAGAACAACATCAAGTACCAGTATAGGCTGGGGACTGACCTGTTGGAAAGCAGCGTAGGGGAAAGGGACCTGGGGGTCCTGGTGGACAGCAGGATGACCATGAACCAGCAATGCGCACTTGTGGCCAAGAAGGCCAATGGCATCCTGAGGTGTATTAGAAGAGGTGTGGTCAGTAGGTCCAGAGAGGTTCTCCTCCCCCTCTACTCTGCCCCTGGTGAGACCACATCTGGAATGACGTGTCCAGTTCTGGGCCCCTCAGCTCAAGAAGGACAGGGAACTGCTTGAGAGAGTCCAGCGCAGAGCCACAAAGATGACTAAAGGAGTGGAACATCTCCCTTATGAGGAAAGGCTGAGGGAGCTGGGTCTCTTTAGCTTGGAAAAGAGGAGACTGAGGGGTGACCTCATTAATGTTTATAAATATGTAAAGGGTGAGTGTCAGGAGGATGGAGCCAGACTCTTCTCAGTGACACCCAATGATAGGACAAGGGGCAATGGGAGCAAGCTGGAGATAGGAGATTCCGCATAAACATAACAAAAAAATTCTTCATGGTGAGGGTGACAGAGCACTGGAACAAGCTGCCCAGAGAGGTTGTGGAGTCTCCTTCTCTGGAGACATTCAAGACCCGCCTGAATGCATTCCTATGTGACTTAGTCTAGGTGACCTTGCTCTGGTAAGGGGGTTGGACTTGATGATCTCTCAGGGTCCCTTCCAACCCCTAACATTCTGTGATTCTGTGAAATTTCACATTCCTTTAATATTATACAATCATTTAGGTTGGACAAGATCTCTAGGATCATCTAGTCCAACCTTCGTCCAACATCTCCCTGACTACTCGACCTGTATTTTTACCTTAGTACCATGCAACAGGTTAATTAATCCTGTGGTTATTGGTGTTCTGCGTAAAGTCAAACTGTCCTTGATCTCGCATTGGTAGCTCTTTCTGAGCGATACCTATTGCTTCTGGGGCAGCAGCCATGTGACAGCACTATATCCAGCACACCACTAGAGAACTTGGCTCCCAGAATATGAATTACATGGCTAAATTATAAAAAACATTATTTCATGGTTGTGTTTCACAACACGACAGGTATTTTCTCAACTTCTTCTGACTCCAGTGGAGTTAGATGAGATTTATTTATTTTCATTAATGCTTACTTGCCTCAAGTTAGTAAGGAGACAGGCATGTTTTGATGAAAGGGAGTACGTCTATATTCAGTTATCAGCGGGAAAATATTTTAAATCTGAGAATAGGAGATAATAACATTTATGAAAAAATAACTTTTCCATTGTCAGTGACCAGCATAGGCAAACAAATCTCTTCTTCATTTTAAATTCTACATTTGCTGGTGAGTTTTGTATGTTCAATTGCTTCCATATTTTATTTTTGAAAGTATAAATGGTAGAAGCAGAGTTATCACATTTATTTTCTGCTTCTCATCATGTTTCATATTTTATGTAGTTTGTGCTGAGTTTGTGATTCAGCTGAAAGTTCAGCTTGGGTTTGTAATTCAGCTGAAAATAAACTCATTCTTAATTTAGTACCTCAGCTTGCAACATTGTTATGTTCTGCTTTATATTTGTAATCTAATGCTTCATAAATAATTTATGAAAATAATTAAAGTTTCTGTGTTTGGCAAAACAGGTTTTTTCATATTTGGTAAACTAATGTAGTTGGATAGTTCTGCCGGGGTTTTTCCCCTCCTTTCCCTTAGGAGAGCGTATGTACATGTCGAGTATTAATAATGAAATAATGAAGTGTCAGACTTCATCACTCGCCTCTTTAAAATGTGTATTAACAGTAAGCTCTGAATCTGATTTCTGTTTATGCTGAAGCTAGTTCAAAGACTCTTTTGTCATGTAGAAATTAGAATGAACATAAAAATGAAATACACATAGTTTTTCTAAAGTGAAAAATGGAAGAATCAGCTACCATGCACTTAGGTTTTTAAGCATGAGAAAAACGTTATGGCAACCTTGACAGTATCCAGATGTATGTGGGAAAGGGACAAAAAGTATATGAAAGTCATGAGAGCGGAGATAAAAGTTTTGAAGAGGGCTAGCATGGGAAATGAGATGTTTGAAATGAACAAAGAGGGATAGCCCAGGAGCCTTTCACCTATGTGTGGGTTTCAAGTGTTACAAGTCACCACAGAGTTTTACAGGGACCTCAGCACAGGGTTTCCTTCTTCGTCCAAGCTGGCAGGAGACAATACAATGAACTCACACACTTTGGTTGCCTAATGCCTCACCCTGTGATCCTTTGCTCACGAGTCGTCCCATTGATTGCAGTGGGGCTGCTCATGTATGTAGGGCTTCTTCTAGATTGGTTGGTGTGAACAAGGGTTTATGGGTTTGAGCTTAGTGTGGGCTTGGCAAAGGACGGTAATGTGCCTTTGTGGTAGCTGCATGATTTATGTTTTCTGTGGGAAAAAGACAGTTCTCCTTTCACACAATGAAGAAGCAAAAAGTTGCTGTTTAATCAGTATTGTTAAATACAAGGCAGAAGACATCTGCTATGTGTACGCTATTTGTATGCATTTTGAAAAATCCTAGTTTTATGCTGATATAAATCTACAAGAGTTTTAAGTGCTGTCTTGGCTATATTCCAGTGTTACTGGGAATAGCATTTGACCGTGTCTTAGAGTACCAGTGGTAGTTCAGTGCACTGAGTTTCTGTTACTTTTCATTGGCACTCACCTAACATAAAGTTCAAGTTGAGAGTGAGAGTGTCAGGAGAAATATGTGGATGAAGCAGCTAATGTCTTAATGTAATAAAATAATTGTCAGGTAGGAAGGAGATTCAAACTATTTCTCAGTGATTCATGTTGGTAAATCACACTGGAAATGATGGTAATTATAAATCCTGCCTGGTGATTACCTTTGTTCTTTCTCCCTCTCCTTCCTTTTCTTTTTTTTTTTCCTATCCAGTTACCCCTCTTCCTATAGCCTTTTCCTCACATTTAAAAAATTTGGTTGTAACCTGAATTGGCTTGTGTTTTCTTTATGTGAGGCAGGATCAGATGTCTGGGGGGAAAAAAAAAAGAGAGATAAATAAGGGTTATAAGTGCACCATAAGTTTAAACAGAAACCTTACTACTCGCCTGGAGTCAAGGTGGGTTTTATCATTTTATGGTAATGGCTTCTTCTATAGATGTCCCTGTGCAGACACCACTAAAAAGTGAGAATGGTGTGTTTCATTTATTGTTTTTGATGGCATTAATTTGGAAAATAAAGGTGGTGGAAGCACAAAGTGTGGGAGAAAATAGAAAAGAAAAAAGTAATGGGAAAAAAGTGTTCAGTCCCAGCATTTCAGGCTGCACTTTGTAGAAGGATCCCTATTAACCTTCTTGTTGTAGTAGGAAATTTTAAGGAATGGGGTTTTTACTGATGCTAATAAAAAAACCATAAATAAGAGAGTTCAACCAACCACAACAGCTAGTAGCTGTAGGCCATAGTACTCAAGTTTAAGAATATATTCTGTGCTTGTGACGATCTTGATACATATATTGTTATGAATTTAAAAGCTACTGATTTCTTTTCTAGTTCACCTTGATCACCAGAAAAAACTCCACAAGATATGGTAAGTGGTCTTTATGGATTTCTAGGTGATAACTTAGTCACATTTTAAATACAAAATGCTTACAAACACTTTAATTGAACTGTCAGTGCAGACATATAAAAAGTAGATGTGAAAGTAGCTAAATTGCTTTGGAAATAGAATTCAGATTACAACAGTGAGTGATTTGTCGACTCCTGGGAAGACTCTAGAGACATAACAGGAAAATAACAGAGGACTCTGATGATTTTCCTTAGATTTATAGCTTTTGTTTCCTTGAGGAAATCTCTTATTTCCATTTATTCTGCAGCTGAAAAAGCACAGACATAGAACTAAGCTAGACTTTAAAGTATTCCTTTCCCTTTTCCGCCCCAGTGTAAAACATTTCTGTAAATTCTTTTTTAACAGTTGTATTTTTAAAATTCAAATGTAAAAGGGGTTTTCAAGGGTCACTTTCAACAAAAAAGCCACAAGAAGTAGTTGGACAGTCACCAGCATCACAGTTCTGTCTACATGAACTGGCTTTTTGTCTTCCTTTCCCCTAAATTAACAACTGGAGCTAGTCAGCTAGACAAATGGGCCAGCTGGATTCCAGAGCTTTCAGTGAAGTCATTAAGGCCCTTTTTAGAAACATTTTAAAAGAACTGGAGATAATTTTTTGAGCTTTAAAAGAATATGTTTTCTTCTTTGGAAATACACAGAATGTAGGCGATACCTGCTTTGACCAAGCTTCATGGTGTTTCAAAACTGGATTGTTAACTAGTGAAGAAAATAGAATGTTCTAAAAGTAACCTGTCAGTGTATCGGATTTGACAACAGGACATTCTCATCTGACTGCTGAAGGAGGAGAAGTCAGCGTGACATTCTTAAGCAAAGCAAGAACAGTAAATAAAACATTGTTCATCATAGCTTTTAGGTGGTTGGATGAATAAGAATGAAGAAATTCCATATGGAAGGCAGATGCTTTTCCTGCACCCACTCATCTTCGGAATAAATACTCTTAAATTTGTAGCAGTGCAACGTGAAACCAAGGGGAGAATCGGAATGAAGTCTCGCCTTCGAAAATTGTTACTTTTCAGGAAAGATAATTTGTCTGGACTTTTAAGTCACATAGCTGAGCCCCACTGCCCTTCACAAATAGGGTGCAATTTTTGATCAGAAATACCTTGAGGAATGCAAACTTGTTGTGGTGGGTTTTCTTTATGGACTCTATTAGCTGGAGGTATTTTGTTTCTGAGAGCACTTACCAATGAGAGCACTTAAAAAGAGGTAGCATTTATAGATCTCCCATGGGATATTGGGCTCAATTTTGCAGAAAGAAGGGAAACACGAGAGTTACAATTACTATTCCAAACTCTCTAGCATTTGCATTGTTGCCTGAAAACCAAAAAGTGAAAACAAATGTAAGTAAATGAAATTAACCGCTCTTGATACTGTTAGCATTAAATGGAGAGTGTTTCTTTTGGTTTTTCTGTTTTATTTTGGGATTATTTTTTTTTCTCCAGAGTATCATTCTTTTAAGGCTGCAGAATGGTGCCAGTGCAGATGAAGAAAACAAGCTTAAAGATATTTGTATTGTATGCCATTAAAAAAAAAAAACCAACACCATGATAAAGGACTGCAAATGTCACATTCATCTCTGAAAACCTCAGTTAATCTTGCCATAGTTTTGAGTGTTTGCCAGACCATGGTTTAATTAAAATTCTTCCAATTTAAAGTACAGGCATTCCATTTTGGCCCCGATAAAAGGTTTTCTATGGAAATTAAGGTGTAGGGGAAAGAAAAAAACCTTTTGCTATTTATTTTACTTGTTCTAGGATCTACTTTACTTTATGACCCTCTTTTAAGATCCTCTATTATCCCCTCTTTTTGAGAGTAGGATGAGGAAGGAGATGAAATGGCCTTAGGAAGGGGGCTTAAGGCTGGAGGAACTGCAGAGCTTTGTAGTCGCTGGTGAAAATCTGAGCAGTGTGAAACTCTTTTCAGTAAAACTAAGAGTAGCTGGAAGACAGGAGAAGGTGTTAACAGTATGCTTTGTTCTATGGGACTATTTTTCTGTGTACTTACTTTATCAGCGCTACTTTATTACCCATTTTCATACCGTGGTTGCTGATGAGTACAAAAGGAAGATTTACTGGCAGTTTGCAGTTGGCTAAATACAGTCTTGTTTTTGATTGAGGCCATGATGGATATATGAACTTGGCTGAATTGCCATTTGACCTTTTCTGAGAAACTTATTTTGGCAGGCAGATGGAGGAAATATGTTACTGGATAAAATGAATGCCTTTGTTTAATATGGAGGAATTTTAATCTCTCGTGTTTTCTGTCTGCGGATTTGGAAATCAGGTGTAGGCTGTAATACATACACCTTGGAATAAAACAGTTCCTACAACTCACATAAGCAGCTAAGGAATTGTGGAATACATCCACACAGCATATCCCCTAAAAAGAACCGATTCCTACTGTAATAGCATGAACGCTTGGAAAATACCTTCCAGACACTACAACTTCCCTATTGCTAATTCTTTACTGGTGCTTATGTTGATGCAAAACCAACCCTTTGTGAGAGTAGTGAAGTGCGCTTGCATTGCATTAATACTTGTCCTCCTTCAGATCTGTATGGTTTATCATAGGAAAAGGATGACTAATTATTAAAAGGCAAACTTTGCGTTTTTATTTACAATGTTTCTCCCCTCAGTTACTGTTTGTTTTCTGCTTTTGTGTGTGTGTTCTTTACCTCTCCCCCATGTTTTGGCCACAGGAACACACGGGGCCATGGTATTCTAAGCAAGTGTACGCAAGATACTGGAAGCACTATGACTTAGCCATGCGCTGGATGCGGAAACACCAGAAAGCCTACAGGAAAGCCATGGAGTCCTTTTATAACCTACCGTGGCATCCTTCTGCAGCCTCTCCAAGTAGCCGCTACTCAGATTGGGATGGGAATGCTCTCCCCCAAACACAAAACTGCTTTTCCAGCTATAGCCCACGTGGCAGAGCTGCGTACCGTGAGGGAGCTCAGCAGTACACAGATGCCCACCAAGGAAGGGAGGATGCTGACAGGGACTCTGAAATGGAGGAGGACTCCGAGTCTGAAGGAGAGATAGAATGTGACTTGAGTAACATGGAGATCACAGAGGAGCTTCGCCAGTTTTTTGCGCAGACAGAGAGGCACCGGGAAGAACTACGTAAGTCCATGCTTATTCTGTGTTTTCTGATACTTGGTGGCTATAACAGTGAGTGATGGATGGCTTCAACATTTACAGGTTTTGTAACAATTTCACTGAAAGAGGTACTGAAAATAAGCAAGCCAAACAGAATGAAGTAGGCAAAACTGATAGGTGCACGTAAGTGTCATTCATTAGAAAGAAACCTTAAGAAAATTTTGGGGTTTTTTTTTGCTAGGAGAGAGAAAATTATGACTGCAAAGAGGAGAATAACACATTTGTTCAGAAGATGATATTCATCTTCAGTGCTGAAGGAAAAACTCCAGAATTTTTATGGTTAAATCTCATTAACATGCTATATGTCTGAGAGGGGAACCCAGAGGAAGTGCTTTATTACATCACTGAACCCTAGAGTAAACCTCCATGTATTTTATAATGTGGGGCAGCCATTTTGTTTGTTATTCTTTGGCTAACCCAACAGTAAAATTTCATGACCTTTTTCTTCTCCCTCTGCATCCCTAGGGTATTCTTCATTCTGTACTATACCACAAGTTTCTCTTTGTTTTGCATCGTGATCTGGACTAAAGTCTTTAAGCAGGGAATATAAGCTAAAGACTGAAGATTTTTCTCAGGTTTTGATCCTCAGCAGTATTGATCGTCTTTGTTTCTGTGAAATCCTTAAAAGAAATAAAAGATTAGGCTGTTCTTTATTGACACTGTACTGCATATACAAATGTTGCAGGCAAGTGTATTAACTGGTTTTAGAAAGCAGCGTTATGAAAATAACTGTTCCCACATGACTCCAATAGGAAATACCCAGGATGAATGTTTAATAGAGCTTTCTCTGAAAGAGGGAGATGCTCTAAAAATGCATAATAAAAGCACTGATTGGGAGGAAGAGATAAAAACTGTGTTAAGCTCTTTGATCAGAGGGTATCTGGTGAGCGTGGCTTAACTGCACACTTCCTATCCCTGTGATGATTGATCTAGTTAGCAGAGGAAAGTGAATTCAGGAGCTCAGTGGTAGTGCCTAACACACAGGTCCCTTCACACTATTGCAGAATCAGCTTGGTGTTTTCTGTTGAAATGTTCTTTTTGTGAGGTATAGGATGCTTTAAGATGCTCAGCTGCTTCTGGAAATGCAGTACATTTTCTTTGGATTTATTTTGTCTTTATTCTTCGTGGTGTTTAAAAGTATGCAAGTGATTAAAGTGGTATCCTGGAAATTCAGAAATCTCTGTTGCAAATATCCTCCTATGACCTTGGGATACCTATTTAATCTCTTCCTGACCCCTCACTGGCTGCTCTTGCTAAAACTATGATTTGATTCTTTGTGATGAGTAGGTGAATTGAGAAGAGGTTTGTGACTCGGAATACAGATTTTACTTTTGTTCCTTCCACCACAGTGGTACTTAGAGCTTTTGGAATAATCAGGTCTCTGCTGTGTGCCAGGTACTAGCCTAGTTCTGGGTAGGTGTAACTCCATTCACTTGAGCAGCACTATTCCAGATCTTCATGTAAGTGGAGACATGCAGTAGCTGAAGACCAGATTCTGCTTTAGTTTCTTCACTAAGTTTCTCTGTTAAAGTGAGGATAGTAATAATAATGGTGTGTAATTCCTCAAAGCATGAAAAAGTAAACAAGCACTGGATTTAATTGACATTTTAAAATGCCACATAACTCCTGGGTAAACGGTGCTATTTAAATGCTAATTTTATGAATAATTAAAAATACAGTATGATCTTGGTCAGA
Organism: Eurystomus gularis; assembly: GCA_013400335.1. Classification (NCBI taxonomy): domain Eukaryota; kingdom Metazoa; phylum Chordata; class Aves; order Coraciiformes; family Coraciidae; genus Eurystomus; species Eurystomus gularis. The sequence continues at coordinate 84,907 of VZZY01020720.1, forward strand.
AATGTTTTTTTTCTTGCATAGTGGGGAAAGGAAAATAGAATAAATTCTTAATTCTGTTAAGAAACATAAGCAGCAGGAGGAGGGGAAAATCGTCGTTTCCCTGATAGTATGGAGATGAGCTGGTGTGGAGACTGTTGAAGGCAGTACCACTCTACTTTAGGAGGTAATGTTATTAATTTTCCTGGATGCTGTTTCTGAACAAAATGAAATTTAGAGGTTCATTAAGCTGCAATCTATAATGCACTATCATGTTACATCTTTCATACTGTGCTGAAGAATGACTGTTATTCTGTGTCAGTGCTCAGGCAGATGGATGCAATGCATCCACAAAAGAAACCCACAGTTACTTAAGTATTTTCTCTCTGAAGTCTTTTCCTTTTAATCCCAAACTGTACATCTTGGACTGCCCCCCCACGTTGGGGGCGGATTTGTAGAGAAACTTGGGCACTATAAAGCTCGATATTGCCTGAAGTTTAGGCATCCATGTCTGGAAGAGATATTTGTAATGTTGAGGTAAGAGTTTGAAATTTTCTCTAAACTGAATGAGAATCTTTGGTTATGTCAAAGTGGAATACCAGCGGTGACCTTGATGATCAGTTAAGTATAAGCCAGCTGTTAGGGAACGTTCAGGAGAAGGCTGTGTCTCATGTTTTCTTTCGCTGGCATAAATAAGGTGCTGCAGGTGGAATTCACAGCCTTTACCCCTACATCTTGATATGCACTTGGGAGAAGACACCTGGCTTGCTTTTATTTTAAAATGAATGTTATGCAAGAGTTTGATACATGTTTATTGGCAATTTACTGCAGTGTGAGACACACAGGAAAAGAAAAGCAATAGGACGAATATAAAGAGGAGTTTGGTACATAAGGAGGGGGATACTAGTACAGAGGGTGGAGGCCTGATTTATTTTTGGGAAGGATGACTTTCATCAGTCTGGTGCTTTTCAAGCCCTGCAAAATTAGGAGCTACTGCACAGCACGAGTGCAGCTATTTTAGACATGCATAATGACAGTCTTGATTTACGAAGTAAGCTATAGCTGGTTCCCACACATGAGCCATGTCTCAACAACATGTAGAAGGATAATCAAATGAACTAAAATGAATCCTGTGTGATGTCAGACTCTTCCCTTCTAATGCCTGATCTAGAGTCTGCTGAAGGTAAATGTGATCATAGACATCAGTGGATAAGGGCTTGCAAACTTCAACTGTGGAAAACTTAAAGAAGCCTGAGATGCAGGGGGGGAAAGGCATTCCTGTCTGGTTGGTGACATACAAGCGTCAGTGCTAATTGCAGAGAGGAGTTTCAAAGATAAGAAATCCATCATGTCAGACTAGCCAAAGAAGAAAACTTTAGGTTTATTTCATTTTTCTGTAACTGCCACAAACTTGAAGAACAAGCACATTCCTAACTTCTGTAGGGTTTTTTGTTTTGTTTTGTTATGTTTTCACAGTGGGCATTTGCAGTGGTTGGCTGGCTTGCACAGTATGCACAGTAAAGCCTTTTTTGCTGGCAAACTCTGAGCCTTGCTGCCTGATTTAACACTTCAGCAGGGATACAGTTGTTCACAAACAACCTCTTTTAAAACAGTCTCTTTTTTTGTCTTTGAATTTATGTAAAATTCTTACTAGTTTTTAAATTCATCTCTTGTGTTGCGGTCAAATTATGTGCTCCTGGAATGCCCTGAAGTGATTGTGAGCAGTTTTGCTGAGGCTGTATGAACTCAGACATATTAATGCACTGCAAAGTTATCTCATATTCTAGATGTACAGTGCATTTGGTTGAAATCCCTTACGGACAGTTTTTATTTCTTTCCTCTTCAGTTGTTTCTTCATATGCAGTCATAATTACCTAGTGATTCTATGTTTTAGGAAATTTTCTTGTCAGGCTGGTCTGATATTTTGATTCTTCATGTAACTGGTGATCCTAGTATGCTGTGCTTCTGCGGGATGTTTTTAGTTGCATTTAAAAGTCTTCCCTCTGGCTGTGGAAAAGTGCGTAGTTATTTTTCTGGGTTACTGTACCTGTTAGACCTAGGTAGTGCACTGAATTCTCCAAGTCTCCTAGGTGTAAAGGACACGATATGGTACGTTGCCTTTTTATATTTGCAAGAATTAAAATGATAAAAGCCGAGAAAGCTGAACAATTCTGTAAATGGTCTCATTGCACATATTTATTACACTTTTAAATTTAGCCTTTGAAACATGTAGTTTGTCCTTATGCTGTTTTTCTTTGTTCCCTTTTTACATATAGGAGAAAGTGACTACTGTAATTGAGTGAAAACAGCATTTGGAGTACATTGAGAACCATTCTGTAGTAGTCAACAGACAGCCAGTGTCCTTTATGTAAAACAAAGAAAAACAAAGGAAAGTAGTACCATCATGTCAGTTTATTACTGAAGGATAATAGTCTGACAATTGTTAATGCTATGACTAGTTTTTTCCATTAAAACCTCTGTTTGTATTGCCCACATATACCCTCCAGCATTTCCCAAAATAATGTTGTTTCAACTTACAATTTTTATGCCAGATGGAAAACCTTTTTTAAAAAATGAAAGGAAATGGTGAATGAAGATGTTTGTTTCAAATCTGCTATTTGTAGGGGTTTTTTCCCCTCGGGTTTCTTTTTCTCTGAAAGATGACAGTTGCCGCTGCCTCTGCCTTTAACAGGGAGTAATGGAATTTTCCATGTTTTGAAACTTGTTTGAATAGTACCAGATCTGTGAAGCTTTTGGTTTTGTTCAAGACATGTGCTTTTTTGGAAAGTAGGCTTTGCAGGTTTTTTGCCGCTACATTTTCCTTGTAGGTTTTGGTAAATGCCTCTCCTCGTTCTCCATTTGTCTTTTTCTCCATCAGACTGTGGTTCAAATTCTTACTCTTGATCGCCAGCATCTTTTTAATTTCTTCTTCCCTACCCTAAGCTGTCAACATGGTGTAAATGGTGAACTTGTAGATATGTGCTCAACTTCCTGGGCTGTGTCAGCCTTGTCGTCACATGAACTTTTCCATTATCTGTAGAAGTTGAGTTGCTGAAGCTTCTGAGAAATGCCTGTGAAATAAGAACGCTTTCTGCAATATGTGTGGGTGCTTGAGCGATGCTTTTGAAGCACATTCTTTTGTAAACTGAAGGAGAAATGTGAAAGGCTCTCCTTTTGTACATCTCTGTTCTTGATGACTGAACCTCTTATTGTGTAGCAGCAGAATCTTCTGGAGCGCACACACTGTGTCCAATGTAGAGGATGTGTTATTCAGTACTGGCAGCCAACAGCTGAGAAAATGCCTCCTTGCTAGAGAAACAAGGAAAAGTGCCATAATTTTCATGGCTTTAACATTGAAAACTAATCTGTACTTGCAAAAACAGAGGATCTGAATTGCATTTGGAAAGCAAAAGTTGGGCACAGTTTTATATGTTTCATAAGGGACAAGGTTATCTTCGTACCAAAATTATCAGTTTGGAAACACAGCCATTCCAAGAATATGTGATAGTCAAGAAAATGTTCTTGAATCTCATAGTATGAGGCAGAATTTGAGCTTAGAAGAATGTACAGCTTTGCTATCTGGACCTATGCCTTTCCTATCCAACATATTTAACAACAAGTGGGCATTATGCTGTACAGGTGAACTTGCTGCAGGAATTAATGGAAGAGAGACAGTAGAAAGCTTTAAGTGCTGCTGAGGAAACTGCACTTTCTGTATCACTGGACCAGATACAGTCAGAAACAGATACCGTCTGCTGCATACTCAGGAAAGTTGTATGAAGGTTAATCTATAGAACTGGAAATAATCTGTGAAGTCTTTCTTCTTTGTTAGGTGCCTTGGGCTGAGACAGTGTTGGCAACCCCCGAAAGTACACAAGCTCAAGGCCAGGCTTGATGTTTTTCTGCTAAGGGATGCCCCAGGTTTCACCTCTGACGTGGTATCTGATGATGCTGTGGACCACATTCCCATGCATGTAGCCTGAGCAGTCAGGTGGAGCTCAGGCCTGGAATGCTGTTTCTGTGTCTGCCAGTGGCTGTGCTGGGCTCAGTTCTTCATAAGCATGCTGTGGAGTACTGGTGTTTGCGTTACAGCAAGTTTATAGCTAGGAGCATGGGAAAAGAAGCTCATGTGGTTCAGTATAACTGTAGTGTAGGCACTGCTTTAAGAGGAAGATCCTCTGTTTGCCAAGATATCAAACACTTCCTCTTTCCTCTTACATTTGATTAAAATGTAAAGTGCTGTCTGCTGTGCTGGTTCAGCCATCATCATTTTATGCTGCCATCAGTTGCCTGATCACACAGGCCAACGCTGAACTCAGCAACATCCCCTCACAAGTCTTCTTGCAGACAGTCCTGCCATAGGTTCCTGTGGGCCCAGCTCCTCGGCTGCCCACTGTGGTGCCAGCATCACCTGCTGGACACAGCAGACAGAGATGGCTCCCTCAGTGGCCCTTCACATGGAAGGACACCACCCAGAGAGCTCAGCAAGATGCAGCCAGCCCCAACAGAAGCCACACCCAACAGGAAGCTCTTCTAACTAATTGGCTCCTGGTTAATCTAATCCTGGCCTCACCCACCACCCCAGCCATGACCACCTGGGTGAGGGTGGAGCCACAGAGCCACAGGTGGGCCAGGTTCTGCCTCTGGAACATGAAGCCAACAGAAACAACAAAACATTCTGCTAGGTTGTGACTCATTCACAGGCCAGCTCCAACCTGGGGCCCACAACTTGGGCCCCAGCACTTCACTGTTTTAAAAAATGTGTGAAACTTTGGAAACCTGTGTTTGAAATTGTCACCCTTTGTTTGTCTGTCTAATGTGTTCTGTTACTGTAGTGGAGTTAGTACATACCTCAGGTGGCTTCTTGAGAGGTTCATTTTATTCATATTTTTATAAGGGATTTTGAGTACCTCAGCAGGAAGGAAGCAAAAGCCTCAAGTGGTAGAAGAATGAACAATATGATCTGAGAATAACTGTTCATTCGAGACCTTTTGCTTAACAGTTAAGTTAGGTGGCATCTCTGTGACCAAAACACCTCCTGTCAACGTGATCTTTGAACAAATACAGGATTTGAGCTAGCCTTTCTCCCAGAGGGCTGTTGTCCTTAGGTTATTCCTGAGACAGTAAGAGAAGTCTGGTAATCTTGCATTGTTGCTGCTCTTAGTGAATCAGTGCTGTGGTAAAATTCCTTCTGACTGGACTTTTCTTGAGGATATGAGAATTAGAATTGCAGGACAAGAGACGGACCATTGCTCCTCTCAGATGCTTTGTCCCTCCCCATAGATGTGCTAGATCTGCTGTTGATAACTCTTTCTGGATAGTTGCTGGTCTCAGAAGGATCCTGTGGAAACAGGTCAGGAGCTTGCTGTGATAGATTAGCTATTGTAACTTTCTCTTTACAAAGAAAATACATGTGGTGGTTGAGTTTTAGGTCAAACAAGCAGAGTGTCAGCGCCTGTTTTGTGTCCATGTCGTTTCCAAGACTTAAGGGCATCACTGTGATGTACCTGGGCTCTGCAAAGCTTTGGCAAAGAACCATCAAGTGGACTTCAGGGCTGAGAGGCCACGTGTGGAGCAAGGGGTCCTTCCCCAGTCTTGTTGTAAGAGCAAAAATAGCTTTCAGAATGCTGCTACAGAAGATTGCTTCATATGGGAACAGTTTGGTGTGGGAAGACGCAGACACAAACTCAGACCCAATGCTGGTCATATTTTGAAGGCAGTTCTGCCTGCTTGCTTATGCCATTAGCATCTGCAGCTGCTCAGAATGGCTCTTCTAGTCTTCTCTTCATTCTTTGTCCCTGCAGGGGAGCCTGTGAAAGCAGCTGCAGCTGCTGTGGAAAAGAGCAGGTGAGACCATGCTGACAGACACAGCTCTAGGGAAAAGTGGCATAAAAGCTGCTCTGTTGCTCATCGCTTGACTTGGGCAGCCTGTCTTCACAGTTCATGCAGTTTTCCATTTCCCCTAAAATTCCTCCATTACTGGTTCCATCTAGGTGCCACATGCAGCATTTCTGGATCTCTAAATTATTTTACTTAGGAGGGAGCTCTGTCTCAGTTCCATGCTGATGAATCTGAATTCATCTGCCTTTAGTGTCATGCTCTCAGCCTTGCAGGTGGACACTGACAGAGGGGGCTGTGAATTCAGCATTTTGCAACACAGCCTTTTTTATATCTGCCTGGGGAGCTGCTGCTATAGCAGGCATGTTTAAAGTTTCGAGAGTGTGCAGCAATGGAGTAATTGTGAAAAGCAAGTGTCAAAGACCAAGGTGGAAATGGGTGTAATGACGTGTGCTTTCCGTGCTCTTTAGCTACAAAATCTGCTTGGAATTCACAAGAAGAGCGTGGCAGCAAAACATCTCAGGCATTACACATTTTGGGTATCTCTGTTATTAAGCAGACCTCTTGTACAGATTTGCTTGGTGACACATAATTTACCCCTGCTAGTTTTATGGGGATGCTGTTAATGCCGACACTCCAGAAGCACCATTTGCTTTTCAGTATCTCTCTCACAGTACCTCCGTTTTATCAGAAGCATCCAGATGGAATTCATGCCCATCATCATTAGGGAGATGTTTCGGTAAAAGCTGAGAGTTCGGAGACTTCCATCTGCCTGGGTCTTTCTGAAACTCATTTCCTCACATGCTCAAAGTCAAGTGAGAGAGACAGACAGAGGCTGTTAGGTTACTCATCTCAGAGTTGGGTGGCCTTTACAACTTCCATCATGACTTTGGACATGCCATTTGGGACTAGATCTGCAAAATGTGGAATTTAGAAACAGATATCCAAAATAATAATCTTTCTCTTCCAGCAGCACCTTCTAGGAAGAAGAGAACTAGTCATATACCCAAAGGATGATGCATCCTAAACCCCAACGTGCAAGGGAGCATTATCACTCTGATCTTTTCTAGTGGCCGAGTTGAGCACCTCTGCCACCTTGTTATGTGATCTACTGTGAAGCCCATTCCAAGGGATCTAAAGCATCTCCTCCTCTAGGAATTTGAGCCTGTAAGGTTTCTTTTTATTTGAATCTGTAATACAGGGGTGATGGTGCTTCCTCATCCCAGGAAAATAGAGAAGGTTGGTATGACAACACACTGAGAAAGTGGTGCTGCAGCCATATGAAGTTACTTAGTGCAGATTAATCCAGCTGTTCATCAGTGTTGCAGTTATTGGCCTCCAAAGTACGCAAACCTGTGTATTTGGATACCAGAGCTTCCCCCTGATCCTTTCAAGATCATGTGTCTAAGTTGTTACAACACTGCTCTGAAGTACACTGAAAGCATAGAGGCAATGTAAAATGAAGACTAAATCTTAAATGGATATTTGTACTGAAATTAGGTTAGTACTGAAATAAATAACATGGGTGTTACACTATTGATATTGTTCACATTTAGCTGGATAAGAATCTCCTGAGTTTCATTTCATTTGTAGTTGCTGAGTGATGGTGGTTGCTCTAGAAGTCAGCTCTGTATTCACAGAAATTGAGGAAACTTTGGCAAGGAACGTAGGTCTTCAATTTTAATATGGTGGTTCAAATACTAACAAGTTAATGCTGCTGTTCTCACACTCTGCACAAGCCTTGCAGAACACCTTTATTTCTAGGCCTGCAATTTCTGTTGTGGTTGCTGAGCAGTAGGATTGGAAGACTCGCGTTAAAACTGATCAGTTGTCATTGCTTTGGGCTTTTTGGACGCTGGTATGGTGGGAAGGAGGCTGAAAAATTGTAGAAGAGTCCAGGTTATGGAGACTGCATCATGTGTGACATGGTGGAGGAGGTGTTGAGGTGGTAGATGGCTGAGCATCTGGCTGGCTCTGGAGGAGTGCAGGAAGAAGTATCTGCCTTTTTCTGATCTCTGATTTTCAGTAAGTAAAGCTGGTGATGTGTAGTTATTTGCATTCCCTGCTTTTGCATTCTTCCCCTGGCATTAGTTACTGGCCTGTCAGGCTAGATGGGCTTTTAGTCTGATGGCTCTCCTCATGTAAAGTGCGCTCTTCATAGAGTCACTTAAACGCTTCCTTCACGTGTGAATTGCCACATTGAAGTGATGGAGGGGAGACGTACGTGCTAAGAAGTACAACTTAACTTTCTGCAGGGCAGGATGGAGCTGCCTTCTTGAGAAGAGACAGTGCTCAGACTTAGTCCAGCAACTGGTTCTGGAATTATTTCTAGTGTCAAACATCTCCCTTTTGCAGAAGGTATGATAGATGCACCTCTGCAGATTTTCTGTGGCACATTTTCTCAATGTGTCTTACTGTGTTTTTAATAATGGGCATAGCAGTTATCCTCGTATTTAAGTATATTTCTGCAATGAGCAACGAGAAGCTCGGAAGGGCAGAGGTAAACCAAGTTTCCAAGGCTACCCCTCAGCTCTCTCTTTCACAAGTTGTGATATATTTTGCTGATTCTTTTAGTTTGACCTTCTTTCCAGATGTCTCTTTCAAAACAATTGGTCAGGCAGCTCACTGTAGTTTACTAACAGCATGGGAAAAATGCATATTTACTTGCTGAAATAAATTTTATCTGGATCAGAGATTGTTATTTAACCCTGCGTATCCACTAAATTACAGATATGCCAGTTAACTGAAAGGTCAGTTCATAGAGTGAGTATGCTTTCTTTCAGAAAAGCGGTGATATGGTTACAGGTTCTCTCTCAAAAAAGGTTGCTTTTCAAATGTTTTTTATAGAATAGCAGATTTCCCTGCATAAATTATGGAGTTGCTTTCTCATATCATACGATAAACAAAACTTGAATAGCTCGAGTCAAGAAAGAAATTTCCATGTCAAGTTTGAATGTGTGAGTTTGATTTAGAAGACTGACACAGGCTACTTCTTTCTGGTTTTTTTGGCCTGAAAGCACCAAACTTTCAGTATTACTTAGCTGTCCAGTGTTCTATACATCATGAAACACTTACTTCCAAGTGCATGTGCTTAATTTCTATTCAGGGCACATGTGAAAAATGATTGTGAAACTCATGTTTCCTCAATGTGCTAGTTTACTTTTAAATTTGAACATTTCCTTGTTCAGTCTCTTCTGACTGTGCCATAAATGTATGTGTGTATGTGGATACAGTTATATATAGATTTAAGTAATCCTTCTGTTTACTCTAGCACTGGTGTCTTTGTCTGGCGTCAGCATTGTTGCCATCAGCGACAGATTGGAGTTGTTTTGGGGGATGGGAGTGCAGAGTCAGCTGGTCTGTATTTAATCTTACTGCTGTAGACTTGATCCTTCCTAGGGGCAGCTGCCAGTGCCTGATCCTCTACTAATTTCTAAGCAGTAGTCAGTCAGTGACTTCCTGGCAGTTTAATTCTGTCGGATGGCACAAGCCTGTGGTCTAGACACCTTGGTGTCTCTGGCATGATACAGACTCTTGGTTATGCTGGGCTTGCTTTTGTGATTTCTACCCTAGAAATACACCCCATATAGCTGCTGATGAATTACATTTAGAGCATTCAGATTTCTAGAGCAAGCTTTCACCAGAGGTTCCACTGGGCTAGCTGGTTGCTTGGTGCCTCATGTTTATGGGGTTTAATTGTTTAAATTCATTTTCAGGTTGGGATGAGAATATCCCTTCTTAAGAGTTTCACTGTGGAAGGTAATAGAAGAAAATAAAACAAAGGTGATTTGTTGTTTAGCTGGGCAGTAAGCAGTGTAGCCTACTGCTAGTGTAAACGTGGATATGAAGGCTTGTATTGTTTCCATTTAGGATCTTTAGCAGTTTGTTTTGGAGACCACAAGACAACCAGTCTTGGTTTTTAATCCTATTTCTAAAACAGAAACCAACTTATTTATTCTCTGGCTAACTATATAACTTTCTGCCAGTTACTGAACCCACAGATTTCAAAATAATGTGAGATAATTAATTCTGTAAAACTCTCTGTCAGGTAGGTAAGTATTAGATTCATTTTACAGATTCATTGCAGTAAGGCATGTTTAATTAACTGGAGTGATACATACCACCCAGTAGCAAACCTGGAAGTGGAACACCATGGTTCTAACTTTACTTCCTGGCTTTCTATTAATTTTTATTTCAAAGATATTTTCTCTCTGCTTGCTGTCTTGATGAGTAATTTTGCCCTGTTTCTACTGAGCTGTCCTCTTCAAAATGTGTAGAAAAATCTGTATTACAGTGAAAGAGAAGGCATCAAACTGAGTACTTCCAGTTTGCAAAATCTGTTTGCTGTCTGCTTAGCCTTTTGCAACTGCGTCTTTCTTAGGGAGCACACTCGCTCACCTTAGACTGTGCCCTGCTTTACCAATAGTTTTCAGTGAGACTGTACTTCCAATGAACGTGTCTGAGTGCCAAAGCTGGGTTAAGCAATTTTTCTTCCCAGCCATTCACTCCTGTTCTAGTGCTGGCCCTTTAGTTCAGCATGTGTGGTGCCAAGACACTGAACTGTACCAGGATTAAATAAAACTCATTGGAGTTGGGGTTTTTTTCTGTAGGATTCATGGTGTGGCCCCTTAGACAATGGTAGCGGCATCCTTGAGGGGCCTGGGAGTTGGAGCTAAGGGAGAAGGAGGGGAGCAGAAACTGCATAAGCTGGTTTTGTATCTGAGAGGAGAAGAATGTCCGTGGGACCATGGTTTCAGACTGCCACAAGCTTGCCAAGGAATCGCATCTGCTCTTACTTCAAAGCCTGTAACAGAACATTTTCTTTTTTCTTGAGAATATTGCATTGCTTGTAGATATATGTGGTGAAATACTTTATTTCTTTTAACTCATTCCCTCCTCAACTAGCAGATGGAAAACTTATCAGGCTAGATACTTGGGGTTTTAATACTTTCAGCATTTTTGGTAGTTCTCTTTCATAGTGGTTGTGATTCTGGTGACTGAGATCTTATAACTGCAGACAATTAGTTCCCCCAAAAGTCACTTTTATTTCAAATGAGTGTTTTCAGGCCACCTACAGCATTTGATTTTTCTGCATAGATTAGACTGCTGGTGTAGCAAGATGTGGCCTAGCTGTCTCCACTTCTTTGAAGATCTGACTTCCGTTAAAAATGAGAAGGGAGAAGTTACATTTTGTCATCTGGCATCTTTTTGTTGCATTTTTTGCAAGAATGATACTTTAAATTTAAGTAGAAGTTTAACTGTAAGTCTATTTTCCCCAAGCCAACTTACAGCTGGAATGTGGCTGTTCATTCTGATAAAAAGCATCACTCTCTTCTTTCAGTACATTTCTACAATTTCTGTAGATTGCTTTGTGTTCCAAAGTAACCCTCCAGCAAGTGCAACTGTGCTGTTTTCAGCAACCCGGAATATTTTATCCTTACAGATGTGGGGGTAAGACACAGTTGTTCGCATGTCACAGGCTCCCACTGATGGGAACTCCTCCTGCAAAGATTTGCACTTGATAAAGAATAATACTTGAGATGTCAGTAGAAATTAAACTCCTTGAATAGCCTGTCGATGGATCTTTATTTTGTTAGATTTCCTTTAGGCAAAGATTTTGGTTTTCCCCGTGGGGTGCCTGGTTCATGCAAGTATGGGCATAATAAAATGGTCTGATGCCATCACTTCAGAAAAACTCATACATAAGTTTATGGTAAAGGTACTTAGCTTTTCTAGGGAGACGAAGAAGCTGGCATTTTGCATTGAGAAGCCTGTGTGGGCAGAACATTTAACACAGCAGATAGGCTTGTGGGAAGTGGCATTCAAAGAGAGAACTAAGAGTTTTTAATCAGTAGAAATGGGTAGTGTTTTTAACTCTGTTGGTGTGGGCTGCTCAAGATCATCTCAGGTAGTATTTAAGACAAGATGAGAAAGCTCAGAAAGTGCACGTACAGCAGTAACATAAAATCATTCTTCATTTGAAATAAGCAAATACATCAACAAGGGTATAGGTCAGTCTGAAATCATGGATAAGAAAAAACAGATCAAGGCTGGGGAAAGTGCCGTATTTTCTTGAAGAATAATGTGCTAACTAAGCAAGAAACCAAAAGTCAGTAAAGGCCATTTGACACTTAGGAGGAGCAAGCCCTTGGTCTCTTGCCATAAAACTACCACTGAGTGGGGCAGAACATGTCAGACTGCAGAATGTGTGTACTTAGAGAACTGTGGAGAAGGCTGCCTGTATGATCACGGGCTACAGTGAGCTAAGGGTTGGATGTAAAATATTAGGAGCTAAAAATGGTACAAGAAGCCACACAATGCTGGGTATGAATCATTCATTAAAAGTTCTAACATAGGTATTTACCCTCCCTACTTTTCTCCTCAATGTTGAAAAGTCTGTCTATGGAGACTTCTCCCCGAATAAGGGATTTTGTTTGGGGTTTGGCTTTGAGGTTGTTTTTTGTTTGGTTGTTTGGTTTTTTTTCTTTGTTTTGTTTTTTGGATTTTTCCTTTCAATAAGAAAAGGATGAATTCCAGAGACGAATTTTTTTATTATTATTACTAAAGCTTCTCAAAGGATATTACAAAGAAAGAACAGCAAAGTGGATCAAACTTACGGAAAGTATATGACATTTTCCTTCTTATAAGAGAAACAAGACATCTGTGTTTCTAAGGGCCTGTGGGGAAAATAGCTTAGGTCATAGTTTTGCTGAAAATATGTAACAGGGCGTTTGTGTGCATATGAAGCCCCAAATGCAGTTACCAGTTACTGTTTATCCTGCTTTTGGCAGTTCCTGAGGATGGAGGTGGTAGTCTATATCTGTTCACTTTGCAACTAGTATACCCCAGATTAAAAATCATCCACCATTAAAAGTTGAAAAAGGGAGGGGAGGTGGGAACAGCAACCCAAAACTTCCTTTCAGAAGGCCTGGAATTACTGCTGACGTCCCAGGATGCAGAATGAATTCAGTAGAGATCTCAGTATTCCTTAAATAGGAAGACAAAAAGGCTATTTACTGTGTGCAGGAACTGAACTGGTTTTGGCCAGGTAATGATGACTTCCTAGCAGAACTGGACTTGGTAGGAATAGGTTAGTTCTGAAAAGAGCTTCAAGAGGTGAAGAGCATCTTTGGGAAGAAATGGAGCTGACAAATTAGGAAAATGTCAGCTCTGCTTTTCCTTTGTGCAGGAACCAACCACCGCTGCAGCTGCCTTGTGAACATTTGCAAAGTACTGCTCCATGACTGGGGGAAGCCTTGCAGTAGTTGAAGCTGAATGCTCTAAAAGAAAGCACATCTATTTTAGTCTGTGCGACGTGGTAGGAGGAACTACTTAGAACTGTGTAAAAAAATTTACTTGTTTCATGTTTATAACTTTGCAGCACCACGACTTAACGAATTTGGAGCGTGAAACTCGTGGTTTGAGAATGAGCTGGGGACTTGCTGCAGGCTGTGAATGAGTGTTTTGATAAACCTTGCTACCTAATTCATTGGTGAATATTTGGTGCTTGCTTTAGAGAAATTCTGATTGCCTCTGTAGGTTTAGGGCTACAGACAGTTGATAATTTTGTTTGTTTTCTCTGTTGCCAGTTGCTTGTCATCTTTATGATGAAGTAGTTACACAAGTTGCATTGCTTCGTATTGTTTTTAAAGTAAATTTGGGGGTAATGGAAAGAACCCGGGCTGCTGGAAATAAGAGCAGTTCTACTTCCCAGCACTTGCCCCAGCAAAGACAGTTAAGTGTGCATCTCAACAGGACAAAACTTTCTCTGCTGTCATCTATTTCTTATCTCTGTGTTTGGCTGTAAATACCACTTTTGGAAAAGGAGTAGTTTACATACCCATTTAGTTCCATGGCTTCTCATTCCTTTGATTGTCCCTGACAGCAAATAGTGCCATCACTGACAGTGGAATTTGTCATGGTTGCATCTCTCCACAAAAAACTGATTTGAAACTGCAGCATATTCCACACAGCTACAGCAATGTTACCGGCAACAGTTGCCATGTTCTGTGTTCAAATTCAGCCTTTGGTTCAAAAAACAGTGGGTTCCTGTAGCAGATTTCTGTCCCCAGCCTCTGCCTGGACTCTGTAAGATTCTGGAATCCACCAGATCTACGTGTCTGAGACTCTGTAACAGAGTCACTCTGGGAATTTTTTAACTAGTAGCAATGGAATAGTAAAAGTCAGGTTAGAAAGTTAAGGGCAGTACATCTGATTAGTGTAAAGTAAAACATCTACTCCAGACATCTGTTAGGTAATCTTGAGAATGGAATTTAAATTGGTATTATTATTTTGGTTGTTAACATGATCTGCAGGTTTATGAACTGCTCTGTGCTACAAAATGAAGATTGACGCACACTGAACTGGAATACACTCATCCATCATAAAGCTTCTGCTAGAGACCTGTTTAATTTTGAAACAGAAGACTTCATTATCTGTCTCCAGAGATACTAATTTCTCTTAAGTGTTACTGTGTGCAGCGAGCTATCAGAGAGCATTCTATGGCAAGCAAGCGAGGAAGCAGCTGTCTCTAGCATGCAGCTATGGAACTAATGAATAAAAAAATTCCACAGGCAATACAGAAGTACAAGGAATTACTTTTGTGGCCCCAAGAGAGTCAACAAATATGGGACCAATTCATTGCCCTGCCAGAGTTTTGCCGTGTAACCTACAGTAGGAGACGTTGGTTTTCAAGCACAGATTTTTGCTTTCTGTCTTAACACTATTTGGGGTAATTTGCATGAAGTTCATGCTTAAAAGCATGTTAAATAGTGGTGGGCAGCCCGTGTCCCAGGAAGTTTGTTTCAGTGGGATGCAGGTGACCTGTGCAGTCACAGCCTGGGTGCTACAGCCTGTCCTCATAGTGCTGGGCTCTCTGTAGGCAACGTTAGTTTTTTAACTCAGACCTTCTGGTTAAAATGGCCTGACACCAAATAAATCTGACTCTTCGCAAACCACATACGGACTCTAATGTATGTTTCTTCATGAACCCTGGCAGTGCAGCCCACTTCAGGGGTGTGCCCGTCAAGCAGACTCACAGAAAGTGAAACAGCTATCTGGAACAGATTGCTAATAACCCCTCAAGCCTTCCTGCCCTTCACCTACCAACAGAAAACTGCAGACGGTGTTTGAAATGACAGGACAGAAGCTTTCTGTGTCCCTGTCAGACAAACAGATGCCAAAATTGAGGTTTCCGATTATACTGTTTAATATCTTATCTATTTTCTGTGAATGAGGTACCAGGGATAATTCACTTAGGAAGGCTGACAGACAGTTGGCTGCTCTGTACAGTACTTTCCAGTGTAAAAATAAACTGCAGATGTTTGACACAGATACGTCAGGATACTTAACTTTGGGTTAGGGTTTGCAGATGTCATGTGCTTTGTGAAAGCTAAATGTCTGTCTTAGGGGAAAGAGGGAAGAGGTACATGGCACCGAATGCTGAGAAGCATGTCCTGTATGTGACTAATGCATCCTGACCTGTGGACACTCTGTCCCTTTTGATGTTTAAAAAAAAAAAAAAAGTGCTGTCATTAGTAGTGAACTGTTTCTGTGATGTTGTTTTGAGAACTGTCATTTGTTATCGGAAGACAAAGGAGTTCAACTGCCAGGTGATTTTTTCATCCTGTAGAAATGCCTCCATCAGAGGGGAGCCTTGTATAGCACTTTGCTGTTTTAACTGTGCAGAGCATTATTTGTTCCATACGAGCAGTACCCAGGAAGTGGAAGTAGGTTGAGGCATGCAGAATCAAGTTCTTGCTTCCAGATTGGGCTTACCAAAGAGGATTTTTGATGACAGGTTGGTCCAAATGTTTCACCTCTCTGAACTGTTTTAAATCCTCTTTAAAAGACTTTGTGCGGGGATTTATGTTTGGTGCTGTTTTGGTTTGTCTTCAAAGCAATAGCAGCAGCAGGGCTGCCAGTTTTGAACTTTGGAAGACTTGAGAAATGGATGAGGTTGAATAGTTTGTCTAAACACGATGCTTACAGCTGGGTTTCATTGGATGCGTTTAATGGCAGATGCATGACAGATTGATCTGTTCATTTTCAGAGAGTAGTAACTGATGACATTTTCTCTTGGCTACGATTCAGCTAACGTTGCATTGTCCTGTGTACTGTTTCCTTATCTCAGCTGCTAGGTCATTACTTTGGAAACAACTCTCCTGTTTGAGGTTGGTTGTTGGTTTTGGGTTGGTTGGTTGTTGTTTGGGGTTTGGTGGGGGTTTTTTTGATGGGGGGCTGTTTTATCAGGGCATGTGAAGCTGGGAAGAAATGAAGCAATGCTGATTTTTACTTGTTGTTACTGATAAAGAGGTTTTCTACAGTTTTTAGGATTACATTCCAGGATCATCTTCCTTTCTCTCCACTTCTACCAGCCTGGCTTTATCATGATATTTAGTAGCAGTTTGTCATTATGCACAATAAGCACGGCAGGACAAGTAACATGCAATTTGTTTTCTAAGTTGCAGAAGTTGGCTGCACCCTGGAATGTGTGGATCATGGCCCGCTGGAGCCAGCAAAAACTTGAATACGTAATATTTTAAAAGTTAAAATAAAATGTGATTGGTTGATAGCTCAGTAATGTACATCTCTTGTGGTTTATTTGTATAGGGAGACAGCAGAAGCTGGAAGCTGAGCGCCCGTATGTGGAGGCTGATCAAGACCTTCACAAAATGATGGAGCGTTCTGTGGAGCCGCCCGCAGAAAGACCTGGGGAGAGGCGAATGGCAGAAATGAAGAAACTGTATGGTGCTGAAGCTGCCAAAATCCAGGCAATGGAGGCTGCCATGCAGCTTGTCTTTGATAGAAACTGTGACAAAAAGCAGCCCAAATACTGGCCCATTATTCCCCTTAAGCTGTGAGTACCAGCCTGTGCTCTGACTTGGCAGAGCTGTAGGGACAGGTGCCTTAGGTTATGCTGCTGAAAGAACAAACTGCAAATCTTAGTTTTGGTTGGATTTTGGGGGCAGCATGTTTCTTTATCTTGTATTCCTTTTACGCTGTCTGTCAGTGATGGTCACAGTCCATTCTACCTACATACCGTTGTCAAGTAGTAATGAGAGGGGCAGTAATGCCAAACTTGTGTAAAGTAATAGATTAACTCACTTGATACCCTCCTGCCTTGACCATGCTTGCAAGAAACCTAACAATGTCTATACTCAGTGAACTGGGAAAGCTTAAAGCGATGTGAAAGACTATATATACGAAATGTCTGTTCTTCCCATTTAGGAAAACTGAGTGGGCTCTTTCTTTAGTCTTATTTAGCCTAGTAGCATTTGGATCCTGTTTAACACAGCACAGCTTGAAGTGTTATGTCTGCTAATATTGGGGGTTTTGGGAACTGGGAGCCCACTGGCCAAGATACAACAGATCAAATTACTGTTGCCCAGCCATTTGAATTCTTTTTCAAAGGTTTATAAAAAAGCAGGAAGTTTTTCTTCCAGACTGATACTTGTCTGGCAGGACTTCCACTGTAAAGCAACATTATATAGAAAAATGTTTTAATGAAGTAGGTGGGGAGAGTGGGGGAGAAGCCTGATGTGGCCCTGTCTGTTGGAGATCTGCTCAAGCAGAAGAGAAACTTGAGAGAACAAAGCACTCTTGGGGCCAGTACCTGCAGTGATTTTTTATTATTATTTATTTTTTTTTCATTCTAATAAAAAGCATCTAATTGGCTTGAAGCTTTAAAGACGACATATTAATTTGTTAGGCTAAGGGTGCATCTGTATGGTGTATATGAAGGTGTGGAAGCCCTGTAGCCTTGAGGGCTATGTTTATTTTAGGTGCAGCTTTCCAATGCCCACCTGCATGCTACACGTACAAAGCTTAAATGTAGGCAAATCAGATGTGCCTCCATGTGTACTCCTCCATCTGCACAGGCTGTTTGGCTGCTCCACTCCTGTCACTCTGGTTTTGGTCAGTTGTGCTTGCCCCAATAGTAGCTGGCCAGGCGGAGTGAGGTACGTAAGTGGTCTGTGTAAGGGAGGCAAAACTGGCCCTTCCGTACTGGTGCCTCCTTAGAAAACAGTACCTGGAACACTTCCAGGGACGTTCTGTGAAGCACTGCTGCTGTGTGTCATTGTGTGCTCAGGTTTGTATTGAGCAGCATTTCCATGCCAGGGCAAGGGAACCTTACGCTATCGTAATTGTGACAAACATCCACGTGCCTTTCTGGCAACTGAAATTCACACAACTAAAATTCTAACTTCAATTTGTGCCCTCTGTGTCTGGTGTTTCTCTATAGCACATGTAGTTTGTAATGCACACCAGCAGTTGCTGTGCCCTCCGCAGCAGCCAGCTGCACCAAAGCAGGTCTGCGGTGCAGTTTGGAACATCTTTGGTTTTACTAGTAGTTACTATGTTTTTTCAAAGCACAATTTTCATTTCAGTTCCACCTCCTTCACTTTAGATGTGACAAGATGGAGTGAAATTGAACACTGAAATTAAAAGCCCCCATTTGGCTAGTGTCATTAATCTGAAAAACTTGTGTGACACAAGACCTGCATTTGTCTTCACCCTTGGTTTTGGTGAATTTTGTCAGAAATTCAGTGTCTTGTTCGGATTTCCTTTTGTTGATCAAATAAATTCTCTTCATAGCACCTTCGGGTTTTGCTTTGGTTTTTTATAAACAAACCTTCGTATTTCAGCACTCCAATTCTCAGATACTAAAGCTTTCTTTTAGCTGCTGTATTGTTTAAGGAAGGTTGAACTTAAAGCAAGGACAATTTTAACATATTGAGAAGCACAAAGAGTGTTGACAGGACTTTCACAGGAATGCCAGTCAATACCACACACACGGTATGGCTCAAAATGAATGGGAGGGCTCTTGCATCCGCTACCGGGAAAACCCTGTCCCAGATTAACGTGCATAGATCCCTCTGTTCCTATCTGAAATGCTTCCCGTGTGGTGATGGTGTCTCCCCAGCACAGTTCAGTACAGCAAAAACGAAGGATGGGTAGGACTGGGCTGTTTGTACTTTTCAACTCAATTCTCAGTTCTTGCTGTGGTTGTTCCTGCTTCCAACTGGTTCTGCCAGCAGAAGAGAAATTCTGGTCTCTAAAAGTATTTGTAGAGACCTCATATAAGGCAAACAATGAATTCCTTTCCTACTTCAGATAAAACATACAAGAAATTTCCTTGCCTTTGGTTCTTTGAACCATTTCTAAGAGAGTTTTAATATGCTTCATGAGGTTGGAAGTAAAGAGAGCTGGATGAAGTGTTCCCTAGGAAATATGCAGTAAGGCCTGAAAGGGAGGAGTGCACTGCTGCAGACAGAGAGTCGCTGCCAAATAGTCTCTGTACTGCTCCTGGATTTCAGGGGGTGGGCCCTTGCTGGCAGGTGGCCAGATGTCCCATTTTGCTGGTAGTTCAGTGGAACTTGGAGATTTTGTGTTGCAGTTCTTTTATTCCATTTCCCATGCCATTTTACATTTCTAAGAAGTGTCTCGCATGAAAACACAGGATCAGGAAGCGATGCAACTGCAATTGAAAAATGCCTGTTCAGTCAGATGTCTGTAGCATTCACCTTTCTTGCATGTATGTATTATGCTGCAATCCTCCATCGTGGGACCATGTACACTTGTGGGTTTTTTCCCCCAAATACAATGTTAGGCCAGCCTGTTGACTAGAATGCAACTGTGATGCTGCAGACTTGATTTTTCATTATTATGACATCACACCTTCACTTTCAGTAATGGCAGCTGCTTGTACAGTCCTGCCCAAAGGAAATAATTCACTTGCTGGTGGTACTGTTTTTCATGAGCTTTTCCTAGCTCCAGTGAAAGGAATTACACCATGAGTCACAAGTACAAGTTGTCATACGATCAGTCTTAATTTCAGAAACTTTCTTCCTTATTTGCTACATGCATGTAGGCAAATCAGCCTCATCTTCAGAAGATAAGTTTGTGATTGCAATGCTACAGGCTTTGGGAAGAGTGGCTGGAAAGCCACTTGGCAGAAAGGGACCTGGGGGTACTGACTGACGGCCAGCTGAACATAAGCCAGCAGTGTGCCCAGGTGGCCAAGAAGGCCAACAGCTTCAGGGCTTGTATCAGAAATAGTGTGACCAGTGGGATTAGGGAAGTGATTTTACCCCTGTACTTGGCACTGGTGAAGCTGCACCTCGAGTGCTGTGTGTGGTTCTGGGCCCCTAACTACAAGAAGGACAGTGAGGTGCTGGAATGGGTCCAGAGAAGGGCAACAAAGCTGGTGGAGGGCTTAGAGCACATGTCTCATGAGAAGCGGCTGAGAGAACTGGGGTTATTCTCTGAAGAAGAGAAGGCTCAGGGCAGACCTTATTGCTCTCTACAACTACCTGAAAGAACATTGTGGTGAAGTGGGTGCTGGTCTCTTCTCAGAAGTAACAAGCAATAGGACAAGAAGAAATGGCCTTCAGTTGCACCACAGGAGGTTTAGGTTGGACATTAGGAAAAAATTTCTTCACTGAAAGGGTTGTCAGGCACTAGAAGAGGCTGCCCAGGGAAGTGGTTGTATCACCATCCCTGGATGTGTTTAAAAGCCGCATAGATGTGGCGCTGAGGGACATGGTTTAGCAGTGGATTTGGTAGAATAGGGTTATGGTTGAACTGAATGATCTTAAAGGTCTTTTCAACCTAAATGATTCTATGATTGGTTGAAGACACTTTGAAGATTGGAGAAAAATGGCAATAGGTCTTTCCTACTGAACTTTCCGAACTGTCTCCGTATAAATTTAACATACAAATGAAGCAATGACCTCTATGTTTCCTACTGAAAGAAAAACAGCTTACTCCTACGCATTGGTGACATTGTCAAGAACATTCATCCTTTTATTTCCCCATAAAGCAGCTGACAGTTCAGTATGCCTCTGTATACAGGCAAGCAGAGAAGAAATTAAACAATTTTTATGAGCATAACTTTTATTTTAATCAACTTGTTGGTAAGTATTCATCCTTTTTGGTGGTAGTCCTTCAGGATGTCTAGCTGCAAACATCTCGTACGTAGAAGCAGCTTTAATAAAAAGCTAAATTTCTGTAGCAGCCTTTGTGAAGGATAAATAGGTATATGATCCATATAGATTTGTTCACGCATGTCTTCTCTTTGTAAAAGCTTCTCATTCACTATATGAAATGTATTTCAAATACTGGCATCTTCATCTCTTGTTGCATTAGCAGGAGCCTCACTCTGAACAAAAATTGAGAAAAGCAAGACACTTTGCATCAGCTGCTTAAATTTGGATTTTTAAATATGATTTTGGCATGCTAGTCTGAATATTTTGGCTGAAAGAATTACAGAGGGGCCAAGATTATTGCCCAAAATGTGAAATACAGTCTGTCAAAAGGAAACATCCAGAATCCTGTTTTCCTTTTGGTTTCTTAAAAGCATAAGTTACTGGGGAGTGTACTATTTGATAAATAATAATATTCATTCTGTGACAAAATTCTGTCTTCATGTTTGTGCACAAATTCATCAATGACCTGCCCTGTCTAACCTGCTCTGTTGTCTGCTGTGGCCCTGCCTGGATAGGCCAAAGGAAATAAGTTCTTAGGGGCTTTCTCCTAGGTAGAACAGCAGCCTGTGAGTGAATCTCAGCTTCTCCTGAAGGGTGGTGATAGCTGGAGTATGAAGTTCAAGGCCTCATATCATCCCTTCATATATTCTTATGTAGCTGGAATTGCTGAGCCAGTTCTCAGAGACGTGCAGTGGAGCTCTGGGTGGGTAGATGATAGACCATGACGTTGCTGTTTGGGTGTTCTCTTGGAGACTTGGCTATCACAGCAGAATAATTGCTGGGACTCAGTCCATTCTCTGAAGCAGGTAAGCGCATGTGCATCAGCCTCAACTATTAATTTTGTCAGGGCAGTAGCAGCGCAGAAGTCTTGCTTGACCAAAAGTGGAGAAAGACTTGCTCATCTTGAGTTTGTAATCGAGATTCTCTGTGTATGGATTCTATTAATTACAGAGTCACCAAAGGATTTTTTCCCCTTTAATCATGAATCATTTCCTTAGAAGAAAGCAGGAAAACAGAGTAAGTGAGAACATACGTAGTTTTTAAAAATAAAATACTTTTCAGCTTAATGATGACAATACTGCTGCTGGTTCCCTGAACTGCGCTGAGATCTTCTGCCTACAAAGCCTTTTGAAAAGCCAAACTACGCACAACTGTTATCCCCGTGACTGTTGCTTACAGCCATCCTGAAGAAATACCTTTGGGGGGAGAAAGGGATGAGAAAACTGGAAAGAATTGGTAGGGGTTTTTTCCAAATAGAGTTCAAAATGGTCCTCCTTCATTTTTAGACTTCATTTTAAATCCTTTCTGAACTTTACCAAAATCTGGGTCCAATAAAGATCTGAGGCAAAAATCTATCATGGGCTGTTAAAAATTAGGTTGCAACACTGTCTTGGGATGTCCCTAAGCTGCACCTTACTGGAAGCTGGGAAGAGGTTACAAAATACTGCTTTATTCATAGAATTTTCTTATACTGTCCTCTAGACAGTATATATGCCGTTGGGTGATGTATCTGTTCATAGTGATTTTTAGAATCTTTCCACATGCTTATGCTGAAGATCAAGGCTGGAATACCAGTGCTGAGGTTCAGCTTTCAGCTGCCCCATGCATGCTTTTTCCTAGGTTCAGAGATCACTCCTGTGGCTTGAGCCTACCAAAGTGTACTGCCATCGAGGTCTGCCAGCAGCTCTTCATGGTGTGACGGCTCCCTTGCTGTAAGCCATCAGGAGTCAAATTGGAAGAGCCCTGCGGCTATGCTGTTTGATGTAACCCCGTTTATTTGTTGTGAAAAGGATTAAGGGAGGCACTCGACTGTGCAATCGGATGAGCAGGTCTAGAGGTGGCAAACTCCACAGGCATAAGCATTCGTCAGGCAATGTTGCCACCACTAGAAGAGAACGTAAGAGCGCTTTCTCTTAGTACTCGGAGCCTTCAAAGATTTTTCCTGCTTTGGCCTAAAAATAATCCCTTTGCATTTCTTTCATCAGGCACATTAACCAGCTTTCTCTATTACGAAACACCTAGAAAAGCATGCGTTTATTTTCCTTGCTGAACACACAAGGTAACTCTCATTTTGGGCAAACCCAAAACATTCCTCCCAAGATTTCTAATGATTTTTTTTTTCTAATTATTTTTTTCCTTGCTACTTTCTGTGTAGAAGTTCGTATCTTGAGCTTGCAGGTGTGCAGACACTGTGCCAAGGAGCATACCTGCACGATTCAGGTTCATACCCTCTGCTTCAGTGTGAACCTTAGCAGGAAACAGAGGCCCAAGACTCAGTCGGCCCTTTTGGTCTAGACATGAACAAGCATCCAGCAAGAAAAAGCCTGTGCCTTGTATTTAATTAATTTTGATTCTCATGTAGCTAAGTCTTGCTCCCGTCCTTTGCACAGGACAGGAAAAGATCTCCTGGGTCATCATGTCTAGTTTTTGCTACCTCCGGCAACCACATCGTCTAATACACTTCACAAATGACTTGGACGCACTTGAAGACAAATTCAATTTCCTGTCACCCCCGCTTCTGTTAGTTGAGACTGCATGGCCTGCTTCTTTCTCACTTGCAGAGCATAATAAAATATCAAGACTGCCACAAGTTTAAGTTGTGCTTTGTCAGAGAGCTCTAAAAATCTAAATGCAGGTACAGATTATATATCTTTGGGGTTTTTAATATTAATTATGGTACTGTAATATCCTCCCCTTGGGCAAAAGGAAAGGAGTTACTGTTGTGACGCGAGTAAATGCTTGAAGTATGTTTTTACTTAAGAAATCGTTCATCAAAGGCCACGCTTCTGGTCTGTAGCACATTCCATAAAGTGGTTGAGTAATAACTGAAGGCTCCCATCGCACTATCCTCCTTTCATGCAAAGTGGTGAGGTTGAGCTAAAACTTCAGGCAGTCATGCTGCAATGCACTCGAAACACAGAAGTTTGATGAGTTGCTCCCAACAGAATAATCCTTACATGACTGCAGAATATAAACTTGAAATGGACTGTGAACCAAAAGTGATGAAAAAAATAATAGCCATTGCAAAATTATTACACCTGGGAAGACAGTCGTATTCATGACTTTTTAACAATGTTAAATTCATCTGTTGATGAATTTAGGATATCCAGCAATGCCAGATCACCCTGCGCTAAAGTATTTGGGATACTGAGTCTTCCTGAGCATAACGTGGCGTTTTCATTTGTACTGCTCTGCCGCAGAGCTGTGTCTCAGCAGTGCCACGGCTGGTTTGTGGTCTTGTTTTGGTGTCACCACCCTGAGTGTGCCAGGGGCACGCATGAAGTCCTTCCTTGGCACCTCCTCTGAGAAGCCCTGCAGTGAAGCAGCACTCATGGTGGCAGTTTTTATGATTAAATACTGGTCCTATGGTCTTTGTTACATTATCTTTTTTTTTGCTGGCCATTGAACTCAGAACATGCAAATTGTATTGCCCGTTTCGAGGCTTGCTCTTGCTCTGGAAGTCGTGATGCTGCATACGTGATATGTGTGACATGACTGGGTGCCATGGCAACAGGCTGTGATATCATAAATGCCAGATGATAAATTCATTTCAAGGACACAGCAGAAAGAACAGCTGCGTTGTGCTACAGAAAGTCCTCACTCCAGAACTGCTCTCCTCTACCGCCAAAGAAAACAGAGAAAATGACTGACAAAGTAAGTGCTCAGTGCTCCCTCCTTTTCTTGTTCTATTGAGCAGATCCCTCTTCAGGTCATCTACAGCTCCAGCACGAGAGCATAAACATGTATCTCCAGAGCACAGAAGTGCTTCTATAAAGAACTTTAAAAGAGATGAGTTAGTTGCCTTTCACAAGTGTGTTTTACGATGCAGGCCTGCCCTGGAAAGATGTCCTATACTTTCCCTGTCAACAGCAGTTAAATCTTGTTTGGAAGAAGAGAAAGAGCTGCCTTACTGTAGTCTCTCCCTTCAATAGCTCTTTTAGTCCAGCCGATTATTCAAGTCTAGCAAAATGAAATCTGTTTCTACGGCAAGGCTATGGCTAAAGCTCTTTTGTGGTAAAGGCACTGATGATAATTAACTGAACTAGCGGCTTGCATTACATTGTGGAAACTGTCATTCCAGGCACCGCCTGCAGTGCTGCAGTCCCCGTCAGCATGACAGAATTGTTCACTTCAGTCCAAGAAGATACCGCATCCTATTGGAATAAAACATACCAACAGCTTATATCGTGGAAACTTTAAAATACCGTATTAAAAACCAGTTATTGTACAATTCTGTCTTGCAATTATGTTTCCTTCATGCCAGGCTTTTGAAATGTGGAATGATGTAAAACCACTATAATGCTAGAAAATGTACAGCGGAGTCTCAAGTACAATGCAATTTTTTTTTTTTCTAGTGGGGTGCCCAAAATTATAGTAATAATTGTGAAGGAAAAGTGTCAAAAAAAATTGTGTTGTGTTTGTTGATTTTGCAATATTATTTTAATTTCCTTGTTTCCAGAAATAAAACTTGAGGGTTTTCTTTATACTTCTTAGCAGAGCGACTTTTAAAAAGTTGAACAGCTCAGCAGCCTCACTTTACAGGGCTTGAAATAACATCTGAATGCATACTGAACGTAGGAAAAACACCTACACTGCCTCTCCCACTGCTGCCATCCCCATGAAGCTACCTGGACTTAAATGGATATGCAGTGCGATGCATTTTTCTGCCAATGTCCATCATAATTTAGATCCCCAGGGATCCAGGTGAGCAGTTTCCAGGGTTTCTCTTAGGTGTTTTCTGTCCACCGATGCTCTCTTCTTGCTCCCTCATCTTTTTCACAAAGGCTTCTGCTTAGCTTGTATCCCTCCACCCCAATGCATGCTCTTCTGCAGCCTGTTTCTGCTCTCTATCTCTCAGCTCCTACATTCCTGTCCACCTCCCACACATTGGGCATGAAATGTTGCCCAGACACTCAGTAGCCAGCAGAGCAAATGAGAAGGACTAATCTAGATGACCAGAAAAATGTCGGTGCCTCTGGCACCATAAACACTGAAAGCAGAAAGGGCCGAGACCCTTCCCACAGCGTTGTCTCTGATCTGTCAGTGGCTGAGGAAAGATCACTTTCTCCTCTTTTTCTAATTAAACCACAAAACTTCCTCACTGCTGTGCAAGTGGTGGGAAGGGTGTCACTGCCAGCTCATCTCTCCCTGCTCTGGGTAGGCTCCAGTCGATCACCCAGAGTAAATACCCCCACTTCTCTTAACTACTGGCCAAAGCCTTTCTAAAGTTGCACTGCAATGAAACCACCATGATCCTCTTGAGCACCAGGGGAAGCTTTTGTAAGACTTTCCCCTAGTGGGAGGAACAATTACTGAATACAGAGCCTGGACTTCACAATCCATCTGCTTAATTTATAGTGTGTCTCAACAGTATGTCTCTGTCAATTCCACCTCTCCAATGGCAAGGCATAACTGTAATTTAGGAGCTCAGCCATTTGAAAGACCAACCAGGCAACCATGATCTATTCTCACCCAGCAGATGAGGACGTTGCTAAGGCAGTTTCTCAATTTAAGAATTATTTTATCTCTTTTTCTCTCTTTCCAGCCCTCTTTGCCAGCTGGCATCCCGTTTTCTACTTTTCCAGTGGGCATTGCTTCAGCTCAGCATGATCCTTCAGAGGGGGAGCAGTAGCCTATTTAGAGCTTAAAACACATAGAGATTTACTGGCTGGAACCCCAGAGAACAACCTAGCAAGAGAACATCAGCAAGAGGCTGATGAGGGCACTTGGCCAGATCATCTCCAAAACACTACTGTTGAAAGAACCTGATGTGCATGTTAAGTAAACATCAAATATGCAAAACCCAGAACATGTAACATGCAGATAATAGCATAAGGTAATGGGCCCTGTCTCCAAATACGTAATAGCACTCTCATAACCACAGGCAGTTCCAGTATTTTCTGTTCACTTTCAATGCCCTCTGAATGGATCATATCTATAATGTAATAAAACTCCCACAGGCTCCAGCAGAACTAGGATTTAGTGTTAAACCCTGGCTAAAACAAGGGGAAGAAACTTCTCTTGCACACAGACAGGCAAAAACTCTAGAATAAATGTGATCCAGGAAGTGATTACATAAAGGCATTGATAATTTCATTTGCATATAAAATAATAACAACAAGAACGGAAGATAAATTATCCCATACATACAGAAACCCTGGGTGTTCAGGATTGGCTATTCATTATTCTCTTGTCATATAAAGCAATTCAGTCTGCAGCTGCATTTCTCTCTCACAAATCCAATTCAATCAAGAGAACTGAAACATCATTAGCAAACCCACTGATTTATCCACCAGTAAAGTGCTGATCCAGGCTTCTATTCCTGCTGCTAATAAATGCTCTACGTAGCAGTGTTTGCTCTCTCTAGGGATCTCCCATTATTCTAATGGCTACAGGTTTCTAACTTTACCACTGGAATTTTTAAGCCTGAAAAGCTATAACAGTAGGTGCCAAAATCTGTGGGTGTCATAAGAAAGAAAGGAGACAAGCCCAGAAGGTGTACCCAGTTGCTACAGAGATGTGGCTACACGTACCTGCAAGTGAAGCGGCACCTGGTGCCTTAAAAATTGCTGTAATAAGACCTTTTTTTTTTCCTTTCTGAAATATAACCATTGTTTTGCTCATCACTTCCTTTCCCTGTTTCCCTCAGTGGGCTTGCCTCCGGAGCCTTGCCTCCCTCTCTGTGCCTTTCCCTGGCTACCACTTGGTTTGTTGCCTTAATTGCCAGCCTGCTCAGCTCATTTACCTCTGCTCTGGCCCCTCTTCTCCTGCAGAAATGGAGCAGCTCTGAAGCCCCCTGCTAGGTGTTATCTCCTGTTCCTCCTGCACATCTTCTACCACCAGTGTTCTGGGTGGTCACTTCTGAGCTCATCACAGTATCATCCATCCCATTGGGGCTTTCATATGCATAGAATCATAGAATGCTTTGGGTTGGAAGGGACCTTTAAAGCTCATCTAGTTCAACCCCCCTGCAGTGAGCAGGGACATCTTCAACTAGAGCAGGTTGCTCAGAGTCCCGTCCAATCTGACCTTGAAGTTTCCAGGGATGGGGCTTCTACCACCTCCCTGTATGCATGAGTCCTTACACAATATTTCAAGGCCTGGGCATGCACTTCTGCTTCCTTTTCAAGGTGAGCTCTAGAGAAGGAAAGCCCAAGGGGTGTTAGAAGTGCTGTTGGCTTTTGGGAATAATTTTCCAAGCTGCAGTTTCTGTAACTTCTTTAACTGTCCTGGGTAATTTTGTCTGCCAGGTTCATGTGATATTTAGTTTGCCTGTGGCCCTTTCATGTTTTAAACACAAAGAGGTTATTTCCTTGAAAAAAGGGAGGGCAGAATTAATGTTCTAGGCTATCTGGCAGCTACAAAACACTCGATTGGTCTGAACTTTATTTTAAAAAAAAATGGTACAAAAAGTGAGAATCCAAATCCACCTATGACAGTAGCCTATGTTTAATATAGCTTTAATAAAAAGTTTTATTACATTCCTCTCTTGGAATGGTATTATTTTTCTACTTGCTGAACGTGATATCCAAGATAACAAGAATCAGATAACAACTCTTCGAAAAAGGAGTTCTTTATTTTAAAAATACAAGCTCTCCAATCTATCTTAGATATGCTATAAATAAAAGATAAAATGCTTACTAAGCTGAGATACTTGACACTTTCATTTATTTACTTTTTCATCTCTCCTAATTGGAGAATGGATATATATGGATGAGTAGTGTGTTCTGCTTTTTTATTTTGAATCATATACTCATGCATTTGCAAAAATTCAGTGTCTGGACTGAAAATAGGAGGAAAATGCTTATGTTTAGAATGGCTGTTTGGATTTTTTTAAGAAAATCCACCATGTTTATTAGTCTAGAGAATGAGATGTTAAACTAATCTTCCAAAAAAAAAAGATTTAATATCAAATGCCATCTCATTGTTATTTTTAAAGTTCCTCAGTTACATTAATCCTAGTTTGGCTTTCCTAGAAGGCTCTCATTCATCTGACCAGAGTGGCTTGTGCTTTTTTATTTCTGAATGTCAAATTCTGGCGGGTCTAATGCATTTGGCTTTCTGTGAAGTCAGAAGGAGGTGAGGAGTTTCCATGATGGCAACAGACCTGAAGCCATACTTGCCTTTGAAAACCACGCCTCACAGAGGTGGAGGACATTGAGTCTTAGTCCTGTTTCTGCTATCTACCAGTGAAGAACCTGCAGGGTCACACCAGCCACCGTAGCTCCCACAGCCCAGGACACCCATCCTCTGCAGCCTGTTTGCACTGCGCTGCAGCACCGCTGGGCCCGCCGAACAAGTTACTGAGTCATTCCCATCTTTTTGCCAACACATTACACTTTTTTGCCACAAACCACAACTCTTCAGCATAGCCATTTGCTAGAACTGGACTGTGTGAAGCGTGAAGAGCAGCACAGAAGCAATAAAACATAGTGTGTGGGGGAGGAGGGGGAGAAACCCCAAGGCAAAACCCAAGCCAGGATTTTTAAAAGTATATTGGTAGAAATTTAAAGCTGGGTAGCCCATTATGAGAGAATTGCACTCAGCGTTATGATACAGTTTAAGTTTTAGACGCCATTCATGTTTACAGAGCAGAATTAAAACCCTCTGTAATAAGTTATGAGCTTGAGCCTATTGACAGAAGTGAAAAAATGAGAACTAAAATGAAATCAGCTGGCTGTTACTCAGCCTCCACTGCCCAACTGGATCAGGAAAAGCATTAAAATGAGTCCTGCAATTTTCCTTCCCAGCTCTGAGTTTGATTTTCAGTTTGCAAAAAAAGACACCTGAGGAGGTTCTTAAGCACTCTCTGTGCCTGCTGTCAAAGGAGTTTTCTACTTCGGAAAAAGAGAGCAAGCCTTGTCTCAAAATGCACTTTTGCCAGGAATTCTGTCCTGATTAGGCTGCCTTGGAGTACTTTCTTGGGTGGGTGCCATATTGAAGTTATTGGATGGCAGCCATGTGTACAACACTCTTAAAATAAAGTCTATTCCCTTAATTTGCAACTCAACATAAAACTTAGGTTAAGTCTATTGATACCACTGGAGGGTGGGGCTAGCATACATATGTATGCAATCATTTTCAGGATATTGCAATGAGTACATATATGCTCTCATAGAAGTTGCCCTGAAGTTGAATACTAATGTTCCTTGGGTGTGCATTTTGCCCCTGTCTGGTTTCTTCATTTGCAAATTATTCCACATTCAAATCTCCCCACTGGTACTAATGAAAATGTTGGATAATCCATATATTTGAGTCAGCTCCTCCTAAAGACACTATGCGGGCCTCTCCAGCCTACACAAACCTACCCCACAACAGGAACTTAGCAAAGCACTTCAGCAAATGTTTATATCTGAGCCTGCTAGACTGAACCCATCATCTCTGACCAAACTCTGAGCCTAAAAATGTTTGAAAATGAGACACGTGGACAATGCCTTCGCCAGGATCATTTTATCGTGACTTGCATAGCAGGAGGTAAGACTTTTCTCCCCCTCACTTGGAAAAAGGGTTGTCAGCATTTCTCATCCACATTTCACAGATCCATCAAGAAGGATGAAACAAGGTGGGCTGCACATGGAAGAAAAGGTTGTACTGGCTTTTCTGCATCCATTTTTGGAGGTGTTAGTTTACTCTTCCACTCACAAGCTTTCCACTCTGTATAATGTTTTATTAAGACCACCCACGCTCTTTCAGACCTTGTATTATCTCCTACGTAGTTCCCTACCAGGTGTGGGTTACCTCTGTGGCATGCAGAGAGAGAGGTACAGAAGCAAGTGTGTGTATCCAGAATAAAACCAGCTAAATTAACATTCTCTTCCCTCTGGTCTCCCCCCAGCCCCAGATCTCCCATGGACACTCACAGAATATCCCCACACATAAGTGCAAAATACTGTGCTTAGGGTAAGGTCCCTCATGTAGAGCTAAGTGAAAGATGGTTTTTAGTTGCCAGTGGTCCTAATTACACATTAATCCCACATTTTCAAGGATATCTCATTATTTTTTTGCACCTTTAAAATCACAAAGTGACATTGGTTATTGCACAAGTGACTTGGGCTATATCAAACAGAGATGACTCTATCTTTTAACACTGAAGACGTATTTAGTGCTCTGTAATTAACAACAAAATGGTAATCACTAATTTTCAGATAAAATTAACTATGGTTCATTGGGAAAAATTATGCATTCTGATGAATATATAATTATATCTGTTCAAAAGCAATCACTGCTCATATTTACATATCGAGAAATGGTTGCTGGAAATATGACCTACTCAGTAATAAGAAACAGTTTGATTTTGAAGAATATTTTTCTTACACTATTTCGTACACGAATGTTAAATTCCAGGAGGAGTATCTACACGCTGGCTAATCTATATCAAATTATTTCTCATTTTTAATCTTTTCCATTCTCTCTTTTCCCCCAGACTACACAGCACCAATGATCTGAACAATTTTGTTCAGCATTTTGCTGAATGAACTTTGCCAACAGCTCTCTGCAGTAAGCACTAAGAAGGGGTTTTGGTAGCAGCAGTTGGAGTCTAAAGCAGATCAGCTTCACATAAAAGGTACAAATGACATAGGAGAGCATGAGTCATTCCCCTTCATCTACAGCGAGATGCTGAGCTCAGAACACAAAAAGGTCACCTCTTCTTCGCACGCAAATGACAGTAGAAAGCGATCCAATTGTCATCTGATTTCTCTTCAACATCCATGGCCTCTGTAATGCCACTTTGAACGGATGATCACATAGGAGAGAAAATCCCCAGCACGCCTCGACTGTACATGGAATCACAGAAGCTCAAGATGAACCCCTTTGAGAAGGGCCACAGAGAACACTCGCTACAACTAAAACCAGATTTTATCACTTCTGATTCCCTGAAATCTAAAATATGCTTGTGTTAACATTCAAAAGGAGGCTGTTTTAGGAGTCCCTGGTTTTATAACCTTTTGGAGGTTTGCGGGATTTTTGCAAAATCAAGCACAGGAGTGGTGCCCTATACAGTCACTCTAATCCTCTGGAAACTGGCAATGACTGCTACCCACTGGCACTGCCTGTGCTGTAGTCAGAAGTAATATTTATGATTAACCATTAGCTTCACTACTAGCAGAGGGAGCCATGGGAGACGGACTGACATACAGCCCTCACAGCAGGGCACGGTGTGAGCCAAGAATCCAGTAAAGCCGGGGTCCCACTAGAACATCTTTTTATTAAACCACTGTCTTTAATGCAACTAAATGTTTAGTCAAAGCTAAAACATTAAGTGGAACCACACTGCCTTTGATTCTGCTTTAATTGGAAAGGTTTCCATATCTAGGGCAATCTGTCTAGTTAGACAGCCTGAGGAAAGATGGTAGGAGTAGAAAACAGAGATGAGCAAACTAGTAGTGGCAGCTACCACACTGTTCTGTCCGCAAAGGAAAATAGGGATTTGTTTTAGAGCTAGAATGCTCTTCGCTGAAGAGGGGAGACAGATGGATCTTGGTAAATTAAAACAAAAAAAGAGAAGAATTATATGCAACCAGCCTTCATTTGCTCTCAAAATCTGTTTCACCACGGAATGCTGGAAATGGTGAAATGTGTAGTGAAATAAGGAGTTTCAGACTGATACCATGCCCTCGGTTACAACTGATCAGACCCTCCCTTCCCACCTTACCTCTCCTTGACTGATCTTAATATTGACGCCTAGCTTCAATTTTCTCCTGCAAATCAGATGCCCTCTGTAAAACCCCTCCAGAGAAGAACACACTGTTCCAGGCTAGGTTAGGAAATACACCAAGCATTTTGCTGCAGGGAGTGAAAGTGTTTCTTGAAATACCTGGTATCATCACACTAGTATTAGGGTAACACTACAAACAGACAAATGTCTGCAGGTTGTTTCCAAGCCATGGAAAAGAGTTTGAGCACCCAGCGTAGACAATGAATGACATGAATCAGTGCAGAATTCTAACCTTCACCTTCTCTTTTATAGATCAAATCTCCAATGGCACCAGATTGTTTTATAATCCCTTGGTGCCAAGATTGTTTGGATCCATCTGGCTTCCAGTGTAATTTACAGCAAGCCTGTAGCCCTACCGCATGGCTACCAGCTATAGCACCCAAGGAGCCATTCAGCTATGAAGACTTGCTGAAATGCTGCACGCTCCAGCCGTTCTCCTTTCCATTATGTACCGGACAAAAGAGTAAGAGCATGGACCAGAATCCAGTCGTAAGCCTTTCCCAAGAAGGGAAGTACCTGCTTCTACAGGCACCTTAGTTCTGAAATGAAATCAGTTAGTTTCTACTCCTAGTAGAAATTACAGCTAAGTATTACTGCCGCCTTGGCCTCATTGGAGTATTGTAATATAGTTTTGCTTAAGTAACCAAAAGTTCTGACATCAGCCCTGTCAGCTTCTCTCTTCACTTGTCAGAGGCTCGGTATCTCTGTAAGTGGAAATCCCCACTGGCTGCTGAGCCAGTACCACTATTTGGACAGCTGTTGCTTTACTCTTTGTAGAGAAAAATGACCAACGTTTCTGAGGATGACAGAAAGCTAATAGAGGACAGTGAGTCCCTCGTCTCACTGCATACGTGTAACTACAGACAACTCCTTCTGCACTGCCAGAGGAATGTCTACCCCATACTTTGGTGCAAGTATGTAAACCCAATACGGACAGCACTAACTGTGTTGACCAGCTTCCCTTAAGCAAGTAGTCCTATGGATTTCAATGATGCAAAGTTACCTACTAGAGCAAATGCACTCAGGGGCATGTTTTTCAGCTGATGCTAATATTTGGTCTCAAGAATAAGTCTTATGAGGAGCAGCTGAGGGACTTGGGGTGGTTTAGTCTGAAGAAAAAGGAGGCTGAGGGGAGACCTTATTGGTCTCTACAACTACCTGAAAGGAGGTTGTGGAGAGGTGGGTGTTGGTCTCTTCTCACAAGTCACAGTTGATAAGACAAGAGGAAAATGGCATCCAGTTACATCAGGGGAGGTTTAAGTTAGTCATTAGGAAAAACTTATACACCAAAAGGGTCATCAAAGACTGGAACAGGCTGCCCAGGGAAGTGGTTGAATTGCCATCCCTGGATGTGTTTAAAAGCTGTCTAGATATCGTGCTCAAGGATGTGGTGTGGGCCTGGTAGAGTTAGGTAACAGTTGGACTTCATGATCTTAAAGGTCTTTTCCAACTATAGCAATTCTGTGGTTAATCAAGCAGTGTGCTGTAAGAGCTTCATAGAAGATAAATTTAACTAAAGAATGAATTAAAAAATAAAATCAGTTTGTACCCTCACCAGCAGATA
The DNA here is from genome assembly GCA_013400335.1 of Eurystomus gularis. NCBI lineage: Eukaryota > Metazoa > Chordata > Aves > Coraciiformes > Coraciidae > Eurystomus > Eurystomus gularis. Next base: position 118,991 of record VZZY01020720.1, read on the forward strand.
GTGCTGCACACAGCGGGGTACTCTTACCATTTGCCTTCAGTTCCCGCCACATTTCAGTGCTGTTTAGTTCCACTCCAGTTAAGGGTCATGTGCTATTTCCATAAGTAATCTCATTTTTCAAAGGTGCATAGCTCATCTACTTTAATTCTCAGTGGGGACTGGAAGCAGCTTGCTAGTGATCAGCGTCAGGATGATTTTTTTTTGGCTATCTTTACAAAACGGTTTACTCAATCAATCCACTTATTACCTCTTAGAGAAGAGGCGTTTACGGTGTTGGGCCTGCAGTCCTTACTGGAAAAAAATGTATATTCCTTAATCAATGCAAAAGCCTCAGATGATTTTGGCCTGAGAGGCTGGAATTTTTCTTTTAATGGAAAACAAACCACAGCTTTAACCTTGCAACTTTATATGTGAGCACAGACATCACTTTGGGAGCAGGGGCCCCAAATTGCAAAGTAGGAAATAATATCCCTGAAAATTAGCGTTCACACTTTTGTCACTCCTTTGCCTTCGTGTTCTATTAATACAATCCATTGTTCTTAAGCAATCCATCTCATTTAGAGGGGAGTAATATGGTTGCACAACTCAGTAGATCAATTTGTTAATAATCATGGGAAGACATGAAATATATCTTAATACTTCATGTAAATAACAGAAAACTAGGGTGCAATTTTTGTGACAAAGGCAATGTGTGCCAAGTACCCAATTAATGTCAATCAGCACAGCCTGATTCATACTAGTCACTGTGATACATTTGTTCTGACTAAAGACCTGGCCTTTGCTTCTGAAGCCACCAAATCGCTCCGATGGTAAAAGGCCAACTGAGGCAAAGTGACTAATCCGAAAGAGCCGATGTTGCCGCTGTCTTCCATACCCATTGTCTGAGCCCACGAGGGCTCACTCTTGCGCAACACAACCAGTTTTGCCTCCAACGTGTCCAGGTATAGAGCGGTTTTACTGGTCAGCTCCTAGTGGAGAAGCCACCCATACTACCCCAAACTACCCAGTTTGTTACTTAGGGGTCTCCTTCGCTGGTTTTCCCAAAAGCCAAGATGTATTTCTCACAGTGTTTGAAGAAATGAGGAAGTCACCCTAAGCACAGCCACGTACGGTTGTGTGGCTGGAACATCACTCGAGTGGCAGCTACCACGGTGCTACATAATGCTGCGAAGCCACGTTCCTGGCCTCAGAAGAGGCTGCGAAGGTAAGAATCACACTGTTGAACACGAAGACAGGCATTAATGAAATAACGTTATGTTGGGGCCCTTGCCATTGCCACCGAGAAACATCAAGAAGCAGCTGCCTCTGAAGGTCAAGGGCGCCCTTAGCCCCGTTTCCCAGGCGAGCACCTGCGGCCGGGAGGGGCAGGGGTCCTGCCTGGCCCCGGGCCGCTCGTTCCGGGAGACCTTCTGAGGAAGAACGATACAACACTGGAGGAAGACAAGGGCCAACGTAAGGCAGCAAGCCCCGGTCTGGGGGCCCCCGCGGCCCGGCGGCGGGGCGGAGGCGGGCGAGGCCGGCGCTAGGCCG